>OY978021.1:3198297-3798297 GCA_963854515.1 Pandemis heparana | reverse complement strand
GCTGGCGCCCGTGCTGCGCTCTGTCAACCTGCAGGTACAACATTACGCCTCTTTCCCATAAGGGTAGACAGATACTACTTTGCTTCAAGTATTACGTAAGCGCTTGAGGAGGACCGGGGCGGGGGTCTTTTCTTTGCTTAATTTTGATGACATGGTGGATGGGGAACGACCCGGAGGATATCGTGATTACGTCAGCAATTATTATTTTATTTTTTTACATAAATAAATGGCAACCTACAAATTTTTAAAAAGCAGATTACCTACATTAAAAGAAAACTGCATATAGGTACCAATGATTACGTAAGCATGGGAGGGGAAGAGGTTTGCTTACTTTTGCTGATAAGGGAAACTGGGGGGTTAAATAATTGTAAAAAATCAGCTTACGTAATACTCGACTGGCCCCCAAGTATGTCGGAGCTCCAATACTAACTGTTGTTGCAGTTGTGCAGCGAGAGCGAGCGCAGGACGCTGCGGGCGTGCGCGGGCGCCATGTGCGACTACGGGCTGCAGTACGCGCAGCAGCGCACGCCCGAGGGGCTCTACGCGTTCGTGCTGGAGCCCGACATACACAAGGTCGCGTTCTTTGGTGAGTAACGGTGTCTTCTAATTTTTCTCGTATCCAACTGGTTTTCGGATGAAACCGAGAAACTTAAAATTTATACTCGGTTATGGGCAGGGAGCGTAATTTTGGTGCCGATGACAGGCATATGACTTCAAGCTACATACAGAGTGTTTTAATTGACAGTTGTCATTAAAAAGAAGATTGTGAATTTACGTCATAATGACGTCATCCGCACCAAAGTTACGCTCCCTGGGTGTCACAAAAAGCATTAGCGATAATATTGTACTACTCTAGTTATAGAAAAAAATAATAGTAAAAGTATGAATGTGAGTAGCATGGCACAGTGACGACTGACATTACTGTGTTCAATCCATTCATGTCAGGTCTTGTGAATCGACCTGTAGAAATAAAATTTATAGGAATACCCGTATTCAGACCGACTATCCTGGCATGCATATACAATGTCCTACGTCGTAACTAATTGTGTATAATACAACCAATTTAAATGCTTAATATATTTAAGTTATAAAATATTTATTTATTTATTTAATGCAATTCACATGTCATAGGTACAACAAAATGATGGCAATATACACATTAAAACATATGAAACCCTGTTGGGCGCAGCATTTTAGAGAGGGAGAGATAGGCCGAAGTTACGTAAAAGAAATGAGTTGAATATATATTATGTGAAACTAGACTTACAATAATTGATAAATTGGATTTCACTGAAGATTATAAAAATATTATATCTCTTTGATTCTTAGCTTACACCCCAGAGCAGAGGAAGGTAAATTTGAATGAAGTGATTTCGTGAAAGCGACGTATACTTATCTATTATAATTAAAGTTTTCTATGTCAGGAAACGAAGAGAAAGCTAAGCCACCACCGGCCATTCGGCAAGCCATAGCGAGGGAGCAGCAGTTGGAAGTTATCAGGCGGTATGAGGAGATGGTAAGGAATCGGTTACAGCCCGGCTAGCCCGACAACGCACAAGAGTCGCGTCGCGCGCGAGATACATTACCCGTCCCTTTCTAGAACGAACATTAAGAAAAAGACAGGCAATCTATCTCGCGCGCAACGCGACTCTTTTGCGCTGTCGTGCTAGACGTGCAGGTATTATACATGGCATTTCGTTGAATTTTATCCGGTTTTCTTTAAAGTAAGAAAGAAAGAAGACGTTTGTTCATTTTGCAAGACACACAAATATAAGAGCATACTTACACACAATTTTATAGAAAAGATACAACAAAAAAACACGGACATCAATCTAAACTTACTATAAATCCACTAGTAGAATTTCTTTCGGCTTCATATTCGGTGTTTAATTAATGTTGAAAACGAATGTCTATTCTTCTTCTTACTCAGATTTCGTTCACTCAGATTATGTTCGTATTATAAACAGGCAAGTCGAGTCAGCGGTAGGAGCACTGAGAACGCCAGCAAACCTAAAGCAAGAGCGGTAATAGAACCCGCACCCAAAGAGAAGGACGTTCCTCTACCCAACCATCTGCAGCGGTTGAGGCCTAAAGAAGTCACGAAACGAGCCCCTCAGGTAATAACTAACGAACTTTAAAGCTAAATTTACATACATACATACAGTCACGCCTCTTTCCCACAGGGGTAGGCAGAGACTACTTTGTTCCACTTGCTACGATCCTGACATACCTCTTTCGCTTCATCCACATTCATCAATCTCTTCATACATGCTCGCCGGTTTCGGGTACTCTTGACCTGACCTATTTCCAAAACGACCCCAATTTGAACACGGAACGTCCGTCTAGGCCTTCCCAACACACCCATTCACACTTCCCATATAAATCTGTTTTTATTCACACTATGCAACTAATTTCGTGCAACTAGCATTACATTGCTAGGCCGATAATCTATTAACGCTTCAAAAGTGATCAATCAAACGCCGCAGTGTAATGCCAGTTCCAGTAATGTGAATCCGGCCAGGGTGGAAAAAACCGAATATTTATGTTTATCTTTAAAAACAAAACTACACTCATGGTTTTTTTAAAGTACTATATCTAATCAGAAATCCAACTTATTAAATTTGCGAAAAAAATATACTTTAAAACAATGATTTGTCTTCAGACCATCAAAACTATCAAATATTCAATATATCATAATTTTTTTGGCATGTTTAACATGTTTGTTTCCCGAAAGCAGACATTTTGCCCCACGAATGCAGTTTTACTTGTTTTCTTTCTGGAGAACTGACTATCTCCAGTATTTAAGATTGTTGCCCTTCAAGTGGCTTTCGTTTTTTCCTCACTGTATATAATTTTGTGCTACCCCGCTGTCGGGTTTCGACTACAATTTCCACAGCAAGTGCATTACAGCGCATGCCCTATTAGTATTAACTACGTACAGCTAATACAGCTTTCACCCACACAGTTAAAGCTGGAGTCCCACTCATTAGAATTGCTATTAAGGAATAGCCCGTAAGCCCTCGTTGGTGATAAAGAAGCTCGTTATTCGCTGAATGGCGGGCGACTAGATTGACGTTTACTCGCTTGATGGAATATATTAGCGGTGCACAGTAAGGCGGGGACACGGCAATTTTGGACTTTCAAATCTACCTACATCTCTGAACACCGTCTTTCAACTATTTCATCATAAATAAAGGAACTGGAGATAAAATATCAGCAAAATTATGTAGAAAATATTGCGTCAAGTTTATTTGATAACTTAATACACCTTATACTTTACAAAAATTTGTACATTGAGGTTAGAATTTTGTTTACCAAATAGGACAGTTAAGAATGAAAAGACTTTAAATTGGGTGGATCTTCTTTCTGACACGTTGCTATGGTTACGTTCTTCTGCGTTACTCTTTAAATTGTGGGTTTATAGGGTTAAAATTATAGACCAACAGCTTAAAATAAGTCCTCGCCCGCGCTGCTGCGGGGCGCGGGGTAGGATGGGCGGGCAGTGCGCCTGCCGCCCGCACCTCTCGCCCCCCGCGGTCATCCCACCCCGCGCCCCGCAGCCGCCGGGTGAGGACTCATTTACACAGTCTGCCTATAGACATGCATTTTTGTGGTAGTAAGCCCCTTCCATGATTGGTCATCTACAAAGCATGTTAGTATAAAGTGACACAACATTTCTTCTAATAAACTGTACTGTACTACCAAGTAGTAGTAGTTTCAAGTCACAATCAAGTATCTTTTCCTAGTACACTATTTGAATTGGTGTAGACAAAAACACCATTCGAATTAATTTTACCAGTAGTCGACAAAGTTAATTGGCACTGTAGCTTTCTGCTCTATTATACAAATTCAAATTCCTCATATCCGAACGGTATTTTCACGGTTGCGATATCAAAAATCGCCCCCCTGCTCAATGGCGGTTTGAAATAGTTAAAATCCCTCACCGATTCCGTGGTAGGGTATCTAATATGAAACCCATTACGGCGTACGGCGTCGGCGCGACACCGCGCGCCACTCGGCATCGCGCTAATTGCGACCGTGTTTGCTGAATCCAACGCATTGTGAGCGGGAAGTTTTCATGTGCTGACTAATTATGGAACAGACTGGTTATTATGTACTAAAGTAAGGCCGACTAGACGAGATATAATACTTAAGCAATCGGACCGTTAGGCCGGCCACATACATATTTAAGTAGAATTTATGTACTAACAACGTTGTCGTACAATGCATGTCAACAATCGATAGCTAGAAGATCAATACCTAATTAAACCTACGGTACAAAACAATCACTCGCTAGCTCTTTATTGAACATCACATATAACAATCATAACAAAGAAAGGTATACATAATGGTACAAAACAATTGCTGAGGATGCCTCTGAGAGGTGATGCACGTGTCTCTAGTTTTTTTGTAGTGTGGGTTCAGTTGCTTTTACGTTGATTATTTCATTTTCTAAAGCAGACAGAAAGACGGGTAAATGGACAAATAAAAAAAAGCAACGCAAAAGAGGCTATTTTTCTTGACTACTGAAATAAATACTCTGAGGGCTCGGGTACGAAACCACGATTCTAGACTAGAGGCTACCATTAACATATTACCTAAAATATCTGTCGCATCTGTCCGCCTTATCTTTGCCGGCGACAGAGGTCACGCAATCGCTGCAATCTCCGCCATCTTGCGCACAAAAAGAACTGATTAACTTCGCGAATAGACGTGCACACACTTAAAGCTGAAACGACTGCGGTTATTAATGTTACGCTCGTTTTAAAACTGAACATTTGACTGCCTTGGAAATGTTTCAATGTGATTTTCGTTTCAGGTGAATGGTATATTTTAGATTCAAAGATTAATTATAAGTTAAAACAATACGTCTTCAAAGATGCACCTTCACGCTTTTTATATACGCTTTATTTGTGGAAAATGCCCTGCTCTTTTTTGTCCCTAGTCGTAAAGTCTTAATTAGAAAACCTTGTCCATTATTGCTTCCAGCATAAAAATACGCAAAGCTTATATTATTATAAATTAAAATTGCAACAGTCTGGTAAAAAGATACCTCGAGCCGACGGTACCTTAAAAATCTTAATTACAATTGCAATTAAAAACTCGTTCATTATTAAACAAGCCCATTATAAGATTCTTACGCAAATCCTTTTCAAAAATGTTTAAAATTAGCAAACGTCAGAGCCGAAAAGTTGGGATTTTTAATTCCCATTAAGTGGGGGGTGATTTTTGTCAATACCGGCGTGTAGGGGAGGGGAACATAAATACAATAACTAATCAAAATAAAAGGGTTGCGGCCGCCTCTCTATTAAAAAGTCTGTAAGAATTCCTCCGGAGGGTCGCCCTAGGGGCCACGCGTACTGCGCTGTTGGTGAATTAATTTATTATCATTTTGTTTTTGCGTCAGTTATGTTTTTGTTTCTTCTATCTAATCTATATTAATATTATAAAGAAGTAAATTTTGTGAGTTGGTGAGTTTGTGAGGTTGTAGGGGGTAATCTCTGGACCTGCTGAATTGACTTTGAAAAATTTTTACCAATAGAAAAGCACGTTATTTACGAGTGTCATAGGCTATATTTAATTCAGCGCGGACGAAGTCGCGGGCAAAAGCTAGTGATGTATACTGATGAGTAAAATAACGGGTCACTTCACACGGTGTACGGAGAGTCGCAACCCGAGAAGAGAATTTAAGAAAAATGCCTTAATTTTCATTTTGACAGATTTTGGAAGTTTTGTATTACATATTTCTTCTCAGAATCAACAACACTGTTGATTCTCGTACGAGAAAAATGTGTCCTCAACTCAGTTTTGCTACTTTCCGTACACACATTTACTTATGAAGACAAGAAAATCGACTTATTTACTATGTAAAACTTAGATCACTTTTTTTCTCATATACCGATAGGTAGAATATTTAATTTTGAACGTCATTAACCCAAAATTTCTAAGGCGCGGGTCAGAATACATAATGTTTAAAATGTATAATGGGTTAAAATACAGAATGATTCAAAATTATTAACGAAGTTTAGGTTAGGTTAGATTTATTTTATCCTGTTAAGTTGCGGATATCTGAAAAAAATCGCAAAAAAAAAACTTTTTAAAATTCTTCTTGAAGACCTGATACACCTAATTGCATTTAACTTTTATAGTTTTACTTTTTTTTTTGCTTTTTTTATATTTGATTGTTGCCAGCATCATACCGCCGCAGTGGGCGGCATTCCTAATCCCATTTTTCCTGGAAGTTTCGCCCCGCTAATGGGCGGCGCGGTCTGCTGCCGTCGATTCATGCCATAATTTATTACTTAGCCCGCAATGTTTTTTCAATTTAAATTAGGATGATTTTTCACCGGAAAAATCGACTTTGTAAGCTGAAGCTTAAGGGGAAACGGGGCCTTGGACGAGGATTCAAGGGGCTGTCTGATGACTTGTTAATGTTATAATGGTAAATAATATTGAAAGGTAGAATGATATTGTTGCCAAACATTTAAAGAAATACATAGCTAAGAAATTGTTTTGAAAAAATATACAAAAATAGCGGCGTGTCTCGTGGCTTGTCCTGTCTCCCCGCACCCCGTACCTAAAACTATTCGAGTCTCGAAATAAAACGCTAAACAACCACCAATCTCACTTACTCTTAGCAGCCCGCGTGCAATCACGGCCTCATTACACTACGAATAACATTAAACATCGTATTGGACTACAACTTCTAACAACTTTCGTAACTCTATAACGCCTTTTCCTTTCGTGCTCCAAAGATCTAACTTAGCAGCCTAAAACTGTTCGAGTCTCGGAATAAAACGCTAAACGGCCACCAATCTCATTTGCGCTTAGTAAATCCGCGGGCAATCACGGCTTGTCCGTTGCGAGGCAGCACTTTAGCGGCGCTGTGCCGGTCGCGTGCGCGTCGATTCACTATTCTGTGGGAAATGCAGACAAAATTTAACGTGTTCATAATCGTTGATAGAACTTTTGCGAACTCGCTGAGTAAAAGATGACTGTATAGTTTAGGTAGAAATTCCGGTGTTTGTTAGTAACGTGGAAAGCACGCTTGTGTGTTATACTTACCGCAAACCGGGGTGACTTTGATGTATGGGGTGGGGTGATTTAAAAAAATAGTTATAATGACGAAATCATTCATTTTTATTTGAGTCTACTGCTTCCAATTGATGTCATCATCGTTAGTATTTGCGTCAACATGCTAAACATTCACCGCTTATGGACAATATCGACTGTATAGCAATTTTAAAACGATGAAAGTAGCCCCAAAATTATCTAAATTTTCCCGGTTAACTGAACTGCTTTTTAACTGACTCCAAAAAAGAAGGTTGTCTCACTTAGTTTTTTGTGTTGCTTACTTTAAAAATCAGTTTTTTTTATAAACCACCCTAAATAATATTGGTTTTTATTCGAAGTCAGTTTAATTTTTATTAAAAGTTATTTTATTTGTCGACACCGAAAATTGCCAGTGTGCTTAATGATTGGGAAATAAAGGCAGACCGAAGTAGAAATGTTGGGGCCACCTCGATGCCTATCAAGCGGGATGGCAATAGAGCATGTATTGTGTTCCACAAGAGGGACAGAGCAAACTACCTTTGCCCATCAATGTGACAAAAAAAGAAATGCTTAGTCCAACACCCAGAATAGTCCCTCGCAGCGGGCGGTCCAGCGCGAGTTAACAGCCAGTAAATTTATTACATGGGCGTGATACCCATTTTTGTGCTCGCACTCGGTAAGAGATGCTAATAATCGACCTCCCCTTTATGGCCCGCTCACAATGCGTCCGCTTAGAGGTTTCTGTAAACATTTTGTTAGTGCTATCTGTGGTGCGGTTGCTCTGTCATCGAGCTTCTAACAATAGAGTGGTTATAAATACTGGCCATACAATTTCATAACTCATTCGTATTTTGTCGCTTATAACCTACTCGTACTAATAATTTTACTTATAGTTACTATACTAATCTCGTTAATCTTTATCTACTATCTTTTTCTATTTGCATTAATCAAGTAGAGATAAAAATATTATTTTGCTTGATTTACTAACTTTTTTTCTTCAATAATGTATTCTATTATTGAACCCTTTGGTACGTTGCCAAATTGCCAATCTCATTAATTCTTCTCATCATGATATTTTTGAGATCAAATAATAAGTCATAATTTACGATTAAGATTCAACCAGTTGGTTTTCTGAGGCTTAGTTAAGCCTCGACACAATCAGCGATCATTATTCAACATCTACTCAATTCCAACATTCATAAAACCCATATCATTCCTCTGATTACGTGAACCTTTATACGGTTTGCTCTCAGCATTAAGCTCTCACATAATAGAGGCAATAACACTCAGACTCGGAAAGAGTGCCCCTATAATACGTCGGGTAAACGAATATGCGGGGAAATTGCTAGGAGCCGGGCAGATGTGATTGCGCCCGGCCGGATACTAGCAATCATCAATCTACGCCCCCGCCGCCCGCCCGCTCGTAAATCACGCGCACAATGGACGGAGGAAGTTCTTAAGAAGAAAAACTATAGGTCATATCCTTCCGGGGAGGCGGCCAATCGGAAGCCGGCTCTAACCTCCCCCTACTACGCGACCCGGTACCACCACACCCGGCACACTTGACGCATTTACCCGCTATATCGTCATATCTTCCTCTAACTGAATACTGGAAAGAGAGATGGGTGATATTTTTTTTGGGTGGGTAGACGCTTGTTTTGTTTTTCGTGGTGCGGTCGAAGGGGTTATTCGGTTAGGGCGAGATTTTTCCACGTCCCGGTGGCGGCGCGGCGTCGTCCGTCATGCGGATTATGCGAACGATAGATAGCGAATAGATCGCGAATGTCGGTTGGAGACCTGAATTATTTATTTTGATAAGTTCGCGCGGGGTGAATTGGTGTGTTGAGTAATTCTGTTTGGGCGGCGGGCGGCGGGCGGCGGGGCTATGTGGTTTAATATGTGCGCTGTTTTTTGTCACGAATGACTTCTTTTGTCTTTTAGGTTGTTAAGCAATTTTGGAAATTTTAAATATTTTTAATTTATCGCCTGAAGACTCAAATCTTTTAACGTGTTGTATCAACGTTACTCAGTAATTTCTTATGCGTTTCATTTTCACTTATAGTTTGACTCAACAGCCAATAAAGTTCTGTTTAAACATACATTTCTTTTGATACCTTGAAGTTATATTATATCCTATCGCAGTCACAGTCAACTAAATGGCCTACTAAATTACTTTAGGTAGGTACTTATCCATTTTCAAGGTACTTATGCATCTTTGCGTTGAAGTGCTTAATTCTTTATATCATGTAGCTTTACGGATGTGCTTAGCATGTGCTAAGTTGTCGCGAGGTTAGAGACAAGACAATATAGATACCTAGAATACAATACAATACATTCTTTATTGTATCGTTTAATGTTGTTGGTATCGTTGTAAACCGGAATAATTAAAAAATGTTCTACTAAGTTCAGAAACAATTTCTACTGATTTTATGTAGCTAAATCGATTCGGTTACATGGGTTTTCTATTCAAAACAAAAACGACGTTTTGTGATGGAACTTTTGTGTCGTAAAGCATTCCCATGTTCGACTTTTGCAATTAACTTAAAATTTAACTAAAGAAATACTAAAACAAAAAAGTGACTCAATTTCGTTTTTATTGAAAACAGGTCTTGAGCTTTACAAACCTCTAATAAACCCCCTAATTCACACACAGCTCTTAACTCGAAACTCACGCCCACAGATAGCCCAACATTCGTAGGGAGCGTTATTGCATACAATTTTCTTTTCCGAACGAATTCATTTGGAGCATGGTGAAATTTGAATTTAGAACGTTCCCCGGGCGGGAGCAAATTGTGAATTAGACCGCCGCCGGCGCCGCGCCGCTTGTTAGCTAGTTTTTACGCTGGCAACACCCCTTTGTGCGGATTGCATCAATGCAGCGCGGTTATTTAGACGTTCCGTTTGTAATAATTCCGTTGGCCGGTTTTAATTTAAGTTGAGATTTTAAATTTTGTTGTAAGAAGTCACTTTTGCTGTTAATTCAGATTAAGATTGCTTTAATATTTTATATTTTGAATTTATTGAAATGCATTCGTATGTACTTTGTGCTGATTACTAAAGACCCGCTTTACGTCTATTAAAGGTGTGTTTAATAATGTTTTGCCAGTTTTTAATTTATTGTGCCTTTATGTGCTGGCAACATCCCTTTTTATACCTACCTAATTTAGATTTCGGGCTGTTGAGCTTTTTCTAACAATTCGAGTATTTCATTTGAAATAATTTAGTTGCGAATTTTGGTTTCTGTTTAGTAGTTAGCTAATATTTGTTACTTCACGTTGTGGATTCATACCTAACAAATTAATTACCAAAATATTGAAAGAAAATTAAAGGTAAATTATTTAAACACAACAGCTACATTTTATCGAAAACAAGAAAAGCTTAACCGCGTCTCTACATTGTCTATGTACTATTCCTATTCCGATTTGATATTTAGAACTGGCTACAAATAGGGGCAGATTGCTAAATGCCCGCGGGGCTGTGGGCTGTTCGTTTTCAAAATTCGAATAATGCCATGAAGACCGCAGCTTGATCGCGTTCGGTGCAATCATAGTGTTACGGTTGCCAGTTACTGAGACAATTAATATTAAAAAAAAAGTATTATGTCTACTTAACTGAATCATTTTGTGTCTGTGTCATTATCACAAGACTTCTAATCAAAGTCTTTCGTGTTACTTCACGACTAACCTATTAATTGACAGTAATATTTTTCTTACCATTTACGGCGTGCTACTGCCTATCCTGCGCTACGTGGCTAACTTCATTAAACTCAATAGCGACCATTTTGTCTCTCCCAACCTCTCCAAGGACCGCCCATTAGCAGTCTACCCAATCTTCATTAAATACTAAAGACATTTTTGTCGTAACAACATTACGGGTGTTACCCCGTAATTTTCATCTCGTCCCGAATTACAAGGATTACAGTCCCAATTTACAACCCTCGCACTATTATTGTAACTAATCTTGTCACTAATCCCAAGTCCGATTACCCGAAGCGCGGTTCCAAATTCAAATAGGCTCAAATAATGCGGTACGAAATTTAAACACGCGTATAATTTTCGAAATTGGAAGCCATGTGCGTTGCCTGCGGCGTTTTTTTTTTCACGACCTGCTGGGCGTTGGGGACTAATGTATTCATCCTGGGGTAGATCATAAACGTTTTATTGACTCGATCATCTGTCACAACCTGCACTTATGTTGTCAAAGTTTTGCTAGTAGGTACGGGGTTCTTTACCCTTGTGCTCGAAATCTTTGTATATTGCGTTATGTTGACACACCTGAAGCTTATGCTATAGCGCATGTAACAAAGCGTGAATATAAAATTTCAGAAGCTTATTATGCTTTAGTAAAACTACAAAGTGGCTAAAAATACATATTACAAACATTAAGCTGATTAACGCCAATAGGAAGTAATTCTCTACCTCTCTTCATGATGGGCCAATTTTTTGTAGTTTTACTGTACTGATTTGTTTATATTTGGTATGTGACACACGGCATTGTCTTTATATTATAAAGCGAACTCATCTGCATCTGTTTTACCTGGATCTTAGTTATGTATTACTTAGGTGCTGACGTTGAGTCAAAATTTTCCATTGCTGAATTCATTGCTCTTAATAACAAATGCTATATCCGCCATATAAAAAACCCTCAGTAATCTTTGTGCTCTCGCCAGTACAAACATGTGGCATATTGCGACCCTATCCGATTAGCAAACAAGTATGAAAGCCCTGTTGACTGCGGCGAGGCTGCGGCGTAATGACGATGCTTAAATCAACGGGTTAATTATTGTTTCTGTGTTGATACTTTTGTGGGGTGTCTATTGTATGATGTTAGGGGCTTGATGACTGTCTTAAAATGAATCTGGCATACTTTAGTAGGTGTTTGGGTCAGTTTTGAACGTGTTCACACCGTTCTAAATGTTTTTCAGGAATTTTTATTTGATAATACTGAAATACAGTCCGTAAAATTTTAGAATGCCATTCGATTTGTCTTGCTGTCTCACTCACTTCTTATGGCTTTGATACTAGTCAAAAGTCAAAAGTCAAAAGTTTATTTTGCAAATAGGCCGCCGAGGGCTCTTTTACATGTCTTTTACTTGAAACCCGATTAGCTTTCTAAGAGCGCACGGACGTGTTGATAAAATGTCAAAACTCAAAGCGGCCTTTGGTCAATTTTGGTACTTGCCAACCAGATTTTGGGCCCCGTTTCATTAATGCTAAAAATAACAACCTATTTTATTAAGCACAACAACCTAATCGGCTCTCGTAACTGTACAAGCCATAGTCAAGAGAATAAATTACTTTCAGCGTTATTCACGTCGCAAATTTCTTTTTAAATTAGATCGCTGGCTGGCTCCGATAAAAAAATGAGATTATATTTTTAAATTCTCTATGGACATTGATAGGCGATCGATCATTCGACGGGCGAGGGAATAAAGTTACCGGTATCAGCTCGGGCGGTAAATCGAATGTAATTTTGTAATACCGCTTTGTTATTTGCCTAAATTGATGACTTATTATGTTACAAGAAAGTTTTTGTGCTTAAACCGACTGGGATGTGACAAGATTCGATAGTCTTTGGCAACTTTTAAATTCTTACGAGTACCTACTTAATTTGTTTTGGTCTAAATCGAACGGTGAAATTATTGTTTTGTCAAATGTAATGTCTGGTCGAATGATCGTTTAGTCTAGACTGAAATATTTGCCTTTTCATTAAAATTGTCAAACCTAACCTAACCTAATCTACAAAGCCTATAAGCCTATGTAAAATATTTTCTGAAATGCTAAATTTTTTTAGACCTATCGATTATTCGACCATACGAAGGGCTACCTATAATATGTGTGTCAAATTATTCTACAGATTTGCGATTCTATTTTGTTTGTAATCTTTCTTTGACGACGGGTTCTCGACGTCCTCCACTATCTTCTTGGGGTTGACATGTGAATTAGCAATTAAATTTCAAGTTTCTGTTTCACCACTAAGTTAAAACCTTGATATTTTAAATCGATTATCTATGATGTCGTCACTGTCTGTTTCGTAGTAAGAAATAGAGAGCTAATCATATATAACTGAGACTTGAGATATCAGGAACTTTACAGAGAAAGGTAAGACAAAATATTTATGAATACAGGTGACAATAAAGTTTTATTTCTGTGTAACTTAGACAACCTATTAGGTACCTATTGTCTATTCAGGCATGTAATATTGCCAGTATTTTTTATTGGGGTTGCCAAAGCCGACTTCTGTATAAGTTAAAATAAAGTGTAAGCGCCCATCTCACATAAACAATAGAGAGAAACTTACCTATTGTTAAGAATTATTTATTATTTATAATGCACAATCTCCATACATATAATATTCGGCAACCCTTTCCATAATCGTTTAAAGGTCCTATTGCCCGTGATTCCCGGCCCTTCTAATAGTAAATAGCCGTAACCGATATTTTTTCCTTTATCTTCAACCTCTCATGAATGTTTATGTGCTTAAAGGCTATTTGTCCCGGGCCCGGTCGTTATTGTTTGCTTTTATTACCCTCCGCTATGAAATAAAACCACTATTCTTGTAACAATATCAATAAGAATATAGAGAATGGAGGACAATAGGTACTTGGGTGTGGTAAACAAAGAGAATGTAAAAGGTGATACGGTAAGTGTTGCAAGCAGGCAAATATGTGGACAATTATAGTGTTAGTATTTTAATAAACGTAATAACTCTCCTTAGGAACCTCTCGTCGTGAGACGCAATGAGTTTGTGAGGTTATAAAAGGTTCTTTAGGTTGTAAATCGATAGTCTTTACTTCTATGAATGTCCTAATGCTGTAACCGATTCACATAAACAGACTCCAACTTTTTGATGCCTACATTGATGGGAAACATTCTAGAAGTTCTGACCAAATCTTGAGAGACCTTACTATTTGGGGAGTTTATGGCTTGTGGCATAAGTTATGTAATTTTAATAAGCTAGGTCCTAGTTTTAACCAAATTGTGGCAATACTTATGTCAAAATACTGTCAGTTGCTGGTAAAGCAGCACACTGTTCCTTCCTGAGCCTTCCTGGGGCCGTACCATGACGTCTTAATGAGTTTCAGTTTAGGTCCGCTCGCTGTCAGATTCATACTAAAAGTGACAGCTAAAACTTGAACTGCGTCGGAATTAGGACCTCATGGTAAGGTCCCTGTTCTTGAAAGGGCCGGCAACGCACCTGTGATTCCCCAAGTCTTGCCGGTGTCCATGGGCGATGGTGATCACTTTCCATCAGGTGACCCGTCTGCTCGTTTTCTCCCTCTTATTTAAAAAAAAAACCACTCAATTTCTACTTTTGTGGTCGAATCAATGTAACTTGGCACTATCTTTGGCTTTCCTATATTGCTTATAGTTTCGCAACATCCCCTTTCTACTGGCCATTAAATGAGAGAGAATGAGTTAGCGCATCGGATGTGGCACTGATATTACGACGTAATGGCCAATTTGCGAGGCCGCTCCACTTGTGTACCTATCTTATGTATTCTGGGATTTTCTTATGTGCTGGAGTTTTCATGCCTTTGTTTGAAAAAAAAAACAAGTAAAATACAAGTAGAGTTTGAAAAAATATCATTGAATAGTTATGAACATCAAAATACCAAGTCTTTTTATTTAATTTATACATGCATACTTACATTCTCCAGTGCCTCCATTTAAAAGATTTTTATAAATTTTGCATTTTTATTTTTTAACTTAATTGATATTGTTTCTATTCTATATTTTTGTATTTTAAATTCATAGCTAAGTTGATGACATTTCAATTTAATTAATTGGTGACATTTTAAGTAATATTATTGATAGTTTTTTTTTTTGCTCTCATTTTAATTATTTCAATTGTTCGTATACCTCTATTATTGTTATTTGAATTGTGACATTATTTTATTTATTTTATTTGTAATAATTGAGGACCACTGTTGTTCTTGAATAAAATTATTATAATATTTATTATACATACCGTCACGCCTCTCTCCAACAGGGGTAGGCAGAGACTACTTTGTTCTTTCGCTTCATCCACATTCATCAATCTCTTCATCCCCACGTTGCGTCGTTGCGTTGCGTTGTTGTCTTTGTGCATGCTTTATTTAATTTATGTAGCAGTTATTTCACTTGCTGTATTAATCTGCACGCCGAAACACTACTGCTTGGCAACAGGATTAGCGAATAAAGTGGTGGCGGAGGTCTGGACTAGTCCAGATCAATCTCCTACCTACATAAGCATTGATCTCCGAATCTAAACCTATGATAAGCCTTTATCTGAGAATCGAAAAATCAGAGATAATAAAAGATTAGCTAGAGTCGTCTTAAAATAGTTGAAACGTGATTTCACTTTGATATCAAAATCACAGAGCCGGCTGAAGTTATTTCGACGTCTTATAAATTGTATTAAACATAAACCTCGGATATCAAAGCGCCAGTAATCCGCCAATGCCCATAGCTCGTAAACACAAGCGGGCTCCTATTTACGAGTGCCCGCAAATAGATATCGCGGAGTCTAACTCCGAACAATGAAAAATGACCGGCGGAAAATTGCCCGCGATACGTTCTAGGGAAGTTGGGGGGCGCATTTGGGCTGTGGAAGGGTTAACAATTGAAAATCGACTTCAAGTTTTACTGGGGTTTTGGCTGAGCTTGCTTTTGAAGTGTTAGTAGAAGCGTCTTAAAGATTGGAAAGAAAAAAACATCGACAATAATGCTATATGACACAAAAGACGTGATGAGTGTATGACACATGACATAAAAGATGCCATTTTTCCCATTTTTTTTTAAATTTGTTATGTTATGGACGTACTGCTTATCATCCGACATGAGGCCGCCGAGAGACTGAGTAAAATGTTTTTATTTTTATAAAATATGTGGCTCGACGGAAAAATATGTAACATTTTTCTGTAGCCAAAGATGGTCATTCCTATCAATAGAAAAATCATCAAGCACTTTTAAAATAATCATCCCCAATTAATTTTAAGCTAATAAAATTGCCAAGATAGTTCAATGAAATTCGTTTCCATTTCAAACGGAGCAAACATCCCCTTGCCAAATTCGAGTTCATAATCGGACCATATTTATATTAAGTATCCACATCGCCTGTTTCCAATTGGTTGGTAATTCGCGTAAAACAAGCGAGAAGCGCTTCGCCCGAGGCGGCCCTGCCGCGCGCACTCTATTTTCCTATTTGCGCGGCAGATTGGCTCTGATTGTATTGTTTGCAGGCGGGGCAATACTACCCAAGCTGAGGGTAGGTACTGCTAGTGAACCTACCTAAACTACCCACCTACCCCCTTGCCCTACCCAGTGCACCCGCCCGGAAAAATGTTATCCGCCATTGAAATATGTTTGTGATAAATATTTGAAAGTATGGATCGCACAAATTGATTTCGATGGTGCGGCTCAGCGATGGGGGACAAAACAAATTGGTTGGTCGAATTGATGTTACGTTTCGTGTTTCACTTTACTCTTGCATGGGCTCTATGAGTATGTAATCTAATTAGGTATTTATTTAGTTATGTACTGTTTTTGATAGCGAAATGTATGTCGAAGTCGATCCAGTATTAGATGGCTTAGCTTCCATGAACCGTTGGATCTGGCGGTTGAAATTACGAGATCTACTGAATCTTCACGGACGCTTACAAAAATTCTGTGGGAATTCACAAAGAACTCACGGTACCTACCTCCCTAGTCTTTATTTATATTGGATGTAGAAAATTCTTTCAAAATTTCATTTTTCTCTTAGCTAATGAGATATCGAGATTTACATGCGTAAATCCCGATCCCGTGCAGATAACGAGTTAAAAAGTGACCTGTATGTTACTTCAGTAATTTAACTGTCTACATACCAAATTTCATTTGAATCCATCTAGCCGTTTTAACGTGAAATTAGCGAAATAGGAACTAACGGACGGACATGTTCATAAACTTTCGTATTTATAATATTAGTAGAATGTGCTGGCTTGTATTAAGGACACTTTCTTTGAGACAGATTGGAACGGAAGTGCACGAAGCATGGTCTACAGTACCCGGCTATAAAGATTGCACTTCGGTCTTTGAAAAGAGACAATTGGCGTCACGTAAGTTAGAGCGAGACAACGCTCTACGAAGCCGAAGTTAGCCGAGAAGACCGATATGCAATCTTTGTGGCCGGTGTGACGTTATACTAAGGGTCTGACTCACCACTCCTTAACTGTTACTTATCTATGATGACGTCTCTGTCTGTTTCGTAGTAATAAATAGTGTGTAATAAGTAATGTGTGTATCCGATACATTTTTGGGCTTCGTAAGTACGATCATGTGTCTCATTACCGCGCTCAGCTGAAATGGTTGCCTATCAGGGACCGCAGGAACATCCATATTCTGTCATTGCTTTTCAATTCTCTCTTTAATCCTTCAGCTCCGATATACCTTTCCGAACGTTTCAGCTACTTGTCTGTTGGCAGTCAACATCGATTGCGATCCAACTCTAATCTCCTTTTGGCCTGTCCTTCTTCCTCTTCCAAAACTTATTCCAAATCCTTTACTGTACACTCGATTAGGCTGTGGAATCGCTTACCAACCTCCATCAGGCAATCTCCCTCCATAGTGTCGTTCAGGGAAGGTTTGAAGAAGATGTGGCTCGCACCATCTTCTTAAATTAATGGTAAATATTCCTTTGTTTAGTGTGCTCTTTATTTATTTTATGTATTATATTTTATTTATAGGTATATATTATAGGTAGTATAAAGTAGTTTATTGATGTTTAGGTTTTATGAGTTTATGTATTATATTCGGTAAAGTTATGTATTGTGGCTCTCAGTGTTTGCAATTTTAAACTCACTCGTCCATCCCTAATGTAATACTCCTTTCATCCACTCAAAGGTTGACTGGAAGAGATCCCTTAAAGGGATAAGTCCGCCTTTGTGCATGTATCTCATTGTTTGTCAATTGTATTTGTCTTGTTTATTTTGCACAATAAAGAGTTTACATACATACATACAAATAGATATGGAAAAACCGGCCCACTAAACCCCAACCGGATTTACCTACCCGTAATAAAGTTCACAAGTGATCCCACAATGTATCCCCGTTTTGATTGACAATATCATCGCGCATCGGCGGGCGGCGGCGCGTTACGTGGCGCGGTAACTTTTATGAGTGCCAAATTGTGTTTATGCGGGTAGATGTCGCGATTTACCGCCTCGCCTGCCGCTGCGTAATCGGAAATATTGCGGGCGAACGAAGTTACGACGCGGTACCCGGTGTAACATTTCGCGGTGCGATGTACGAGCTCAGCTGTTTTTTTAGTTTTAGAAGTTAAAATGGTTTTCAGCAGAAAATGAATCTAATATAAGGTTTAGTATAAAAACGTACCTAATTAAAGCTCACGAACATTTAAAAAGTATAATTCGATTATATGCCAAAAATGCCTTACATCATCTTGGAAAAGACCTGATACTCTTCAAACTGCTGGACTGATTTTTACCAAACTGGAATAAGAACCACCACAAAACGTCAAACCTATAATTATATCACCTCTCTTTTTGCGCCGGGGGTCTAAAAAAACGGATTTCAGTCGTTAAACATTCGGGCGCTAACCAAATTTGAATCGTTTAACATCTCTTTCTACCGTCATCCATTTTACAAAAAGTAGTGATTATGAATATGAACTAAAACCACGTCTGGTGTGGCGTGTGATCACGAGTAGCAAGGTATTGACGTCAATTCGTAGCCCTGTCCCCTTCCGTTATATAGCCATGTCCCGTTCGCTGACGTCATTCCGTTCGGAAACGGCATGAAAATTCCGTATGTATGTGACCGCCTTATGGATGCATTTGATTGATCCCGTACGAACCACATGGGCCAGCTTTTGAGGCGCTTCGCAGCTTTTAAACGTAAGGAATGACGCTAATTTTTAAGGGTCGTTCATTGACGTACAATAAACAACTGGAATCACGCTCAAAAACTGTCGGAAGCAAAAGTCTGCACGACGCGTCTATTGTGCAGAGTTTTGGTTCAGTCGTGTTTCGACCGCGCTTCGATAACAATGTACATGTCTCTTTCGCACCGTAATCTCAAACGCTTGAGAACAAGAGACAGACAGGTTTCCAGCGCGTGGCGTCGTGTCTCGTGTCATTACTTCGCACGATCGTATGCAATTGACATTAAACATTACTGCCACGAAATAAGGTGTTAATTTAAACGAATACGTTAATGTTATCTGTGTAAGTTGATGTATTGACACACACAATACATAGACAACGGCGCTCGGACGTTTCTTGAGGCACTTTTGTTTGCGATTGGGAGTCTGGTTGTTTATTTTAAGTCAATGGGGTCGTTCCAGTCGCACTGTAATGTATTGTACTCTTAAGTCTATGATGCAAATCACAGTATTTGAGATGTTTTTTGTGACTGGCAATATATTAGTTTCGCTGTCTCTCGCGCCTCGCGGCACACGCCCTTATTGTAGGCACTCCGCGCCTCTAACAAACTAGTAATTGGTTTGATATCGCCCACTGTTCTATTGATACTGTTTGCTTATCAATATCGCGTCTGTTCATTGTTTGAGAATGGCTCATTATGTTTTGTTTTTTACATTTCTAAGATGGCTCAAGATTTCCTGGTGTAATCATAAATATTTTACATTGGCTACCTAGAATAGGTTAGGTTAGGTTTAATTTATAATTTTTTTAAAAGGTCGATGGCATTATACCTGCAATAAAGACCAAACGATCATTCGACCATCTGTTGTAGACCTGAGTTTAATAAATAGAAATTTCAATACAAGAATGTATTCTGATATTTTTCCGAGGCGCTACGAAATTCGTAGCGCATGCTACGCCTCTACGGAGCGCTACAGCGGCACGTAGCACTGCATTGCACACAACACCAGGGTCATTCGTGTACTATTCGATTCTGTATTACTTCATGTTTCCTCATAATTTATATGAAATGATAATATGAAATTTACATTTGACCATGAGCTTTTCGGTGAAGGAAAACGTCGTGAGGAAAGCTGTACACATTTGCGAAGCAATTCAATGGTTTCAACATGAAACTAACGTGAGACTAAAACATAATTACAACAAACCGGATAACTCACGTATAAAAAAGCCGAAATAAAGCTCCGACAATTGTATCGGGACTATTCCGTAGTCCTTCATCAGAGAGCGCTCGCCCCGACGGCAGCCTCTTCAATGGTGTGTGTGAAGTTCCCAATCCGCACTGGGTCCGCTTGGGAACTATAGCCCAAACCCTCTCGTTCTGAGAGGAGGCCTGGCTGTGGGACGTATATAGGCTGGAGATGAGGTAATATGAATGTTTTGTTGTACAACTTACTTATGAGCCTTTACCCCTACCTGCCTTTGTCTAGCAGCGTAATAAGTATCAACAATAGCAGTTAACGTAACGCGACGCGCCACAAAGTCCCGCTCGAGCACCACTCGTGCGCAACACTAACGACATCTCGTGGCGGCGACACTAACGACGCGGCCGCCGCGGGCTGATCGTGTTTCTTTTTTTAATTCCAAGTTTGACGCTAATTGCTATGACGGTTGATGGTGAGAGTAGACTTGTAGACGCGACTTTGTACTTGCCTATATGGCTGAGAAAACGGACAGTTTTAACGAAGAATTGATCAGAGATTGTCCCCTATCTCACGTAATGTAAGTGCATGAAGCTGAAATAGTAACTGGTTCAGTAACAGCCTATTCACTCTGGCTTTGAAAAGCTATGGCAGGGGTGGCCAACTTGATTAGACCCAAGATCTCCTGTTTATTAACAAAACCCTGCGCGATCTACCAATTACATACTTCATGAAACCTTAAATGAAGCACGTTGCGCAGTCTGGTCTACGTATTAATATTTTTTGCCTTGCCACGATCGACTGGACTAACAGTCGCGATCGACCTGTTGGCCACCCCTGAGCTCTGGGATCTTTCTCGAAATATGAGTGGCAGCAAATTCCATCCCTTGGCAGTTCGCATTGGGAAGGATACAACAAACCGCCTCTTGCGGGCCAATGGACTGCCAAAAACATTATGATTTGCTAGCAGTCGTCTATTCAAGAGCAGTATCAGCTATCTGGGTGGTAAAAAAGGGATTAATTTAATTAAATGTATTGTTTCAGGTCCATAAAGATTTCTTCGGCCGCATAGTCCCTCTATCACAAGTACAAAAATCAGGTCAGTGTGTAATTATGACTAGTAATATTTGAACTCTACCTCGTACCTACCATAATGCGCCAGCACGCACTATTAATCATATATATACACAAGTTATCTCATAAAGATAAGAAATCTCAAGATAAGTTAAGTTAAGATATCTCATTTGAAATTTACCATGAGCTTTTCGGTGAAGGAAAACATCGTGAGGAAACCTGCACACAACTGCGAAGCAATTCAATGGTGTGTGTGAAGTTCCCAATCCGCACTGGGCCCGCGTGGGAACTATAGCCCAAGCCCACTCATTCTGAGAGGAGGCCTGTGCCCAGCAGTGGGACGTGTATAGGCTGGTGATGATGATGATGATACACAAATAACACAACTATACCAAAAAGTTTTTTCATGTACATTACTACCTTAATTGCAAAATTTAACCAAAAACTAAAAAGAAAACACCGGGTAGCAGTTCGGGTGTGCCGGCAGAAGTGCAAACTACACACACGCACGAAAAGAAAAATAAATCTTTTTCTACCAGAGATTTGAACTGGTCACCTGAGAGAACGCACTGTTATTCCACACCTTATACCACTAGGCCAAACGCACATACGTTAAAGCGACGAAATTAAACTACACTTCAAAAATCGAATGCACTCTAGAGTAAGCTAGCTTCATTCGTATTTCAAAATGAGCTCTTAGAGGATTCTGATATCCTGGTACTTAAACTCTCCACCCGTCTTACGCCTGACGCGAGTTTAACATTTTTTACCCATCCCAAAAAGTTTTCACTTCAAAAACAAACGGTTGCCAAAATGCTTGACATTTCGCTCTCGTCCGTAGCCTTAAATTAGGAAAGACAACTTTTGTTTCTTGATTTGTTTATTACCACGAAATCTACCACAGACGTTACAAAAATCTCAAGCGTAATCTGAACGCAATTTCCCCATAAAACCCCGATTTTTACCGGAGAGTCAACGCTTCCAAAATTTAGACATTACACTATCAATACACACCCGCCCCACAAAAATTCCAGCCACCTTATCACATAAAGTTAATCTCACGTCGAGTTACATCCGAGCTATTATTCACAATTACCCGCCCGAAAGGGTTGTTAATATTCATTCCCCGACACTCGGGGAATCGAACACCTGATCCCCGACGATTGTCCGCCGCGCCAGTATTAATCGTGTATAATTTCGTCGCAAATTTTAATAGATTGGGAATATTGTTTTCGTTTAGGCTCTGGGTACATTGGGTGTCTGGGTGCTACAGGATTTTAATACACTGCTTCAACCACTGGAGACTAGAGACTTGAAATTTGGCAGATAGAGCTTGAGCATCATAGAGGTGTACCTTAGCACAAATGCTTACATTTTAGGGATACATAAACTAGATTTTTTTTTTTAATTTCATCAGGTCGACGACGCGGGCTGACAAAAGGCAACTGTTAACAACACTATGCCATCCAAAACAAATTAGTGAATTAGTAAAATATAAATTAAGAGGCTGACAACACCTAATTTAGTTGAAATTGATGTTATTTAAGCACTTTTTTAAGAAAAACTACACACAAAAAAAATACAAAAAAAAAAAAAGTTAATTTTCATCATATTTCAAAGACGCTGGACGGACTCGATACATAATTGAACAAAATCGGCTCGATAGAAAATAATTGCAAAGATTGGTCTTAAAATCATCATTAAACGGTTCTATTGTCTTTATTTTTTCGACGTATGGGTCTAAATTAAAAACATGAAGTCAACATTTTCATACCTACACGGCTAACGAGTCATATTTCACAAATAATCCATACTTTTTTTAATTTCTTATTATTTGTGTCTTATTTGCAAGATTTTAGACGCGCGCCAAGCTGTCGGAATAGTTTCTTCTCTTTCACTAACAGGCACGCGAACCGTATGTGTGAAGACTGGCGCTGCTCAAGGTCATTTGCTGTTGACAGCGCCTTAAGTGTTCATTCATGTACATACATATATTCGTACCTTGTATTAATAGAATAATAGAAACTTTGAATAATGCAGTGAAAGTGATTTCCACCAACGCTTTTATTACCTCTAAAACCTCGTAGATAACAAATGAAACGGATTACATCGCAGAATTAAACATTGTTTTAATTAAAACGTACAATTTAGGTAGCTCTACTCAAACACGATCCCGACCGAACCACGCCTTTACAATCCAGAAATTTCTATAAGTACATAATCATATTCTGTGCCGCCTCAGACAAATTGGCCCCCCCACCCCCCACGATTCTCGTTAAGGTGACTGTTTAATAATCTCAACGCGATTCGTAATGGGATTGAATCGGAATTCGCTCCCGGTCTACATTTACATTGTTTCTGCCGGTACAGTCGGGGAAATTGATGCTTAATATTTAAATCTGATTCGGAAAATTAATTATTTTCCGTGGAGGTGCTTGGGAAGTTTTAGGCATTATGATTGTTGTGCGTTGTGGTTGGATAGACGGTGTTGAATAATGGGTAGTGTAGTTTCAAGTGTCTTTGGGCGCTGTTAAGTTTGTTTATTTTGCAAACTGTTGTCTATTCAAAAATTCTTAAAAAGCTATTAATTTGAAGATTGCTAAACTTTGTAATTTTTTTATCGCTATCCCGCGGGAATTATTCGATTTTCTGGGATAGAATATTCTGTTAGTGTGTTACATAGATACATACATAAATCAAGTCTTTATCCTTCACGGGGTAGACAGAGTCTAAGGTAACAAGACCTAAAGGCCACGCTTAGCATGATTGTGTTGTGTGCGTTAAATCCCACTATATTCCTTCCGGCTGTTTTGGCGTGAAACGGTAACAAATATTTAGTAACTTATAGAGCACATAAACACTCGTAAGATTCACGCACACATCTACGTAAAAATAATATAAAAAAAAGTATCTTTACCCCAAAACTCGTCGACGACAGACGGAAATTAATTAAAAATTTCATACAAATCAAATACTCCCGCAGTACGGACAATAAGGCGAAGTTATAATGAGGCCGGCGTGTAAATGAATTGTTCCGAGTTGTGTGCCCTCCCCGCCTGCAACCCTCACCCCCGCTCCCGAGGGGGCGGGGTCGGCTTTGCAGTTTCATACCAGTGTTTATTGTAATGAGTGTTATGAGATGTGCGGCGGGTTAAGTTTAGGCAAGTCTACTATGTCGTAGATGTGCTTGGTATAGATGTCGAAGTTTCTTGCTTGGTTTTACGCGTATAAGTAATAAGTTTTTGACGAAAATAACACTTTTATTGCAAGCTTTTTTGTTGACTGTGCTTTATGTTGTTGTTTGTAGTTGCATTGTCACCCATCCTACATAATGTCTACTTTCAAGTCAATCGGACCAATAGTTGAAAAGTTACATCTTGCGATGACGATTTTGGCCCGGTCACTGACATTAAAAAGAGGTAATTTTGTGAGTTTCGACGTGTGAGTAATCTTCAAAACTAGCCATCCCATTTCCAAGATTCTTGCACCACTAAAATGCTACATTATTATTGAAAAACGTAGGTTACATTTTATCACAAAAAATTGCTAAATGCCCGCGGGAGGCAAACAAACTTGATGCTTAAGTATTCAACCTAAAAACTAGCTCTAACACTGAAAAGCACTCAAAACGTACAAAGGGAATGATAACCAAGTATATATTAATAAAGAATATGCATTATGTAACGACATCTACGGAGCACAATGGAGTAATTAACTAGCGCAAACACTGCGCCGCGTTTTACACGGGCTTGTGTGCCGACTGTCTGTGCAGGGTGTGGTACAGTCCACCAAGAACGTGCTGTTATGAAAATTCTGAAATATATTTTAAAAAAAATAGAATAAAAAAACAGGCTCACAGAATGTGCAAGGTTGGGCTGTACACACTATTGAACTGCTTCGCAAGTGTGTGCTAGTTTCCTAATATTTTCCTTCGCAAAAAAGTTCATGTTTAAGTTTAAAAGAGATGCTTGTTTGCCGGGTCGATACCATTATTTTCTGCTTGAGACTATAGGCCAATGATATTTCATAGTATAGATATGTTACGTTCCTAGTAAATTGCGTTTGAAAAACGTTCCTTCTGTCACATTGACTGTCACGGACTACTCATACTGTGGCTTGTTTGAGGTAAATGAGACAATTGGGTCGTTTATGAATCTTCAACTCGGGCGCGGTAGTGACATATCTACTCCCAGTTTATATGTAATATCATTGCTATAGGCCATAACACATAGGTCATATAAGCTTTTATATGTATTTACTAGATAAAAAAAATGTGGATTGAAGGCGGCTTCAATCGTTGCTTGCTCTGTAAAATTTACTTCTTGACTTTAATTTTCTTACTCTTCTTCTTTTCTATTCTTTCTTCTTTTAATTTTTATTTTTAATTTCTTGTTTTTCTATTTTTTTTTTCATGAGACGTTCATTCCAAATAACCTTTGACATTACGCTAGTGTTGTTTTTTTATCATCTATGCAAATCTACGTTGGCTTATCGTTAACTGAACATCAATCTTTTTGTTTTGTTAACAATACAAATTCATCATAACCGAAACAGAACGTACTCAAGAATCATAACAATTTCAAGAAAGCACAAATTACTCACATATTTTCCTACTTATACGTTAACTATTACCGCGACTACCCAAAAGCCGTAACATGACACGGCGTTCATTTATCATTATTACACAATGAATTATCACTTACCATTAGGGACATTAGCTGCAGCTTAGAACCCGGTGTTTGTGTTTAATTGGTACATAACATAACATATCATTACATAACGCTACGTAACGTACGCGAGGCAGATTGCAGCGCATCTGCTACCCGCGAACAATATGTGTAATAGTCTAATCGTTTGTGTTGACTATGTCCTTGTTAAGGGTATTAATGCTATCGATTTAAACTTTCGCGATTTTTACACATTGTTATAAGAAAAACGGGACTTAATCACGTAAATAAAATGTATTTTTTGTAAATACCTCGACGTTTCGGACGCGACTTTCTCCTCTTTCGCGTTCTCTCGAGACCATACAACGTGGGCACGTTTTGGAAAAAGGCCAGGTCAAAAGTACCCGAAACCGACGAGCATGTATGAAGAGATTGATGAATGTGGATGAAGCGAAAGAGGTATGTCAGGATCGTAGCAAGTGGAACAAAGTAGCCTCTGCCTACCCCTGTGGGAAAGAGGCGTGACGATATGTATGTATGTATGTATGTATGTATGGATACAAAGTCGCGTCCGAAATGTCGATGTATTTACAAAAATAAATTTTATTTATGTGATTTAAGTCCCGTTTTTCTTATAATAATGTTATTAATGCTGTTTTAAATCGATGGGATGTAAATCTTAATTTTCAAACTATGGTGAATTGGTTATTTCAAGCAATTTACACAAAAACTTGATATATAATAAGTTAGGTATATAAACTTTCCTCGTGAATTATTCTATATATTGGCGAAACCGCATGAAAATTCGTTTAGTAGTTTTCGTGTTTATTGTGATCAGACAGACGGTCAGACAGACACGGCGGAGAACTTTATTTCATAATATGTAGTGATAAGTAAGTAGGTACCTATATAAGATGCAAATACAATGATCTCCCTAAAGTCGAATGACACCTTGAAACGACATGAAACAGTCATTAAAATGGTATAGGTAAGTACCTAATACTTACTCAGCGTTTTTTTAAAAGAATGACGATGAAAGATACAACAAAAAAAATCTTCCGTTACAGAAATAAAAGCTAGAAAAATATTTTTTTTAATCGGCATGTCCGGTGATTCTGGCGTTTCATTGGTGACAGGGCCGGATTTAAGGCCCAGAGGCCTCCAGACCTCTAAATCCGGCATTGTTTGGTGACGCCTGTATTTTTTGACGCAGACGCTGTCCCTGATGTCATTTCTTCGAGCAGCATCTTCTACCAGTACCAGGAAGGCTTCAACAACGCGGTCAGAAGAAACGTGCGTACAAAGGACCTGTTATAGCGTTATGCCCATATTGGCCATTTTCTGTAAATATTACTGATTATTATCAATAGTGTAATAGTAATTATTTGTGTAAGTGTAAATGTGGCCTGCATAAAGTGCTTAATGCTTATAGACAGTGCCAGTCACGAAGACGCGTGGAGTTATCGAAATTATCCTTAGTATCTGGATGACCGAGCCAAAACTCCGTTTTTTTGGTACGTTATCTAAAAATGTAACGTAGCTTATACCAAATTTCATGCAAATCGTTGAAGCCGTTTCCGAGATTCAGATTATACACATATATACAAGAATTGCTCGTTTGTAAGCATTAGATAGATAGATAACATAGTAAGAACCACGGTGTGCGTCACCGATAATGACAGTGACTCTATGTAACGGTAAAGTATAGTACAATATTTCCTGATTTTGTCATTTCACTTTCAATTAAATTATATTCATCTGATATTCAAGAACTAAATAATCTTTACCTTTACTTACTTTTGTATGTGTACGAAGTCTTACCTTATGCCCCATTTTTTCTCAATTTACCGCCGTACGCTTGGTGTAAAGATTTTGTAGGTAGTTTTTTTTGTTGCAAAAGGCCATTCACTAGCCTGAAGAAATACCGTAAATAAGCTTCCTGCACCGAGTTTGTCTTCGTCTTCTACCATACAATTAGTTAGGAACTTCTTAAGCTTATACCATTTTCATTCTTACCTGTCCTATTTGGTAAACAAAGTTCTAACCTCAAAACGTCTCATTTTTGTTATTTTTTAAATATTGCATCGTAAATAAAGGAGCTGGATATAAAATATTAGTAAAATTATGTACTAAATATTACCTCAGGTTTATTTGATGACATAATACACCTTATTCTTTACAAAAATTTGCACATTGAGGTTAGAATTTTGTTTACCAAATAGGACAGGTAAGAATGAAAATGGTATACATATTTGTGTAAAAAACATACCTAAAGTTGCACTCCAATATATTTAGTTACCCGTCCGTCGTCCACATACATCGCAGTAAGCTGTAAACTTGTATTGTTATCAATGTTTATTCGCCAGTAAATTGCAAACTTAGCTCCCGGCACCTGCGCCGCAACTTGCTGCATAAATCTTCAAGCTAGTTTCGCTTTTGAGGGTAGGTACGCGGTCGCAAAATGTCACTGGTATTCTGGAGATGGACTAGATTATAATGTTGTTTTGTTATCACTTTCTAAAGTCATGCTAGGGAATGATAATTTAACACGTAAATGCCCAGAGATGGGTTGCTTCTCTTATGTGTTTTAGTTTGACTTTCATTACTACTTAGCCCCTTACGTATAAAACATAAATGGTCATGAAGCTGATATGTTCATTTAACATGTTTTACTGTTATCTTTCATGATACAAGACAAAATATACTCCTCGACTTTATAAACATTTTCAACTTAGAATAATGAACGGTTGTGTGTATGTTGTTTTTTTTTGCGTATTCCAGGATATTTTCTTTTAATGTAAAAAACATTTGAGTTTGTTCCAAAAACCCTTTCTTAATAAATCACAGTAAAACATTAGGTATTTTGCAATAAAAGTGATTACTTATTCACTCTCATTTTAAGTTTGCAAACCGTTCAACCGTTTATTGCAAAACTTGCATCATAAATACATCGCGTATAATTTACGGGGAATCTTCTTACTAATGAGTAATTGCGAAACTCCGGGACACACGATTGTTCTTGTCGCAGTTACAAAAATGTTGTAAATCACGGAAATTAATGGACTTTACAAAATGGCTGACTAAGATTACGATGAATGCTTGTAATATATTAAAAGAACGTAACGAAACGAAACTGTGGTCAAGTTTTTATTGCGACTATAATTTGGGGTAATGGTATTCGTTGCCCAAACATGTATTAGTGTATGTTGTTGTGTACTTACCTAATAGTCAAGTCTGTGACGCAAAATTTGTGTTGATTTATGTAAAATATAAAAAATGTTGAAAATCATTATTGTTATATCTATTACGAGTCCAAATCTGTTAAACCTTTCGAATCGATGTGTGACAAATAAAAGCGGTTCGATAATTCAATTATGCTTCTCACGGCGATTTCAATATTTCGAATTTGAATATGTACAATCGATTTCATAAAAATTTAATTCTGTGTTATGATCACATGTCATCTTACTTACCTGTAGCATGGTGTTCATCTGAACTATTAAGTAATTTTATGGTTTTTGAAGTTATTTATTTATTGTGTACTTTTTTAAAGTGGTTTTAATTAGACGCAAAATAAATTGTGGATACTACTAGAAATGACGTGTTTTATTGTTTTTCTTAACTTCCATTCTTGTTCCATTCTTTATGTAGAAAACCGATGCTCCATTTGACTGATAAATAAGTAGGTGCTAATACATACATAAGTGTCGAAATTAATAAATAAATGAATAAGTAAGTAGGTAATTTTTCGTTAAAGTGGCTCTACTATGCCGAAATTATAGTTTTTGGTTCACTAACGTTTGACCTAAAAATTATTGACAAAATGATCATTTGACAAACTTTAAATATCTGATAAACGTAAACTTTTTAAAAAAGTTATAAAACAAACCTAACCTAACCCAATGTGAGCCACGCATAAAGGTTTTCGATTTTTAAAAAAGTTCACGGTTTATCAGATATTTAAATTTGTCAAAGGATCATTATGTAAAATGATGCTTTTGTCAATAATTTTTAGATCAAATGGAAGGACACTATAGTTTTTATTTACTTACGATACTTTACACCGGAAAATTGCATACTTGCCGATAAATGAAGTCTACGTGAACAAAGTCGTAGGCAAAAACTAGTTTAATAATAAGTGCGATTGCCTGATTTTGGCATCTTTTTAAAGAAAGAAAAGTTTGGTTATGACACAGTAAGTAGTTAAAACAAAAACATATTAAAAGCTACATAAAAATTGACATAAAATGGCCCCAACTCAGCATTACACACAAAGACACGCTGAAAATGGTGTCCTTCCATTTCACCTAAAAATTATTGACAAAAGCATAATTTTACAAAATGATCATTTGACAAAATTTAAATAACTTATAAACCGTGAACTATTTTAAAAATCTAAAAACCTTTATGCGTGGCTCACATTAGGTTAGGTTAGGTTTGTTTTATAAGTTTTTAAAAAAGTTTACGGTTTATCAGATATTTAAAATTTGTCAAATGATCATTTTGTCAATAATTTTTAGGTCAAACGTTAGTGAACCGTCGAATAGAATAAGTAAAGATTATCGAAATCGGAAAAAAATAGTCAGACCTCCACAGTCAATAGTAATATCTATTTTCAGCGGTTCACTAACGTTTTTTCCGACTGTCAACCGATTTCGATGATCTTTAAGTACTTATTCTATTCGACAGAATGTGTCAAATAACAATTGAAAATCACAGATCGGCTCTTTTGCTGAAATACACTGCCGTGCATTAATAACGGGTCACTTCCCATACAAAGTTGTATGAAAGCGAGCCGTTATTTTTGCTCGTCAGTATATTTTAGAGCTTGTGCAGCAAGTGACCGTACCTAACTGTAAAAGTACAACTAGACGATCGAACAGTTCGAAATACTGACAGGGACACAGTCATCTATTAGAATAAGGAAGTGTCTAATATAAATCTCCTATTCTAACAGATAAATGTCCCTATTAGTCCGCTGGACCTTTCAATCGTTCATTAATTACGGCTATAAAATTGGCAACGGAAAGCAGAAAAGGAGTCCGTAGAGTTCTAAGTTGGTGTATGTAAGTGTACTACAACATTTTGGTGGCGGAGTTTAGTTAAGAAATATAAGGATACAATACTAACCAAATCCACAGCGCAGGTTTCGTCGGGTGAACATAATAAATATTCGCAACACGCTTCGTCATATTAACAGGTTGAGAATCCGCAATAGGCTTCGTCAAAAAATAATTTATTATTATAAGCCTGTAATGTTGTCCCACTGCTGGGCAAAGGCCTCTCCCTCAGATTTCCAACGCACCCTGTCCGCACTTATTTCTTGCCAGTCGCTCAAGAACGTGTCTAGGTCATCCCTCCATCTCCGCCTCGGCCTGCCGCGACGCCGATAGCCATCCTGGGGCATCCACTGAGTGGTAACACGTGCCCACCGCTCTGGGTGCATGCGGCAGACGTGGCCGGCCCAGTCCCATTTCAGCCTGGCGGTTGCCCGTCAAAAAATTGTTGGTCGTCAAAAAATAAATGTATGAAAAAAATCGCTTCGTCGAGGTTTTGTTCATTAATATTGAATCTTCGTCGCATACTAGTATGAAACTCTACGCTACGTGTTGATCTACTCTGAGATTATCTTCATTGAAATGGAATAAACATTTCTGCCATATTGTATAATTGACATTCGTTTAGCAGTCTATATGAGGTACTATAATCCTACTAACAATATAAATGTGAAAGTTTAAGTTTGTTACTCCTTCATTCTAAAACGGCTATAGATGGATTTAGATAAAAGTAGGCATGTTGATAGCTGACTAGCTGGAAGTCGCGGGCAACCGCTAGTTCATATTTAATATCTCTTTAATGGGAAGGTTTCGCATCAGTGAACAAAACAAATCTTCTTGTACATAATAGTTTATTTTGCAATAATTAAAACAACTAGTTAATTAAATGTGCCTAAGGTACGCATATATTATATTTATACTATGTTACAGTACAGTCCGCGCCAACAATTCCCCGGGTCGTGCATAGTGCAGTGCTCTCGTCGCTTACGGCTATTTACAATATGGCGCGGACGTTACATCTACTTACAATATTTTATGGTATAAAGTTTCAACTTGTTTTTTTTAATTCGATTTTAGGTCACCATGGAATCTTGTAATATTGTTTTGCTTCGTCAAAGTTTGCTTCCTCTAGACAGATCAGCAACACACTTCGTCAAAATATGTACAGCAACTTCAATGTCTTCCACGTTTATACAGGAAACGTTTGTTTGTTTGCTTCAAATTTTAAAAGTGAATTTAGACCCACTTCTAGTGGTCGGATTGACTTGTAATTTAATTTGTACATACCTATTTACTGCGATGACGATGCAATAATCAATTTACCGTGAGACATAAAGCTCCTATTGAAATGTGTCTTCATAACAGCACAGTTTTTCCTTTGTTTTACTTAAAGATGTATCTATGCTAGATTTTTAACAGTTTAATTTCTCATCTTCAGGAATCGAGGTACAGAAAGTTAGCATTGTGAATTTCGTAACCAGTCAGAGTTGCTGATTCTTTATGACAAGGTTCCATAATATTCCACAATTTAGGTCGGTAAATTGTATGTGAATATGCAGTGTCAGGTCCAATATACGTATTATATTATACTGTGTTATCATTGGGCCTTATATTTCTAAAATAATGATTCTTTTAAAATTTGGCAATATTTATGTATAGTATTTAAAAAAAGTTTTTTTTTTTAACTTTTCCTGATGTAGAACACAAAGTGTTGTTTACTTTTCAGTAAGACTCATTATATTGTATTCTGTCAACATATTAAGTGACCTTATGTTTAAAGCCTGTATAATACATAATATTTGTTATTTAAACTATGTTATTTATTTACAAAACTATTTAACTACAGACACCGTACGAACATCGACTCATGGAACGATAGGACCACTGATTTCGTCACACACACAGGGAGAGACATTATCGTTTTAAGTAAACAAAAAATATAGCTGAATTTAATAACAAAGGCTTTCAAATAATTTTTCGAGTCTGGAAATGAAGCCTCTTATAACTTTAATATACCCACACCAATTAATTAACCTGTACCAACAAAATGAATTGGTAAACTTTATTCGTTTATATTTAGGTTGGGTGTGATCTCTGAAACTTCCAAAACAATTTAAAAGATCCACTACGAGTTAAGAGAGGCATAACATCGGCCTGGAGAGAGATCACTATTCTGGTGTCTCCCCACAATACCATCGAAAAAATTTGCCAATTTACCATCGAAAAAAGTGACTGTTATCGAAGTCGCCGGCAACGGCTAGTTTTAAAGCAAATTGTAGACAGTATGTGACCAAACCAGTGCATTATTTACATAATTAACTTATTCTAGATTTGACACGTACCTAAGAAAGAAACATTCACAACAGTTTTTGGTCGAATACTGCAATGGTGCAATGATATTTACAAAACAAGGTTAATTTGAATTTACTTACTGGAACTTACGTTATGATTAACATCGTGTAAGCACTCAATTATCATTTTTTAAATAGATCACTCACAAATCCGTTGTCCAGACTTTAACTATCAGAATTTACAGTTTATCCAGCTTAACTTATTAAGGAATTAAAATGGTACAATTTAAACTCATCACAGTATCACGGAATGAGCAAGAAACTTACAAAACTAAAGTTTTATTATGGCACAATGTATTGGCACAATTAATGTATGTATGGCACGAAGAATTCACATATCTCGCAATCTCACATTATGACAAATAGACCCAAGGCCAAAGAGTTTCCAACAAGGTATAGAATGCAATGTAATAGGCTCCTCGGTTAGTAGGGAACATTTATGTACTCGTATATATAGAGTAACGTAACTATAGAGGCATAGGCGGCAGCTGAAGGCAGGGCGGCAGTAGTGTTTGTTTTGAAATTTAACCACAAAATAAAGTAACACTTTTGTCTGAAAGTTACGTTCCTCTTGTTTGAACTGTTTAAGAGACATAAGTATTACATTAATATAAGACCGTTACACTAATTTTAAACAGTAGGCACTAAATATTGCTGAATTACCACAAGAGATCTTGTAATCAGAAAGAGACGAGAAGATCGTGACTGATTTAAGGTTGTAATTAAATTAGTAGTTACAGCCGCTACTGTAACATTTATGTCTGGAAAGCTTAAGACTCAGTGGGGACTTCATAAAGCTTGCAGTAAGTGGAAGCTGCTATTGATAGTAACACGGCAGCAGCATCACGATCGAAAACTTTAAAAACAGTGCGTAATGCGTATGTATACTTGAATGAGACCGCCCACTTTGCAAATGAGACTACATTTGTGGCCTTTAAACTGAAGCGTGCAGTATCGAGTCGGCAGGCGTGGAAATTGTGGTCCGTTTTTCCTGCTGTCTATCCTAGCGACACACTGCACGTCACTGCCTACAAGTCTATGGCAATGGCTATAGGCCCAACGGCAGCGGCGATAGGTGAAGCGGTAGTGAGACTAACACTGTCTAGAGCGTCTACAATTCTAGTCCAAATGTTTGGAAGGCTCTGAAGTCGGCGGCGGCGGCGCATCATGCGGCATTAGGTTCAACGGCAGCGGTGGTAGATGGAGCGGCAGCGGCAGTAGCGCCCGCGTCTGGAAGCTGGCCAGGGAGTGGAAGAGCGCGGCCGAGTGCTCGTGGGCCTTGCGGCGGAGCTCAGCGACGCTGGTCGAGCGGGCTTCTTCTTTAGGACAACAGGGGCAGGGGGCGCCCCAACCTGGGGAATAAAACGTAAGTATAAGCAAAGGTCATTAACCTACTGAACGTTAATCCTGTCGTTGTGTTCTGGCTTGAAGAGTTAGATAGCCGGTGAAATCACAGTCACATGAGGTACTCCCTATGCCCTCCAAGCTCGCAAAGCATCTGCAATCCTCTACTATGGATGTGATGTACTACTCTATTGTGGATGTCTGTGCGTGGCTCGCTTAATATCAGAACTTACAGTTTGTCTCCTCTGTTGTAGGTATATTGCAGAAAAACGAGTAGGTACTGAGGCCAAAAAAAGCCGTGGTAGCCTAGTGGTTAGACCTGTGGCGTCTCAAGCAGATGGTCGCGGGTTCGAATCCCGGGCTCGCACCTCTGAGTTTTTCGAAATTTATGTGCGAAATTACATTTGAAATTTACTAAGAGCTTTTCGGTGAAGGACAACATCGTGAGGAAACCGGACCAATCCCAATAAGGCTTAGTTACCCTTCTGGGTTGGAAGGTCAGATGGCAGTCGCTTCTGTAAAAACTAGTGCCTACGCCAAATCTTGGGATTAGGTTGTCAAGCGGACCCCGGGTTCACTGAGCCGTGGCAAATGCCGGGAAAAACGCTAGGAAGATGAGTAGGTACTGAGGCCTCCAACAGTGGCGGATCCTTAGGGTGGTCAAGTATAACTAACCCCTTCGGCAGAAGCAGATACGAGATTCAGAAAGTAATACGAGATGATTACGTGTTGTGATTGTGACTAAATGAGATTACATATTATGAGAAACACACTTTCTTGACTTCCGAGTTGCCTTCCTCGTTCAAAAAAAAATCACTATTCCCGCATCCAAAAATTGGATATGGCAACACATGATTAGTGATTACGACTAGATTACTAGGGCTTGCAGCTTAGCGTAGTGGATCGAATGTAGGCGTTTCCATACCCTCATCCGAATGCTGGATCCGCGCTTGGAGGGCAACTCTGAAATTCGATTTTCGAACTTCGTTTTGTGTCGTCCCGCTCACAATAATAATACTTAACTAATTTCAGAGTGAGAGGGACGGTACGACACGAACTTCGAAAATAGAATTTTGAAGTAGCCTCCCTGACCTTCCACAGGGCTACTCACCTTTTAAAGGGAAGAAAGGCTGCGACAGATGGTTGAGGTGATGCGATAGGTGTGAGAGGTGCGGGGGCAGGAAGAGAGGGGGCGCGGGGGGCGCGTCCCCCGCCGCTGACCCCGGCGACGCCCGGTAGCTGCTTGAACTGTAACAATGAAAAAATTTCACATTTAGTTTTTATTCATCTTCAGGAGAGAAGGAAAAAAATAGTCTTTGAAATGAAAAAGGCACCATACGAGTATCAACTAATTTTGTACAATAACCGCGGGAATTAAAACCTGTAAGGCACTTCGAGGTACTTCCCGTCAACATAAAATTACAAAATTGGACAAGAAATAAGACAAAATGATCATAATAGTACATTACTGCAGAGGCCGTGAAGTAAGGGATTGCAGGACGAGATTGGGGTACACGGCCGAGTCGTAGACGAGGCCGGATAAAGCGAGTCCTGCAATCCCTGTTTCCGGCCGAGGATTGTATAGTGCTTTTCTCAAGCAATGCGAGGAAATCAAGTAAAAATTGATTAATTAGCCGCATTTTTAATTTTTGAAACATGCCGTTTGAACAAACTATTGCTGGCGCCATGTTCCCCGCGCACCCGCCCCGCGCCGCCGCGCCGCGCCGAGCGCACCCGACGACCGCGCCACATTACTTCTTGGCCTAGGCCGTAAATGTGAACTTCTTGGCTTCATTTCGACCGCACCACATTACTTCTTGGCCTAGGCCGTAAATGTGAAACTTCTTGGCTTCATTTCGCGACATTAACGCGTACATTTCCGAGCATGCTTGAGAAAAAAATATTTTTTTAGTTTTTCAATCTTTCCAACTCGCACTTGACCGGCTTTTTGAAGCTAAATGATCGAAGCATGGACTTTTCACCTAATGTTATTACGCTACGCCCCTATACGTCGTAGGCGCCGTAGCGCTACGAATCCGTAGCCAGTGCTACTGAGAACTTGACGCTCGACAAAATTAGCCTAAAACGTTACCACAAACATATCCATGTTTAAAATGGATCGCAAAGAGATCTTGTAAACCCATTCCATCTCCCACGAGGCGACCGAAGGTCTAAGGCTACCCATAAACATGTGTCATCACACTTATCCTGCCGAATCCGCGGCGATCGATGTATGCCATGTTTTATTTAAGGGGGAGCGACACCCTCGCTGTGACCAGCCAACCGTCCTCGAGTGAGCCACGCCTTATTACGTTAAGGAATGCAAAGTCTTGTATGTACTTAACGGTAGGTTGTGTGGGTAAGGGGGATGACGATTTAAGTTTTGAATTAAGTGGTATTTTTAACAACAAAATTGTTAACTGAAGGCTCTGTCTGTGTGCACTCCTTAACTGTCACTTATCTATGATGACGTCTCTGTCTGTTTCGTAGTAATAAATAGAGACGGAATCATAGATCACGACAAGATCAGTTAAGGAGTGGTGAAACGACTCTGAACATAACAAACGATTGACTATCTATATCTATAGTTGGTTTATAGGTATTGTTGAAGTAGCTTTCTGCTATACACGCGTAGTGTAAATCTACATACATACATACCTACCGTCACGCCTCTGTCCCACAGGGGTAGGCAGAGACTACTCTGTTCCACTTGCTACGATCCTGACATACCTCTTTTTCCTCATGCACATTCATCGATCTCTTCATAGTATAAATCTTCGGTCACAAAATACGTCGCGACCGCGTTTGCGTTAAGATATCAAATACTTTGTGTCTTATCCAACCTCGACTTTGGTAAAATCATCAAAATGTTGATGGAGCCACTTTTTCCTAGATTTGAATTGAATTGAAGACTGTCACCGTTTCCATCCGCCAGTGGCACTGCCAACTTTTACGTAGTATTGAGATTTATTTATTGAGATGTTTACATGAATGCGTTCGTGACGTTTTTTGTTTGAAAATTTACAAGGCATTACCCGTGAACCCACCGTTATGTCCCTCCGTTACAAAAATCCTCACTAGAGATGGTAAAAGTAGGTTAGGTTCGTTAGGTATCTTCAAATGCCCGAAGGGCAAACCCTTATGGTGACGTGTAATTCGTCATTTTTTATAACAGAGGGACCACGGGTAGCGACCCAAATTTACTCTAGATTCCCAGACCTAGTGTAACTTTTTAACACTGCAATGCGAACGCGTTTTAGTCGTTTGTACAAAAAATTGTTACTATCGCTAATTGCTCTGTTCACAATCGTATTAGTTGTACTGAACTCCTGAAATAATAGTTAACGGTATAGCAAACAAGCTTAGATCCAGTTAGCTCAGTTCAGGCTGCAGACAATGAAATAACAAGGTGTCGCGCCGCTCGCCCATTCTCTCAGTGCATAGTTGATGTTGAGCGTGTGGGGCAAGTCATACGCGCCAGCGGGAGCGGGAGCGACAAGCGTTCAGAAGGTCAGTGGGCTGTTTGTTGCGTATGTACTCAAAAGTGAGCTTGAAATAGCTATAGATTCGTACTTTATGTGAATTGTGACAGTAACATAGGTAAAAATATAAAGTTTGTGCGTTATTTCAGAGTAAAGCTTTCATTGAATGCCCTGTCTAGGAACTGTGACTTTGGAGACATTTCGTTTCCAATTCAGTTGGTTCATATTTTAATCTAAATACTTTCCTTGTATTACGAGTATGAATATATTGCATTTCATTTGGAATTCGCCAAATCCTCGTTCCGTTTCAGCAATTTTATTGACTGTGTAAAACGTCGTGGGTATACGCCACGCTTTCCACTTCTAACTTAGACTAAACATTCGCTAGTGTAATGAAATGCAGCTTTAATTCTAGAACGGTGGTGTTATTTCATTCATGTCACACCTAGGCATGAGAGTAAAAAAATGTTAAAAAAGTGATGGCAGCGTTACAACGGTCGAAACAGCAACGATCGATGGTAGTTGATGCTCTGTTAATGATTATATCCTGTAATATGGTTTGCGATACTTGCATTTATAAAATTGCTGTACAATCAGAAGTACAGATGTAGTAAGTAATGATTTGCAATCGGGTAAACTCGAAAACAACGAATACTCACAAAGTGCCAGTCAATAACTGTATTAAATGGATGAAATAGATAGACGTATTTTTGCCCAATACACACACGTAATAGTCTTTCACAGTAACAATGTAATTCTAGTGTGACGTACAGTTTCAGATTAAAATTAAGTTGTAAAACGATATAACTACAGCTTTTAGCACGTGACAAATGCCAACATACCACGTTGTCAAAGCTATTCATGTATAGTGTCTGAACTTTGAATAATTGATGCCTCCGCGTCGCTCTCGCTCGTGACTCGGGCCGACGCCGGGCCACGAGCCAAATTAAATATGTCGCCTTTAAAGTACTTTGATTTTATCTTCTACGCTTTCGATGTTGTTCCATTTATTGCATTTGCTTTTTTGAGGTTAGGGAAGGTTGCTAAATAATGTTAAAAGGGTCTTTCATGTCGGAATTTGAAGGTTAACGCGGCACCTTATACATTATGTAACGATAGATATGATTACGAATCAAATGCGTGCGTGAGTTTAGAAATAAAAGTAATATCTTAGGCTTTTTGCACCCGACCTTGAATAGGTAACGTTTATCAAACGAGATCCTTGGTAACTTACAAAGAGGTGTAGGTTAACCAGCAACAAAGGGTTCATTTCTAAGGATTAAGAAAAAAATTAAGGCTACGTTATACTGAAGGCGTGGTACGATGTTAAGTTACGCCCGCTCAGGCCACGCCGCGCCGGCCGCGGGACAAAGCCTTATTGCAGATTCCTGCCGCAAAACACTTTCAACTTCGAACATTTATACTTCAAAGACTTAAAGATTTAGCTATATGTATATAGTAATATATACACATATGTTCAAACACAGACCGAAATGGTACTCATAAGTTTTATTGTCGTCGTAGTTGGTACTCTCAAAGGTTTTGACTGCCAAGTCACCTTCATGCCCTTTGACTCGAATTTACGAAACATCTCCGATTTCACAAATTTTCGCATCACTCTTAATCACCTAATTCTGTTTCAATTCACGATCTCAAATTGTAAATCAGACCTTCGCGCCGAAAACAAACGTCAAAATGCAAATCACCGGCACTCCGGCGTTCATTTATTAATCAAAACTACTAAAGCACATTAAGGATCAAATTGATTCCCTTTGTGGACCTCGTACAATTCAATTCGTTTGAATATTCATGGTGGCTCCTCAAGGCAGATGGCGCTGCTGGAAATTAATGGGGACACGCTTCGTTACCTCCCGAACGCTTGACCTTTGGTGCTAAAGGGCTGGTCACGCGGCGCGACGTTGCCACGACTTGCGACTGCGCATGTTGCCTGACAGAGGCCCTATTTTTTTAAAGTTAGTTTTAAGTTTAGTTAGTTTTAAGCCATTCATAAGTCTCGTAGTATAAATCTGGTTGGTAAGATTAATTAGAGCTGTAATTTACTTCCAATGTACTCTTATTTTATCCAGCACAATTTTTCCCCACTTCCAAGTGCATTTTCACGTATGTGCTTTCAAATATCGGGCCCCAGGGGCAGCACAAGTGTACGCGTTAGCTGTGTCGCGCATGACATGGACTCCCCGTTTTTCACTTACTGTTCGTTCTAAATAGAAACTGGTACTCTATCTCGCGCACGACACTACATACTGTACATACATACATAAATCACATCTTTACCCCTAACAGGGTAGACAGAGATTAGGTTAACAAGACCTAAACGCCACGTCTAGCATGATTGTAGCCGTATAGGTGGAAAGGGGATTCAAAATATTTATGGGTTGCTAGCTCCATTGCCTATAACATGACTCCTGCGATTTTCACACATTCCTCGATGGGCTTTTACCGTCTGCGTGGGAAGAGATGCAACTGATACTTTCTATGTTTTCTCTGATACCAGACCAGCATCTTCTTCTTTATGTGCCTCTCTATCAGTAAAGGTTGGTGGTCAAACTCTTACCCCCTTATTCATAAACGCTCTCTAGGCATCTGCTAACTTAACAATCGTTTGTCCTTATCTGTCACATTGACATTTACCTTTCACAGATAAGGACAAATGATTGCTAAGTTAGCAGAAGCCTATAGAGCGTTTATGAATAAAGGGGTTAAGCTTTTCCCTATCCATAGCCAGCGCAAAGAATTGCTCTACGGTTTTTTATACCGTTCCATTGTCTGATGTTTCGTAGCCAAGACATTCTTCTTCCCAGCTTCCTTTTTCCTTGTCAGACCAGGAAGTGGTAATATGTTAGCAATAATAATTAATTTGCATCGATACAGTAAATAATCGAGTAGGCATAACGCTCCCCACCCTGTAGGTATTTGCAGTATTAGCGCAGGCTCGCTCAATTATTCATGCAATTAACTGATTATAGCGACATCCGGCGACACCGCCCCGAACTAAACTACATCGCTATATAGTGTACGGTGTGGCAGGTACTTAGCATCTTAAATGCGATATGGTTACGTTGGGAACAACGTTGTGGCGGCGTCTCGTTGTGCTGTATCAAGGAAAGGATGGTTAAGGATTGAAATGACCATTAATAGAGAAATTACGGGCACAAGAGGCATTTCATCTAAGTCCTCTAGGTTGGCAACGCATCTGCAATCCTTCCGGGGTTGCGGGTGTCTATGGGCAGTGGTGATCGCTTACCATCAGGTGACCCACTTGCTCGTTTTCCTTCCATTTCACATAAAAAAAAAAAATCTCAAACTATTCATAAAATGAAATCTACCCACAAAAGTAGGTAGGTACGAGTAAAACTTTATTTTCAATACAGTTGCTCAAAAAGTGCCCTTTTTTTGGCTGTTTTGCGTGCGAAAGGTTCGTTTTTGCGCACTAGTGCGATTTACTTTTCAATTTTTTTTTTAATTTCTTCTTGTTCCAATTCACGACTACTTACCGAAGAGTTATTATAATGCTAGTCTGTATCAAGACGTAATAAAAATAAAAACCTATTATTGATGTAAGAATATCAAAATATTTAGATTTTGTATTTTATTACTAGCCTTTTCATCATTATTTTTATAAAATATTGAATTCCTAAAAATAGTTCTTATTAAGGTGTCTGAATGGAACGGAATTTTAGCTGCCGAAACGCCTGGCCTGTCAAAGTGGAGGCATTTTTCCAACTGCAACCATGGTTTGTAAGGTTCTAAACGCAACAGTAGTTTTTGTATTTATACAATTTAAATAAATAGTAAAGTGTTATATATGTCGGAGATTAACTGAAGCAGAGATAATTTTATTGTATTGACATTACAATTAATACTATCTGTTAAATGAGTTGTATAGCTTAAACGCCATCTGTCGGACAAATTCCAAACTGTTGTTGAGTAAACGCGGGCGATACGCCTGGGTAGAGTCGGTAAAGCAGACTGTCATGGCGGCGCTCGGTGGTTAAAGCAGTCGAGGTAAGAGACTGGGAGGGAGTCTGCCCGTAGAACTGGAGCGGCTGAGCGGCGGGAAAGAGATTTTTGAGGTTAAGTGAGTTTTATTTGTTTACTTGAAATGAAAAGCGCGAATGACGAGATTTGTGGACTGAACCTACCGGTTTGCTCAATTAACAGCATTTTGTTAAAGTTAAGCTTAGTGTTAGTGACATTTGTTGACAAAGTGTTGTGAATTAGTTATTTCAAATTATTCTGTGTTGTATTTTTTTTTCGCAACTGTATTGAAAATCGTCGTTCGATACACGCGCGGAAATGTCATTCTTCACTCGTCTCGAGTCTTGCCAACTCGCCTCACGGCTCGTGGCAAGATATCTCGAGACTTGTGAAGTAATGACATACTTTCCGCACTAGCATCGAAATGTACTATTATTGCGAGATGTTAAGCATGTAGGAAAAACGTTTATTTTTACTTATTTCTTTGTCGAATCTGATTATGGCTGAATAGCCGATGGCGGATGAAAATTGGAAAAAATAAATTTAAAAAAAATCTTTGTCTGGCAGAGACCGCCTTGGAGCGTTAATTTTCTACCTTGTTTTTTATTTCGGTTATGTTATTGTACTAATTTGTGGTGCTCAAGACAGAATATTTGTATTGCATTGTAGGTACTTATTGATATTTTTAGATACCTACCTACCTACTCTGCTTTAAAAGTGTTCCAAGATAACAATGAAATATCCACATTTTGGACCATTTTGGTGACAGTGTAAGTAGGTATTTAACAGTAATTTCATTTTAAATACCTACTCGACAGTAGTAGGTAATATTAACTACACATCCACTGAAGTGATTATATGGGTACGGTCATACATCATAACAAGGAAGCACCACTTCCTACCCCTTCTACACCCCTGCATGTAATTACTGTCAATTTATCACGTTGCATAATTAATTTTCATTTGTGAAGCAAGTGTGTATTCTGTTACGTAACATTTGATCATTTATTCAGCATCAAAGGCGGCGTTTGATTGGGATAGTGTGACGTGCAAGGGGCTTGTAATTAAGCGAATCAGGAAAAACTTTGACGCAACCTGAAACCGCCATTTTGAGACGTTCAATTTAAAGGATACACGTTCCATTTCCGCAGGATTTTATTAAACTGCCTTGGTTCTTATAGGTGCTTATTTGTTTGCTTTAAATTTAAGCAAATGACCTACTTGCAAATTTTGATACTGGTTGGATTGCTTTTAAATTTGATATGTTTAGCTCCAGTCGGGAAGTATGATCAGCAAACAAGCTCTTTTTTATGAAATAGGGGCAGACGAGCAACACCAGAGGATTGCCGATGCATTGAGGGCTAAGTTATTAGAATATCTAATGTCGCATGTGCTGTGTTCAATTTTATTTAAACAAAGATCTTGTTAATGTGTGTGTAAAATCTTTGGTTAAGGTTAATAAACTGTTAATTTCTATTTTCTAGTAATCTATTGATTTATGCCTTCATGTTATTCTTATCTTGATTTGTATAGAAATTATGGGACAAGGCGACTCTAAGCGGCGCGTGTTGTCAAGTCTGTCTCTACTCTCTGCCAAAAAACGTAGTAGAAACTAAAAAAGCACCCTTCTTAAAGGTAACGCGACTCACAATTTCTCAATTTGCTCTAAATCTAAAGGTTACTTATTGCTTTAGAGGACAGAATACCTAACTCTCACCTCAGACAAGAACATTTACATGTTCAATAAGAAACAACTCGCACACAACAGACGTTAAAATTGTTTCACTCGTTAAACACTCCGACACTCCACTTTATACATTCCTTGAAGCAAATTTAATTTTAGGAGGTAGGAGGCGGGAGGGCCTAATTGCCAATTTTCTCCTTACGCCATTTTTTTTCAGCTTTTAAAAAGAAAATTCGTTAATGAATATTTAATCGGAATAATCGCCTCGTCCGCTCGAATTAGGCTTCGTCTGCACTCGAATAGATTGTTTATTTTATATTTTTAACCGACTGCAGACAAAGGTGTTGAATTTCACTATTTTTGTATAGGTACATTAGATCTTAGATCTTACGCATAATGTCTCATGTTGAGCACGCGAACAGTCACACGCAGAATGACACATTTTTAAGATAAAACAAATATGTTCGCGGCTTCCTAACCTAAATGGTCCTAAAGCATATTCGATAATTAACGTATGTAAATACACTTTAGCCGTGGTAGCCTAGTGGTTTGACCTGTGGCCTCTCAAGCAGAGGGTCGTGGGTTCGAATTCCGGGCTCGCACCTCTGAGTTTTTCGGAATTTATGTGCGATATCTCATTTGAAATTTACCATGAGCTTTTCGGTGAAGGAAAAACATCGTGAGGAAACCTGCACACAACTGCGAAGCAATTCAATGGTGTGTGTGAAGTTCCCAATCCGCACTGGGCCCGCGTGGGAACTATAGCCCAAGCCCTCTCATTCTGAGAAGAGGCCTGTGCCCAGCAGTGGGTCGTATATAGGCTGGAGATGATGATGAATACACTTTTGGTTCTGTCATAATGCGTATGTGTTTTGTGTCATTATGCCTATAATAGGGTAGGTGCATTTCTTAACTTTATATCTGTTATCGAAGGTTTATTTATAATTGAGACGTAAGTGTTTTGTTACCGAAAACTTACACTAAGTGTGTTTTAACACGTCACTTTTACAATGGCATTAACCATAATCGTCGATTTTTACAGAAATCCTATGAAATCATCATTACTGTTATCTATCGTTAAAGTAACTTGCTCCTTTTCCTTTCTTGTGGTATAAAAACAAATACTTGGTGAAAGTACTAACACTACATACATAAATCACGTTTTTGTCCCTTACGTGGTAAGCCTAAGGTAACAAGAGCTTAATGCCACACTACGCATGCAGGTAGGTACTAATTGGCAAAATTAAGCCATTTTTCAGTGAACTGTTCGCATCTAATCTTCTAAAAGTCGTGTTAAGACGTCCCCGCACTATCCCCGACCGCCCGGCGGTAACCCGGCTCATGTATAATGTGCGCATATAAATTTCAATTTTAAACCGTGCCGGCTCGAGTTACGGCCATTTGCGGAATTACGGTCGCGGGTAAAGCCGGGGCACACGGGGCCCGGACGCGGTTGGATGCTATTTTATTATTTTCATCACACTTGCTCGTAAACGGTATCAAAACATACAGGTTAACTTGGCCGCAACGCCCCATATAAAACCCTCGGGATTTTTTTATTACCATGAAACCCTCGGGCGGTAAGTAGCGCCCGCGCCCGCGACGCCCGCAGCGCCACCACCCGCGCAGCCTGCAGCGCACCACCTTGAACCCCCCCCCCCCCCCTCCCCGACACCCGCGCCCCGACGCCCCCCGCGGCCACCGCCTGGACAACCGCCACGTCTCCGGCACGCGGTTTTTCTTTATTTACTATAGTTATTTTATTTATTTACTCGCAAATATGATGAAAAACATTGTGTGTTTCACGGGCGGTACGGGAATTACGAACCTCGTCTCAAAAAGCCCTCAGTCTTCGACTTCGGGCTTCTACTAGAGCCTCGGTCGTAATTCTTTACTTACCGCCCTTAATACACAATGTACTATTATTGCTCTCGCTGTAGTTCGGACAGCATCGTCAGCATCCCCAATTCTCATCATCTTCAGCCTTTCTAAGTCCCACTGCTGGGCACATGCCTTCTCTCAGATTTTGATTGAATGGTCATTTGTTTCATATTAAGTATGGACGTTTGTCTTCTTCTGGCTTAATACAAGTAGTAGGAAACTAGGAAAATCTCATCAAAATCAGTTGAAGGATATTTGCATGATGGTAGTAAAAAGAAAACATCTTGGCACCTTTGTTTTTCTGTGTTATCGTGAAAGCGGAAACTCCTCTTTGTTTTGCCATAAATTTATTTCTAACTTCGAAAAGATTTTGTTACTTTTAAATGATTACAGTGAATTTTAATGTTGACTTACTAATTTACCCCTTATTCATATACGTTATATAGGCCTCTGCTAACTTAGTAATCGTTTGTCCTTATCTGCGAGAGGTAAATGTCAGTGACAGATAAGGACAAACGATTGCTAAGTTAGTTGCCTACAGAGCGTTTATGAATAAGGGGGTTAATGTCTAGCAACAATAATAATTGCGAAAGTAGGAACTCTAGCACAATTTATTATGTTAAATATTATGACTTTTAAATCATGACAATAAAAAAAAAAAAAATCAGCGACAAAAAATGTATACATATCTTTCCTCTTTATAATATTAGTATAGATGTAGACTCCCCAAGTGTAACTCCAGTCTTACCTCAGTATATAACCGACTGTACGTAATCAGGTAATGCGTTGCGTCGCCGCGGACGAATAAATAAACTAGCGCCCTCTAGGATAGTGTCCCGCGTGTGGTTGACATATGCACGGCTTAATCTTACGTAATATTATTATATGTTATAATGTTAGGCAGCTCTACAATATTGTAGCGTTTGTAAAGTGCTGGACTGCTACGGACCTGTATCAAAGTGGATGATGAAGTTGGTATGGTACTTATCATTCGAACCTTGATTATATGAGTAACTAGCTTCTACCCGCGACTTCGTCTGCGTAGAATTATATATATAAACCTTCGTCTTGGATCACTCTATCTATTAAAAAAACCGCATCAAAACCCATTGCGTAGTTTTAAAGATATAAGCATATATAGGCACAGAAAGACAGACAGCGGAAAGCGACTTTGTTTTATACTATGTAGTGATAAGATAACGACGATCAAATTTCACAACAACTACTTATTCGAAACTAGAATCATTCTACCCCTCCTACCCAAAGATACTCAAAAAAACTCACGGCAACAAAGTCTTAACTACAAATTACGACCACACATCATCTCAGTACATTAAATCTAATAATAACATAATCCGAGCTGACAATACAAACAGAGCTCTATTAGCCCCTGCCGCGGGTCATGTCGGACTCCAACAGGGGTTTAAAATTGGGGAAATTAAGTATTAGTTTTTGACGTATGTGTAGAGATTTTTCAGCCGCGTTTGATCATCGCATGTCAATAAAAATCCCAACATAGAAAGAATTAGCGAAATCGGCCCAGCCGATCACGCGTGCCGTGACCCAGGGAAATAGGAATTAAATTTTCCAAATATAGATTAAGGGATATTAGTTAAGAGAGGTAACGTTACGGTTCCTCCCTCACACAGACATACCTAAGAGTACTTCCAAAGTATTTGAAACAGCATCCTTCCATATCCCAAAAAAAGATTCAGTCGTCAATCTGCGCGTAATCCCGGGTAGGAAATAATAACATTTGTGCAAAGCCGCGGCCGCTAATGCACCCGCTCCCCGCGGACTTTAAACTGCTTACAGGTTTAAAAACGCGAGCTTAGGGCTGCCTGCCCTTCGGAGAAATAGGCCTGATTAAAGGCATTCGATTTTTTTTTATAGCCTTTTTATTCCGAATTCGAAAGTACCTACATGTTGTTGTTGTTTAGTTTTTTTTTTATTAATTTGTCGCGCAATTCGGCATAGTCCTCCTCCGTGTATTTGGAGGGTTTGGGCTATAGTTCCCACGCGCGCCCAGTGCGGATTGGGAACTTAACACACACACCATTGAATTTCTTCGCAGATGTTTGCAGGTTTCCTCACGATGTTTTCCTTCACCGAAAAGCTCATGGCAAATTTCAAATTAAAAAAAAAGGCATTCGATAGTTGCTGAGATGATAAATGCTAGAAGCAACCACAACCCGCCGCCCGCGAAACCGTAAAGCGTAGCACGACATATTAAAATGGAAATTAAAAACCCCCTAAGCATAAAAGACTTCGAGAAACAACCCTTAATAATTTAATTTTATGCCAATACTACTTACTAATAAACTATAATAATACTACTTCAAACTGCTGGACCGATTTTTACTAAACATGGCTAAGTTCCACCGCAAGAAAACTGGCCTTTGAATGAAAAACCGCTTCGAAATGCACACACAGCATCGACGTCAAACGTATAACACCCCCTTTTGCGTCGAGGGTTAATAAAAGAAGTCCTTTACCTCGTTTGTCTGTTCGCGATAAACTCAAAAACTAAGTACTTAAAATACTTATTTTCATACGGTTTTCACCAATAGATAAAGTGATTCACGAGAAAAGTTTGGGTTTTTAACAAGTCTTGTACTCAAATTCGAAATCCAAAATTCGAATCGTGCAGTATCGCTCATATTAATAATGTTTAACATTAAAGTGAGAGGGACGGTATGACTTTAAACTAAACAGCTAAATCTTGCTTAAAACAGCTATTATGTATGGCGCATCAGTAGCCTTTGGTCACTTGCAGAAGTCGACTTTAGAGGCGTTATTCGGTTACGGTTTCGACCTAGAGTCTACACAGTAGACTATTGTTGATAAACAGATCACAAACAACGTACCGTACCATCATAGTCTAAAACTATTGCATGTTTTGATTCCCCTTTTCACCTATACGCCTACAATTATGCTAAAATGTGGCCTTGTCTTGCTACCTTGGGGCTCTGTCTACCCTTACGATATAAAGACGTGATTTAATATATTATATTTTTTTGTATCTACTTTAAGAAGTATGTTGTCTAAACAAGCGAATTAAATTGTACCAAGATTATTTTCAGAAATGAACACGCTTTCTTCAACTTCGGGCAATTTTTAAAGCTTGGCAACCCCAACCCCGCGTAAGCCGCAACAACAAACGACGTTAGTGGCGTCGTTATAAAATTTATGAAGAATTATAGAGAGGCAGCTCTATAAGACGGTCTTTAAGGACAAAGGTGCTTTTAAACTTAAAGGAGTTGTGTTTGGTTCTTCACTTCCATTTGTGACGTTATATGGTTGGAGGAATAATGCAGTAACTGTGTTCTTAAGTAGGTATATTAGCTATTTATCAGACGACGGACTTGAACGAATGTTGAGGGAGCCGATTATTGAAATCACATTTGCTAAAATTCCACTAATTAGTTGTGAAAAATTGTGCTGAATTTGAAATTAGAGTAGCATAGTAGACAATTACAGTTCTCATTAATATTGTGAACTAATCAAGAATTTGATTAGAGCTGAAGTTTTGAAGATATAAACAGTTTTATACCACTTTCGAGAGGTCCTTTCGATGTGCTTTCAAAGAAAGGTTTAGTTTAGTTTTCCAAAGAAGGCTGCTTGTTGCAACGTAGCATTAAGTACACTCCTCCTACAACGACATCCGGATTTCGGGTACCTTACCTACCATCGGCTGATTCAAGAACCAAACCCACAAGAGTGAGTGAGATACCGTACACAGACCCAAAGGTCTTTTAAAATATTATCGCACCGTAGAAGTTTCGCAAAGAACATCTAAAACTACCGTCTTTAAGTACCTACCTATTAGCGTCATTTGGTAAATCATTATTATCTTCGACTTTGTTGTAAATCAAAACAGTTCACACTTCAACTTACACAAATAACTTAAAGTCCGTTCTCATGTCCATAATCGAAACGCATTTGTTCAAATTATGCATTTAAATTGTTATTGAGACGGCATCTTCCCGGCCACGTCATAAATTCTAATAGAAGCCACGGGAGTTATCAAATTAGAAAAATTAAAGTGATAAATAAAGGTCTATTAAGCGTTATTGCGTAAAAAAGGCATAAATTAATTCTGACGGAAAAAACGGCAGACGAGCCAGTTGAGTCTGTCAAATGGAGAACGGATGGGGGTGCTGCATATCGATAGTTTTATTTTGACGTAGATGTTACTCTCGATTTTTGTCTCCATGGTATTTTATGGACTTATTAGGTACTCATTAGAAAAGGGTTCTATAAAATCGGAACGGAGGCACGCAGGTTGTAATACACATTAGGTAGTTGAAATTAACGTCACATTATAAGATCACTCTCCTTGAGGCCAAGATGAAGAGTTCAACTAATGTGATTGGTCAAATTCTACGCCTCGGAGACTCACTATGGAAACACATCCTTAAGTCTAATTTTAACTTTAAATGTTTCGTTATTGAATCTTAGAGACTACTCTTGATCATGGTCATGTCTTTACAACGCGACTGACAAGAGGCCGCAAATAAAAGATATTTCGCGTGCAATAATTATTGAAATATTTTGGTTAACTTGCAATGCTCATAATGTATACGAGTTGTCTTTAGTTTTAGCTAGATTTAAGTTATTTTTACTTTTTTGACTGTTTTTTGTAATGATTTGTTTTTCTTTTTCAATAAACCACATCAAAAGTTGTACGAAGTACTACATCGTACAGTATTTTGCTGACACGTGACCTAAATATTAGCATTTAACGCATACTTACTTAGTTGACTAATAACACCGCTCGCGATCGGTCACATCTGAGCATTTTACTTTATAACTTGTTATTTTCGGTATTAAACTTCAGTGGGTTTAAAACTATAATGTTTAAGTTAACTCAACCAAACAAAGCAACATTTACAACCTATCTTCAAGCTTCGATCATACAAAAGTTGTCTTTAAAATTTGCAGACGTTTCGACCATTCCCAGTAGGTAAATATCAAGTCGGATTGACTTGTGATTTGGCATAGACTGAAAGACAATGCAATTAAAGTGTAACAAAAAGTACAATCAGCAAAGAAGATTGTAATTTTTCTTAAAACAATTTTTTATTGCATTTATCGATATCGATAGTGACTGATCCCATCACTACAGTCATCTCACGTGTGCCCTCTAATTACGCGCTTAAATTGTATTAATTAAAGCGCCTGTGGAAGGGTTTAAATTAAATGGCATTTGTGTTGCCAAGAAACACAATCCCACCATCCGACGCGGAGCATGAGGGTCATTAACATAAATTAAAATAACAATTAATTAAAATGATCTGTCGCTTTATTACGTTTGTAATCGTCGTTGTTTGTTTTTTGGATAATTGTTATCGCTCCACTACAGCCAGCGGCAAATCTTTGTTAAGATTATATTGTTATCTGTATAGATGAACTTTTTTTTCTTAACATGTGTGATTGTTCTTATATAAACAATAAACATAGAAGATTTTGCTATAGTAAGTATTACATCTGTACCTGATGAACAGGGGTTAAGTATTAGATTCACGGTATTTGTATTCAATTCAAATACGCTTTCAAATGGTGGATATTTTAATCGCTTAAGTAGTAAACTTAGAAATTTCATTTTAAAATCGCAAGAAACCATGACCCTAAGTATTTTACCGCGTTCTTGAGACAAAGTATCTTGAACACACAGACTAATAATCGGATTAAAGCTACTCCTATAGCGTTCCCATTTCTTTTTGAGATTCGGAACCCTAAAAAGATCTCTAATTTCTCTCCAATCGCCATCTAAACTCCACAAAACTACAGCAAGTAATTACGCCTCATCCAATAAACTGCGAACTCGTTAGTGTAACGAAACTAACGTAACGAAACGGGTATAACGGTAACGACGTTACCGTCTACTCGTTTGTCGTTAGTGCTCCACAGACTCACTACGTGGATAGACCATTGACAATACGAAGCGCAGCGTTTTGATTTGTACCTACACGTTGCTTGCGCTTTGGTGTTGTCAACTGACGAACTGTTACCCAATCTCACTGCATTGTACGGTTGACCAAAGAAGTGGTCTACCACTTTTCGTCCAACTTCCTATCAAACAAAATAGTCGCTATAGTCGAACTTTCAAGTTGACAGCCACGTCTTATTGAACTTATAATATTGTGACGTGCAAAGGATTTTTAACCTTAGGGTGGTAGACCACATATTTGGCTGATGGTACCTACAGTTGAACCATTTGATTCTTGACCCACCGTAGAACGTTCTCACAGCAAATCACTTCGACCCATTCGTGGATCTTTTGTTGAAAGCCAAAGATCATGAGTACCTATATAAATAGTATTTTTTACTCCTCTTTGTGGCTCTTTATGCCTGCATTAATTTAACTTATTAATAAATACCAATTATATCTTATACTTAGTTTACCCTTTATTTGTTTTAATATTATTTTTATTTTTATTCCTACATTATTTAGAACTCAACACCAGCCTGTAAACTTTCCACCTATAGTTTTTATTCAAGTATATTATTTTTCTACTGTGTCCATTTCTCAATCTTTCCATAGTTATGTTAGCAACACTTGCCGACTTTCCTACAAGCTTCGTCTTCTTGTGCGTTTTCCACAGATTTAGCTCATGGTTCTGGCAGAATATCAGTGCTGCGGTTTCCGCAGTTTTATGCTGAGTCAGCGCCCTTTTTTTTTTCACAACACATGGCATCCGCAATTCGGTTTAACATACCTAGTTGTTCATTTTTCTTTATTACATCTTTTGTTCTTAAGTTGTTGTAATAGTAGGTTCTCATGTTGTGTTGTATGTATAAATTTTCCACCTAAATATGTGAACTCTATACCTACATATTATGTAATGTACCTGTGTTGTGAGAAAATAAAGTTTTTATCTATCTATCTATCTATCCATCTACCTAGACTGAAGCACTCGCAGTCACCACTTCTTTTTACCCCCATCGGACATACAAATATGGTGATTGCAATAGGCTTCTGCTAACTTAAAAATCGTTTCTCCGTTTGTATCTGTGAAACGTAAATGTCAAAGTGACAGATAAGGACAAACGATTGCTAAGTTAGCAGAAGCCTATAGAGCGTTTATGAATAAGGGGGTAAGCCTCCAGCACCTGACCACATACTGTGTTGTGTCTAGGCACGATTAAAATTATTTTTCATTTTTCATACTCTGAAAGTAGGTCATTGATTATCTGGATATAGGGTTGAAAGTGACTCATCGCGACCCTTGGATTGAAAGTATTTTTTTTTCTAGCTAATCCAAATGATGTACATAGCAATGGAAATACGTATACAGCCATGTAATCTATGTTTAAAATAATAATCTATACTAATAGTTCCTTTTTAATTGTAAAAGGCCAAATAATCTTACAATAACATTCCCGCTATATATAAGCTTATGCAAGCGTATACAACGAGAATTAGTAGAAATTATTACGTTCGGTAATTTTTTTAGCTTGAAATATTTAAGTCTGCAAGTTTAAAAAAAAACTAGCCGGCCGCCATTGGTGCGCAGAAGAAATGCGCAATGCGGGCAAATCGCGCAATAGAAAAAAGAGCGGGAAGAGAATGACAAACGTAACAAATATTAAATGCGACCATGCGACATTAGTGAAATTTTAATTTCCTCATATTCGAAATGAAAAGTAGAGTGTTCAACTCGGATGAAATTACCCATTTCACCCTCGAACTATTGACGCCCTCACTTCGTTCGGGTGCCAGAAATATCTTAGGTGAAATGGGTATATTTCAACCCTACTACTACTACTACTACTACTAGCTACAGCCACACTACTCTCGTAACTCTCATTACAACATAGATGTCACACGCTCTAGTTTCCTACTATTGACGATCGTTGAGTCTATCCTGACAGCAATGTCTGTGAAACCAACTCTTTTGGTAACGCCACCGATGCAATTTGACGTGTATTGCCTGTGCAATAGGATTCGATGTGGCGTGAGAATTGTATACTTCGTTAGAGCTGGACACCGTTGTCCGGGAATCTCGTTACTGTTTCCATGGCAACGGTTTGGGGTCTACGAGTATTTTGTAGGATGTTTGTTGGATAGAAGTGATTTGAAAAATCATTAAAATAATACAAATTTAATATTAACTTGTGTGATTTTGCGGGATCTCTTCTCTCTTAGTCGTTACACTCTTTGCAGAGCGGTCATTTATCATCAACTGCTAGCGCTATCATTATTATTATCATATTTTGAGATATCATCTGACACATGTTACTTAATTAATATTTTTTATTTTATTTATAAGCCTTTTTTATTCCGAATTCGCTACAATTTCAGTAAGTACATGTTGTTGTTGTTGTTATTGTCGTTTATTTATTAAATTGTCGCGTAATTCGGCGTGCCTCATGGCATAGGCCTCCTCCGTGTATTGGAGGGTTTGGGCTATAGTTCCCACGCGCGCCCAGTGCGGATTGGGAACTTAACACACACCATTGAATTTCTTCGCAGATGTGTGCAGGTTTCCTCACGATGTTTTCCTTCACCGAAAAACTCATGGCAAATTACAAATGTAATTTTCGCACATAAATTCCGAAAAACTCAGAGGTGCGAGCCCGGGATTTGAACCCACGACGCTCTGCTTGAGACGCCACAGGTCAAACCACTAGGCTACCACGGCCAACTGTATTTCAAACACGATACATGTATTGTTTTTTGAATAAATACTATCTATCTATCTATCACATAACAATTTTAGGAAAAAAGTAATTTATGTGCCAATAAGTAGAGTTCCAGCTAACAACATAAAAATATTAGAAGAGATTTATATATGAATTAAATTTTGTAATTGTAGGTACTCAATACCTACACAGTAAAATTGAAATAAACAATAAAAAATGTGGAAATGCAACAATATAAATATATGTATGTATGTATATAAACTCAATAAATAAATAAATAATATAAATATAACACTGGAGATAAATGACATAACGATTATATTCAAGTACATTATATATTTGATTCTGATTGCATTATGTTCGAGCTCTCATAGAAAGAACCATGGGTTGGTTCGAAACAAGTCCGACATATTTCGAATACAAAAGACGTGACCTTGTGTATTGTATTATAATAATTATACCAAAATCTCATTGGAACAAGAGAAACTTCACCAAGTTGATTATATCGACGCACTACTTAATAAAAAAGTCGTTATTCAATTTCTGCTCACAAAGAACGCAATTTATTTAAATTTGTTTCTCGCCAACTTTGGCGCCATCTCACGGTGACTCACAGAACTTAACCGCTAAGACTTCATTCGACGCGATCTGAATGATACAGAAGACAATCGAAAACCATAAATTAAATAAAAACCTACCATTTAACAGGCTTTTTTATGTACCTAATTGTAGCTCAGGGCCCCGATTTTTGAAAGCACATCACTCGAAAGTGGTATAAATCTGTTTATATCTTCAAAACTACGGCTCTCATCAAATTTTTGCTTAGTCCACATGATTAATGAGAGCCGTAAGTATTTTTTAAGCTACTTGTATTTCAAATTCAGCACAATTTTTCACCACTTTCGAGTGGTATTTTCACACATGTGCTTTCAAAAATCGGGCCCCTGACCTTTGTGTGATAATTCATACAACGCTTGCGAGTTTAATAATGCATGTTCCAGTTTACACTTACGAGGATTAAGATGGTTGTAACAGTATTATGCCAAATAAATTGATTTGATTGATTGATGATGAATACTAAATGAAATATTTAAAATTATAAATCCAAAAAAAACCTACACGTGTGGGGTGAGTGTCATTGCTTTTTTTATTAATTTACCTGATATTGATACATATTATTTTACAAAGAGAGAAGGCTACCGCACATAAATGGGCCAAGTAGTTAACTACATAATAGGTATACACTGTAAGGAGATGACATTCATTATGATGTTATGTACAGCTGAACGACAAACCTAACGAACTAAACCTTAAGTGGATGTAGATTTGTAACGCTACTTTCTTTATCCAAAATAAACTCAATATAAGTGTAGTTTCGCGAGGCAAACAAGCAAGAAGGACGCCCCGCATCCCGCAGCCAGACGTCAAAGGCACGCGATTCCTCGCAAATTGCGTTTGCCCGTCCCGCGGGCGCCCGACGAGGCCTTATCGAGTTTGCTCTCAAAGAGCCGCCATTTTTAAAACTTCTATCGACTCAGGTACAGCGCACAGGGTCCTGAATCGATTCTCGGTACGGCCAATTGTGGTTCCGCTTTGTTCTTTACCTACGGTTGACGAAGTTACCGAGTTTCGGCGCACGAATAATTTGTGTTCCCGGCCACGCGATGCGATTACGAGTTCCGACAATCCGATCCGGCTGCCGGAATCCAATGAGCGCGAACAGCTTGGCCGGATCGAGTTGCGCGCCGAACTTCATTTGTTTGAATTATAATAACATCAGCCGCGCGCCGAATTCAACTTTAAGAGTTTGTCAAAGAGAATCAGAATGCTAATTGTTTCCAGACGGCTGCGCTCTTGGTTTCAGCAGACGAATCTGCGCGAAAAGAATTATAGAAACACACAACGCGTAATGAGCTCATTTCTATTCAGCGAACGAATTGGTAACTCGGTGAAACTCATAAGATCATGCGCGGACGGTTTATTAAACGAAAACAGAGCTGCGCCAGCACTCTTGTTAAAAGATAAATTAGAAAATTCGTCGGACGTGGAAATGTATTCGCGGATCCAATCTCGCGCTCCCCGAGGCGCGCTGGTAATTGCTTAAGAGAAAAATCCAAATGAGAAATGAAAAGGGAATCCCTTTTCCAAGGAAAAATTATATAATTGAATATCTCTTTCGTAAGTATTATGAGGTATAAAATATGATAATCGAGTTTTTGCTTACGGCGGGCGAGAGAGCCGCGGAATACGTAAATGAGGGGCGGCGCTTGTTTGCTCCTGATGGGATGTTTACCCGCGCACTGGCTGCGCTAGCTGCAGACGCCTCCGTCGCACACATTCCTAGTTTCTCATTCTTTTTAAAATGTTTATTCGCGCATTCACGAAGTAAATCAAGCGCGCGTTTCATAGACATGACGAGGAGCCCAATTTTTGAAAGAACATCACTCAAAAGGACTATTTGGAAGTGAAAAAAGAATTGCATTGCTACAAAATTACAGCTCGAACTTTTTCGACTAGTTGACTAGATTAATTAGAGCTGTAATTTTCCTCAAATCTTCTCATATTTTCAAATTTTATTTGAGTTGTGACTGTATAGGTATATACACAGATTTTTACCACTTTCGAATGGTTCTTTGGCATCGTTTCTTTCATCATCATCATCATCAGCCTGAAGACGTCCACTGTTGAACAAAGGCCTCCCCCTTAGCACACCGTACTGAACGACAAGTCGCCACCTGCATCCACCGGTTTCCCGCAACTTTTACGATGTCGTCAGTCCACCTAGTGGGAGGCCTGCCAACACTGCGTCTTCCGGTTCGCGGTCGCCACTCGAGAACTTTTCTTCCCCAACGGTTGTCTGTTCTACGAGCGATGTGGCCTGCCCATTGCCACTTCAACGTACATACTCTTCGAGCTATGTCGGTTACTCTACACGTTTCTTTACACGTGTCATATTTTCTCAACTCACAAAATTAACCTCAACTCCACCTAAACTCGAGCCCAATCGAATCAATAAGCCTTCTCAAAATCAATTGCCGTCGGTGTCATCCCCTTACTTCCACTTAGACATCAAAGCGATCGACGGAATGTATCGTTAGAATAGAAAAAAAAACGGAATGCGATTTCAGCCCCCGGCCGATCGTTTGCAATCACGAGTGTTTGTGTCGTGATGTCGTTACGACACGGGCGTGACTCGCTTGCTTATTAGTCGACGCCAAGAAAAGCGGCAAATCTGGTTTGAGATTTTTGTACGACTAATTTCAAGTCTGGTAAATAACTTGGGAAAATAGAAGGAAGAAGAGGCAGAGGACGGCCGAGACGGGCGTTTATGGATCAAGCAAAAGAGAAAGCTAATGTAGTGAAATAGCGATTACTCCACTCTACCTACAAGAGGATCTTTTTGTAAAGATGAATTTCAAGCCGTGGTCAAGAGGGTCATTGGTTCGAACCCGGCGGGCTCGCATTTCTGAGGTTTTCGGAAGTTATTTATCACGAGCTTTGCGGTGAAGGAAATCATCGTAAGAAAATCAGCACCAGTGAAGTAATTCAAAGGTGTGCGTGAATCACCCAAAAGTAGGCTACATCGATTTTTATGACCATTAATTTGTTGGATTCGTCTCCACCCCGAATATCGGAATAAATAATAAATTATATGAGAAAACTTTCTTAATTTCATTCCACTCTCTAAATAAGAGTTTTCAATGATTCGCGGTTAAGTTCATTCGAAATATTATAAACGGAATGTGAACCGCGATTACCTTTATTGAGCACCCGATATTTATTATGAGTCTACCCGTGATCATGATGCATGCAACTGCGTCGAAATATCGGGTGCTCAATAAAGGTAATCGCGGTTCACATACCGTTTATAACACTCTCTAAATAATAGAAAAACCATAATAATATAATGTACAGTCAAGGGCATAAATATATGTACGTTACCAAGACCTCAAAAACATCTGAATTACCACCTTTATGCCATTAACAATAAGATCGGTGACACGTATATTACACAAGACGACTGTATCGATATTTATGCCCTCGACTGTGAGTGTGGACGGGACTTTATATAACCAAGTGAACTGAAGCAATGTAAATAACGATATATGAAAAGCTCCTCCAAACAGAATTTGTTATCAAAATAGGCGTTTACCCGCCTAACTTACTACACAACCTAAACGATAAATCACCCTCATAATCTAACTTTTAGGGTTCCACAGTCTAAAAGCTGCAACTAAAAACTAGAATCTAAAGACACTTTTTGGTCGAAATAGGACAGCTTTAGGTGGAATAATGAGAGCCTTTTGAAAATAAAGTAAAAAAAAACTTCATACATATTTAAAGTGTTTCTTTTTTAAAACCTAGTACTTTAGTAAAATAAATCAATTTCAGAGATAAGTAGGAATATCTTTTCGTACCGTATTGAATTGTCAGTCATCAGACGTATGATAGTCCAATTTTCATGGTGGTCGCATTTGCCAATCTATTTAAAAAAAGTAAATGAAGGTGTTGCTATCTCGTCTTTCGTCTATGGCGTCTATGGCGTGAAATGAACTATTTGCTTGCTCTTTGCTCCTTCTACTATATTTTTCAATGATAAAGTTAGTAACTTTTTACGTATCACTATCAATCATCATCTAAGTAGGTATAGTCAATTTAAAACACTAGCCGCTTGAAAGTGTGCAGGCAAAACAGTTTCAAAGTATGTACCTAGTTAAAGATAGCAAGTTCTTGAATGATGAAACCGTGAAGTAATTTAAATGAAATAATTATAGAAACATTGACATTTGAGTTATTTGTATTAATATTTCTTCAATTTATTTGACATACTAATAATATTGTAATAATTCTTAGATTTAATTGACATACTATATTATTGAATTCATCTCATTGTAATTTTATAAGATTTAAATAAAATAGAAAACATTAACTAATGTAATAATATCAATGTAGAATTTAATGTACCTAATTAATTTCATGGCATGCTTTGACATTATGTTATTTTAGATTTAGGCATTAATTATTGTGTGCCCTTAAAGGGCGTCATGGACTTACTTAGAATAATGTTAACATCCTTATAATGTATGTACAGTCAAGGGCATAAATATATATACATTCCCAAGGCGTCAAAAACAAATGTACAGTTGATTAGCCAGAAATATCTGTACAGTAATCAGGTCAATTATTATGTGATCATTTAATTAGTCAAAAAGATCTAGACATTTACATGGCCATAAATAAATGTACAATGTCAGTCAAATATATGTAGGCAAATTAGGAGACCAAATATATCTATACACACAACTCTCATTTATATAAGAACAAAACCCAAGCCAAACATATCTATACACGCAACTCTCATTTATATAAGAACAAAACCCAAGTCAAACATATCTATACACGCAACTCTCATTTATATAAGAACAAAACCCAAGTCAAACATATCTATACACGCAACTCTCACTTACATGAGAACAAAACCCGAGCCAAAAATATCTATACAGTCAAGGGCATTCATTAGATCCAGTTAGGTAGGTCCAACTTCGAGAAAGAGATTACTTGCCGAATCCGACTCGGCTGGGCAGCGTTCGGGAAGCTTTGCAGTGTCTTTTCGTCCAAATGGCTGAAGTGTTTGAAGTCAAAAATCTTTGACCAGTGTGTGTTGCCAGTGATGACATACGGATCTGAGACATGGGCGCTAACGATGGGCCTCATGAGGAAGCTCAAAGTCACTCAGAGGGTTATGGAGGGGGCTATGCTTGGGTTTTCTCTGCGGGATAGAATCAAAAATGATGATATCCGCAGTAGAACTAAGGTTACCGACATAGCCCGAAGAACTGCGAAACTGAAGTGGCAGTGGGTGGGGCACATTGCTCGCAGGACCGATGGCCGATGGGGTCAAAAAGATCTCGAATGGCGTACGCGGACTAGGAGACGAGCTATCGGTAGGACTCCAACAAGATGGAGCGACGACCTGATTAAGATCGCGGGATCGCGGTAGATGCCGAAAGCACAGGACCGGTCTGAGTGAAGAGCCTTGGGGAAGGCCCAGCAGTGGACGTTTTTCGGCTAACATGATGATGATGAAACTAAACAAAACTTGTTACTAGACAACGGATAAACATATTTAATAGAACTTAATCGACCTCTCTCAGTGTGAAAGTTAACTTTGATTACCCTGTCGGTTTGTTTTGACTGACTGGAAATTTAGAACTGTTTTACCATGTTTCCGGACAAGTTCAAGTTTGAAGTAATCATCCCTGCCGCACTCAGAGTCCTTTATTATGTTAATTGACGTTTTGAAGCTGGCCACCATTTTGGAATCTTCAGTTTTTGGACCAATTGTCTTTAAAATCGATATCTGAGGGTCCGCATGGGCCCCAAACACGAATCCGTTATCAAAAATGGAAATGGGGCCACAATTTTTATGTTTACTTTTTCGACCGAGTGCTTTCAAAATGGATATCTGAGGGTCGGATCGGAAGTGGTCTCCAAAGTTGAATTTGTTGTCAGAATTTGGAAAAATAGGCGTAAAGTAGAGAATTTTTAGATACTATATACGACGATTAATTTCTAAATTGGAATTTTTCTTTGGATGTAGAAAAGCGAACGCCTAATTACACTTGACCGTTTTATTACAATCATATTTTGCATACACACAACAGCTTATAAAAATTTCATCACAATCGAGTCAATAGTACATACATACCTACAGGAATTAGACATTTCAACACTTAAATCCGACTCACGCTTGACGCTTTTTTGACAAAAAAACTTTCTCAGCCTACACACAACCAGCTCACAATAATCTTCATTAAGTATGTATAACACGATACATTACTAATTTACGTTGAAAATTTTACTTTATAGTTGTATATTGGTTTAATAGGGAATATTCATGTATTTTTTTATTACTTATAATGATCAATTGCATCTCTATAACACAGAAAAAAATATAAACAGGCTTGAAAATATTCAAATTATTTTTTTAGCGCGCGCTTTTGATGACGTCATTTAATTTGTCATATCCCGTATTTGTCTACGCTAATATTATAAAGGAAAAATTAGTATTTTTTGTATTTTTGTACGTTTGTTATAGATTCACTCAAAAACTACTGGACCTATTTTAATAATTCTTTCACCATTAGAATGCTACAATATCCCCGAGTAACATAGGCTATAGAATATTTTCAAAAAGTTAGGGATCAGTATGAAAACTTCGATAATGTCACCCAAGGTGTGAAATAAAATCCAAAATAATCCTTATATTGCGTACGGCTGCAGAAACTGTTGACAATATAGCAAACTGATATACTACAGTTTTATAGGAGACATCATTGTCTAAATTTATAATGTCACTATATAAATAACCAGTATAAAATGACTTCACGCTGCGTACATTTTGCTTAGAACCAGGTCTCTGCTAAAAATGGATATCATATTAGCTAGCCGACTTTGTAAGGAATCCTCGGTGCGCGAGTCAAACTCGTACTTGGCCACTTTTTTTAGTATTTTTTTTTTTTATTAAAATGCCCCCACACAAAAATATAGTTTTTGATATATAGACTTTGTTAAATACCTATATCTACTCGTGCGATGCCAGGCCGGGCGGCTAGTTTACTTCTTCATTCCTACGTACACATGTCCAGTTGTAATTGCTAAACAGAATCAGATCACAGATTTTAAACAGTAGAAAATTTAGTTTAAAACTAACCTAAGCTAGTTTATAAAAGTTCGGTAAAACTTTCTTTAAAACGTTTCATATTCATATTGAGATTTTACGAAATTTTAATGATTGATGATGATGATGATTAATCATCTGAAATAAATTTCAGGTAAAGAAAGATACATCAAATATAGATTCACTAGAAATCACCTCAGGAATACAGTTTTTAAACCAATTTTCTCACAAACAGTACGAATATCAACGCCGATAAATCCAATTTGTGACATCTGACGTCACACTTCGTTTTGACCAATGGTGACGCGTTTCGTAAGTTTGAATTTCCCAACCATATTTTTCACTTTTTATACAATTTTTTATGGGTTTAATTCATAACTGAATAAAAAAATATCTTTTAATTATAATCTTACGATAATCGATAATAAAGATCCAAGAAAAAAATATTAAACACAATTTAGTTTTTTATGAATATTCCCTATTGTCGCATAGGTTCACGTGACAGAATAAATAAATTGTTAACTAATTGCCTATTCTACGCAGACGATGTCGCGGGCAGAAGCTAGTTGTTCAATAAAAATCTAAGTGTTGTTTTTAACCACGTGTGTGATTTTACGAAATTAGATAAATTAGCGAAATCGAAAGAACGTTATTATTATAAACTACCTCTAGTAGCTCTTAATATGTTACAAACAAAATTCAGCATCGGACAAACGGTAACGTAATATTTACGAGAAAAGCCACATGAAAATCTTGTATGGTAGATATATAGCTGTAGAACAGAATCTAAAATAATAGGCTGAAAGGTAAAACAAATGACACGTCAATGACGTCACGATCAAAACGAAAAGGACAAAGCGATCATGACAGAACGGTACTCTTTTCGGTGATTGTCATAATTCAAAATTAGAAAACTTGTTTGTTTGTTGTATAGATATATTTGACTGTTAGATATGTGTAGATATTATTGACCTTGATTGTATAGATATTGTTGGGTTTTGTTCTCATATAAATGAGAGTTGCGTGTATAGATATTTATGGCCTCCTAATTTGCCTACATATATTTGACTGACATTGTACATTTATTTATGGCCATGTAAATGTCTAGATCTTTTTGACTAATTAAATGATCACATAATAATTGACCGGATTACTGTACAGATATTTCTGGCTAATCAACTGTACAGTTGTATTTGACGCATTGGGAATGTATATATATTTATGCCCTTGACTGTACATGACTTGACAATGAATAAATGATTAAATGATTTTAAGTTTAAAATTTTGCATCTAGATTATAATTGATTTAAGCTAGTTTAATCTAACCTTACCCTATCGTTCGACTTCTAACCATCAAATATCCCCACGGAACCCCGCCCGCGCAGCGTCTCGCGCTTTCGCCTTTTTCACTCGAAGGCGTGGCCCACCCCCAATAACTGTTATTACACAAAACAGGTATAAATAATAGGTTCTCGCAGGTATACGGCGAGCAATTTCATTCATGAATAATTCAGCGGAGTCCGCCCCGTAAATGTGTTACGATTTTTCATAATAGCTCCTTTTTGATGTTTCCGCGTATCACTCACGCCCTCTAGCGGGCATTTGCCTTCGCGATATGCAGTTTAGTTTTATATTCCTTTTCCGAAAGGTTCAGGGTGATAAAGGCGTACGTGATTGTTAGGGATCCTTGTCGAATAATAGAGCACAATTTACCTTCTTTTTATTTTGCTTATTGTAAATTATTGATTTATATTATAAGGTATTTTCATTCTTACCTGTCATTTGGTAAACAAAATTCTAACCTCAAAACGTTTCATTTTTGTTATTTTTTAACTATTTCATCGTACATAAAGGATCTGGAGATAAAATATCAGCAAAATTATGTAAAAAATATTGGCTCAGGTTTATTTGAAAACATAATACACCTTATTCTTTACAAAAATTTGTACATTGAGGTTAGAATTTTGATTACCAAATAGGACAGGTAAGAATGAAAATACCTTACACACACACACACACACATAAATCACTTCTTTACTAAATGCAACCGTTATGAGTTCCCCTTTCCACCTATACCTACGCCCTCTGAAACGTATGAATGAGAAAACACGAACAAAACTTGGCAATATAGCAATTTTATTACCTACGATACATCGGTATGGCGTTAAGATCATAGAAACATGAAGTAAATAGGTACATATAAAAGGTTGGTTGGTCGGTCTGCAACACCCACAATCACGTTAAACGTGGCCTTTATGTCTTGTTAATCTTAGGCTCTGTCAACCCCATAAGGAATAAAAACGCGAATGTATTTATGTTTGTATACTATGTACCCATGTTTACACATGTTTACCCATGTTAGAGTATACTCCGGGGTTCCGTACATTATGCACACTAAGCCGGGTACACATCTGCGAGCTGTAGGTAACAGTTATGTTCCACGTTCCAGGACACAAAGAGTTCGCCGGCAATGAAAAAGCAGACGAACTAGCAAGGGAAGGGTCAAACAACGAGTACACCGGACCCGAACCATTTGTGGGACTCTCGCAGGGTACCATAAAAACGGCGATAAACGACCAGACCAAAGCCAAACACCAACAAGAGTGGAAAGCATTGGCAGGTCTAAAGCACTCAAAGCGTTTCATAGGAAACGTCAACCCAAGCTGGTCCAATAAACTCTGGACACTCACCAGAAGACAACTCCAACACAAAATGGGGGCGTTTACAGGTCACTTCGGAACTAAACATTTATTAGCAAAGATGGGACTACATGACAATAACGACAACGATTGTAGAATATGTGGCGAAGAGGTTGAAACGATGGAACACATTATGTGTGAATGTGATGCCCTCGTCAGACTAAGAATGAAACTCCTCGGCAGGGGATACCCGGAACCAGATTTCAAGGCACTACCACTGCGCCAAATCACCCAACTCATGAATGAGGTGGTAAAAGCAATGGAATAGTGCGAAGGAGGGGTAATTACACAAAATATCCACAAATGGGTCGAAGTGTATCCGTAAGGGACCCTAATTAGTAAGATAAGATAAGATATGTTCCACGTTACAGCTGGGTGAAGAAAAGTTAAGTTACACGCGGTTAAGGTTGCGTTAGTAGGTACTTAAAATTACCACTAACTTTTTCCATTGTGACACGAAAGTTGTCCATACAAATGTTATGACTAATGTTCGTGTCACAATGGAAAAAGTTAGTTGTAATCTTGTAATTGGGTACCTGAAGTTTTATGAAGTGGTCCATATTATATTTTTTATCGATAGTAGACTTATAATGTAGCTCACTGCTGTAGATAGATATTTATTTGCGCTTGCCGTTCTTTTGAATAAAATATTTGAAACTTTATTTTGGCATACCACACGTTTGACTAGATATTTACGTTTTGTGCCATGGTCTGTTTTATTAGGAAAAAAAAGTTCGGACTGACAGCCGTCACTTGTCAATATCAATAACAATCCATGTGTAAATGATGACTCGACTTCTAATAATTATGGCAAATTAAAATAATGATGTATGTATTGATAAAAAATAGAATATGGACCACTTCATAAAACTTAAGGTAAGTACCCAATTTTAATTACCTAACTAACGCAACTTTAACGGTGTGTGACTTTTTGTTCTTCACCCAGCTAGCAGGTGAGTACCCGGCTTTATGAATAGTTGCAACAACTTGCCGTCATTTTAGCCGTTCGTGAGTACCACTTTAACGCTTTAATTGTCCTACTCGTAAACATAAATTTCGACACAATTACTAACGCACTTCCCTAACGGTCATCGCATTAGACACTTAAAACTTAATTAAACGCGTCAATTAACCCGTCACTGTTCGCTTTCGCAACCCTTCGCCCGCATGCACCTAATTGCCCACATTTGTGTGACAAATAGGTTTAAGTTCGACCCGTTTTTGACGCGATATATGGCAGGGCCATTGATTTGACCCTACTATGTCTTGCGTTAGATGTGGAGTGATTTGTCGTCATTGTAAGGAACTATTAGTGTGCTTTGGTATTCATAGTCGAAGCCAAGAATCGAGGGGAAAGGATGGTCCACTAATGTAGCTGGGTAAGTACCTAGGTACCTAAGAGGAAACACATCCGTCAGAAAAGTCTAGTGAAGGTATGACGTATGAAAAGGGACCATAAGAGCCAACATATCCCGGTATACTTCAGAGACTACCAATTCACAATAGCCTTTAAACCTGGCGGGCTCTGTCCCTGTGTGTCCCTACGATAAGCAAAAAAGAGTCCTCTTGATCTATCTCTTACACATCAAAATTGTCAAAAAAGAGCTTTTACGCGTTGGGTTCGGGCTCCGTGCTTGCTTCCCAAAGGTTCGGGACACTATTGTCCCAAGAATAACTATCTCATCTCACACTTTTAAGAACTGAGTCACCATTTTAATGGCCAATACTCCGAAATAATGTACGTACCTAAACCACGTAAAGCTAATTACGACCGAATTCACTCAATTAAGCATTTAACTGTTTGGCGTCGAACGTAATTGCGTTAACTGGTACATAATGTATAATGTACATGGCGAGTTACAACGTTAGGAATAAAAGGTATTTTTAGAGATGTTTCATCTCTACTTCTATCTAAGTATCAATTATAAGTCGACAGCAAGTGCCACCACTTTATTCATCGTTTAATTAAAATTTTAACTATGATTAAATTTAGCTTCTCTTAAAATCTCTCCATTTTTTAAATTGTAAATCGTTATTTTTGCGAAATTAGAAATAATCGTACTGTGTCATCCCACACACACTAATTATCAGTAATAGGAAAGTGAAAGGAACGGTACAATAACATCAAATTGCGAACTTTGGTAATGGACCATGGAGGTTTGTAACTTTCCATTGTTCCGTGGTCTCGGACTCTTCTGTTGCAAAAAGTTTCTTAGAATAATCATCCGGAATTACCTTCTACTCGAATAAGATGACGCGTTCGCCGCATAAATATGACCAAGCCGCCATGCGAGGCAATAAGCTTAATTAATGAGTTAATGAAACTGTTGGACGCTGCCTGCCTACCACACGCTCTTATGCTACGGACACACACTCGAGTAGTATGGTCCCTGGCATCATACTGAAAAATTCGGTTTTCGAAGTTCGTTTGGTGCTGTTCCGCTCATATAATAGTCATTTTTTTGAGAGATGATTATAACACACTTCGAAAATCGAATTTCGGAGAAGCCCCCCTGGATACGTTCTACCTTCATTCATTTATTTATGTTACGATTGAACTAGTATACCCTGTTTTGCTATCTGTGGTGACTCTGTCTTTTCACTCTGCTTATGCTGTAACGGTTGTCGAAACAGCGCTCCACGGTAAACTATACAAACGAGTATTCTATAATCAAAATTGGAATTAACTAAACCGTCTAATAATTTCCATTCCATTTATAAACTGTTACGTTTTTAATTTCATTTATGGAAACAAATGGTTTACGGCCAGTTATAGAGCGGCGGGATGCATGATCCAATTGCCGTCCGCTAAATTGATACTCTATTTGGCTCAATTAAACATTAATTAATGCCACTAATGAACACTGAGCCGCTCTGTTGACGACTAGCGAACGCTATTGCGTCGCAACAGAGAATTTTATTTTACTAAGTTTCAGATGACGTTTACTTGTTATAATTTTAATCTTGAAGGTCGTACAAAAATTATGTGCGTAGCCCTGTTGAATTTAATTTTGTAAGCTGCTTTTTAAAGAGCAGATTACTGAAAGATATGAAAGTGAAAAGAAATGAAATTGGAAAAACTGCCTGATTCGTTATGGGGCTTCTCAAAAAAAGTTTTATTTTAAAAATATGTAATTTTTTAAGATAGATTTTTATTTATTATACTATCTCTATATGCATTCAGCTGATGAAAAGATCTATTATTTTTCTATTCTAAACTTCTTGCATGGTCCCAGGCTATTTAGAAAAAATCTGATTGGCACAGTAAATTCATGCGCAGTACTGTAAAATACCTAAGTACCAGATAAGGTATCTATTTAAATTCTACTTTAAAGTTTTCTTACGCTTACAATCTATTGTATAAGAATAACACATAAAATAATAAATAGTGAAAGCTTTACGATCAGTGGCTTCATAAAAAAAAAGAATCCACACAACGACAGCTCTTTAACAAAACGATTGTAAGTAAAGAACATAAAAAAGCATTGATTCCTCCATTAAATTATCTTCAACACCACTTCATTCACGCCACTTTATAAATCAAACTGTTCAATAAATCGCCACCAAACCCAAACACCATAAAAACTATCTTAATGGCGAAACAGATTTCAATCAACGAAACGGACAATGCCGCGTCCACACTAGCACCAAATTTTTTAAAGCTGGCAACGGCGCCGCTGTCACTGCGATGACCGTAGATTTAGTATGCTGTATCAACGGTACCCATATTTTGTCCAACGGTACATTTAAGTTTGTAGAAAGCATCGCCCGCTGTTAAAAAGCCGATTCATTCCATGGGGTGTCGCCCCCGTCGCTAAAGGGCATGGCGATTGCTTAACGCTAAATTGACTCAAATCTGGTACAAAACAAACGAATGGCACGTGCTCTGCCGAGCGTGTTCGAGTGTTGCCATTGATGCTAAATGTACCGTAATTGGATCTTGATTTCCGAACGACGTTTCGTTGAACAAAACAGTCTGAGTCATCGAGCAAAGTAAATTATTAAAGCTTGGTAATGAACGAATTTGAATCAATATTCTCGGCCGTGGAAAACAAAGCTGTGCATTCAGCCTATAAGTTGGTGGATAATCTTGCTTTTTTTCTTTTTTTTATGAAACGTATTCGATTCAGATGGCACCCCTAAAACAGACAGGTGTAAATATGTTCATAAGTAATGTTTTTTTTACTTCTTTTTTTAACTTCATATCCGAGTAAATTTTATACGTATTTCTATAGGTATATGTATTTTACTTCAAAGCTTGGAAATGTCTGTACAATTATGTATAGTCTATTTATCGGCTAAATATTTCCAAACATCGCCTATTATTTCCACAACGCCGGTCATTTGACTTCCATGCCCATATTGCACGGACCCCCGCCGCGCGCCGCAGGCAGCGACAATATTGCGCGTCGCGCGTTGCTGCAACAACATTGGACAATGTCGCGCGTCACAAGTTGCTGCGGCAACTTTGGTGTCGCGTGCCGCGCGCGTGCCGGTGTGGACCCGGCTTTACGCTTCGCGCGGTCACAATGAGTTGAGTGCTGGTATAGTTTTAATATATCTTGTGGTAAAAATTATGATAGTTACTTAATTTAATGTTGTGGTTCAGCTTTCAATGGTGTTTTGTGCATTTTTGGGGTTATTGAAAAAATATAGTTAGTGTAACAATTTTATTCAAATTGTATAATATCAGCTGAGAAGTTAGATTAGAATTGCTTTAGGAATAGTATTAATTATCTATTAAAAGTTAAATGTAGGTATGTAGGGGTGTATATGTATAAGTGTACAGTGCTTCTATTTTCTTAATGTCTCTCGGCAAACTTCGTTTTTCATGTGATTGACGTCTGTAGGTACCTAGGTAGTACTGAATGAAAACGAAGATTGCCGAAAGATTTTAAGTAAATACAAGCACTGCTTTTTAGTGGTGACTAACTTCCTTAAAAAATCACCATATTTGCGAAATTTTTTCAAGCACAGATTATAATAAGTAAAAACCACTTTATGCTCTTAAAAACGCCCTAAAATACGGCTAAAGAACATAATTTGACAGACGTGCCCGTGCAGAAAACAACACTGGCCACTAAAAAACTAAACGAACCATAGACCCGCGCTTCCCACCGGCCACAGATTAGAAACGCCTGCATACAATCGAATGGAAGCGTTTAAACCATAAAAAATAAATCAAATGAACACAGTGGTCGCTCGCGCGGAAAGATTGAGTGGTCACATGGCAACCCTTTCGCCGGCATGCGGGTTACAATTTTTGAAGGGCTAATTAGGGGGATAGGTGTAATGTTATACTGTTGTGTTTTTAAATGAGTATTCAATTAGATGTTAAGTATCTGCTGACTGATAAGTGATACTGAAAGATTATCGCGCATAGTTATGAAGGAGCGTCTGTACCATTTTTACATAGGTAACCGGATAGATCGACTTTAATTAATTCATAGTTTCCATCAACATCACTTCGATGGATGGTGCTCCAACACCGTACGATTTAAACGGTCTTTCTTGCCCCGTACGTGTAAAATTTGGAATGGGCTGGCGGCTGGGGTTTTTCCAACTGGCTACGACATGGGTACCATTAAGAGGCGAGTGTACCACTTCTTGCATGGCCGGCAACGCACTAGCAGTCCCAATGGTGCTGTGGTTGTCCATGGGCGGCGGTGATAACTTACCATCAGGTGCAGCGCATGCCCGTTTGTCGGTTTTAATATAAAAAAAATCATACCAGACGTCGTTTTGTCAAAAACTATTTGAAAGTTTTGTTCTTTCAGTCATGTAATTAACTAGCCACAGCGAGCGGTTAGTGTATTTTTTGTCACAGCAAATGTCGCGTCAAAGTGTCAAATATACTTATCATCTTCTTATCATGGGATTTCTTTGTTACCTACCGTTACGTAGCGCTTCCAATTCTTCCACAATTTTATGTCAAAAACTTACTTTAAAGGCTTTGAACTCCCGTGGTTTCTGCCGCGTCCCTACAAATATGAGCAGATTGTAATGAGACTGTTAAACTTTCAAATATTTCGCAATAAAATTTCAGCGCGCAAGATCTACAATTGAATGAAAGTGTCGTGTTCATTGCGATAATTTACTGCGCCTGCGTGTTGGTATTCGCGTTATTCAGCCATGTTTGCACTGAACGGATTGTTCAGTAAGATCATAACAAAACACATGATTGGAACTCGTGGTGTTAGAAACCTCTTCAGAGCGGTGCAATGACATCTATTTTGAACTTGTATTTTTTTATCGTTCTATCTGACTCTAAAATAAATGGTGAAACGTAAACATTGGTTTTCCTCTGAATTATTATTTCTCGCGGTTTTCTATATCTGGCGACCGTAAAATAGTATGGAAACTTTAAGAAAAGAGCGAAGTATCGCTCGGAGGCTTTTCACGAAAGCCAAAAATGAATTTGAAGCCAATTTAGAGTCGCATATTGATGAACTCACCGCCGCCTTCGGAAAACTACAACTGCGAGCAGAAACCTTGTTAAACGTCGAGGAACGTATAAAAGAGCAATGGTTAAGCACAGATGACATGTCCGAAGAGCAGTATTTCGAAGATTGTTTGATCAGCGATAATTACCAATCTGACTGGGAGCGCGTGAAAGTGCAATACGATAATGCTACCCGGAACGAGGAACGCGTAAAAAGGTCACATAAATCTAACGGCAGTGATATATCAGATAATACAGTGAAGAGTATGAAGTCTCAGCATGATTGTGAGAAATCGACATGCAGCTCAGCGTGTCAGTCGAGACGGTTCCGCCTACCTAAATTTGAGTTACGAAAGTTCGACGGAAACACGAAGAATTGGATTGGTTTTTGGTGTCAATTTCAGAAGATCGATAGCGACGACACGATGGACGACGGAGATAAGTTTCAGTATTTATATCAGTGTACTGTTCCAGATACTCCGGCAAGAGAACTCGTCGATAGCTTTCCTCCATCGGGAGCTAACTACAAACAAGCTATTGAACAGTTAAAGTCCAGATTCGCGCGTGATGACATGCTAATCGACATCTACGTAAGGGAACTTCTTAACCTTGTACTAGCGCAAGCAAAAGGTAATACCTCCTATAAATTAGGCCACTTATACGATAAGTTAAATACGCAGTTACTAGCACTTCAAAGCTTAGGTGTCACTATAGATAAATACGCCGCTTTATTGTTTCCTTTAGTTGAGTCCGCCTTACCCGAATCTGTTTTAAGAGCGTGGGAGAGGTCTCAAGTGAACGAGGAGAAGGGCGACGAGCATCTCAACCGGCTCATGCAGTTCCTGAAACGCGAAGCGGAGTCAGAGGAGCGGATCCAGCTCGCGCGCAGCGGAATAGCATCGGGTGACAGTTTACCTAGCGTTTCTTCGCAACCGACCGCGGCATGCCTGGTGTCTACGGAAGATGGAGGTAAGAAGATTTGTTGCGTTTGGTGTGAAAAGGCATCGCATAACAGCTTCGAGTGCTATAAGGCTAACAAGATGTCGTATGAAGCTAGGAAGGAAGCTTTAAATAAAAAGGGAGCTTGTTTTATTTGCTTGAAGACGGGACATAATTCGAAAAAGTGCAAAAATTTCTCGAAATGCCTTTTCTGTTCCAAACGTCATGCTGTATTGATGTGCCCTGACATTAAAACGTCAATTCAAAATGAAAATGTTAAAACTTTCAAAGTCGGAACGTCGAATTTGAATAACAATATTGCCCAAAATAAGGCTAGTACTACATTGTTGCAAACATTTATGGTAAATATAATAAGTGATAATAAATGCATACGAGTACGGTCATTTATTGATACTGGGGCACAGAGGTCGTATTTACGTAGCGATATTATTGAGGATTTAGGTCTTAAACCTGTCAGCAAAGAAAATCTGTCACATTGTCTCTTCGGCGGGATTGAAACTAAGAAACAGTCGTTCAACTGCTACGAATTCACTGTCGCGAGCTTAGATAACGAGTTTCAATGCAAGATTACTGCGCTTGACAAATCCACGATCTGCGGCTACATACCTCGTTTGAACATAAACCACGAATTGTTTCAAGAGTTGAAGAAACATGACATCATGTTGAGTGATGTAGGCGAAGAGGCTACGCCCACCATCGGGTTGCTAATCGGCGCAGACTACGCCGGCTCTCTGCTCACTGACAGTTTCATACGTCTGAACAATAACCTCGTGGCAATGAAAAATAAATTTGGATGGACACTTCAGGGACCCATAATGAACGCATGTAGTGTAATGACGAACGTAGTATCGGCTAACTTGCAATTATCGGAGCTTTGGGACTTGGAAACTCTCGGAATACGAGATCCGGCGGAAGTTGCAAGCAAGACGAAGGCAGAATCTATAATAATGGACCAGTTTAGAAATTCGATCAAGATCAACAACGAAGGACGGTACGAAGTAGACTTGCCGTGGAAACCAAATCATGGAGAACTACTTGACAACAAACAGTTAGCTGAACGAAGATTGATGTCAACAACACAAAGACTTCTAAAGCTGAACGAGTTTGATAACTATTGTCAAGTCTTCGAAGATTGGTTGAAGGAGGGCATAATCGAAGAGGTCAATGACACAACAGCGAGATCAAAACACTACCTGTCACATCACGCTGTCATCAAGAGCTCCAGCCTGACCACGAGAGTCCGTCCAGTTTTTGACGCGTCTGCTCGAGATCGTAATGGGAATTCTCTCAACTCGTTCCTAGAAAAAGGCATAAATTGTCTTGAACTCATTCCGAAACTACTGATAAAATTTAGAAAATATGCGATTGGGATAACGTCCGACATTAAGAAAGCCTTTCTTCAGATATCACTGAATGATGAAGACAGACGATTTCTGTCCTTTCTGTGGTGGAAGAATAATGAAAGGAAAGACTTGATAACCTACCGCCATCGTCGTGTGGTGTTCGGCGTAACGTGTAGTCCATTTCTTTTGGGTGCGACTATAAATTATCACTTGGAAAAGTACACCGAAAAATGTAAGGACACGGCTAAGCGTCTCAAGAACTCTTTCTATGTTGATAACTGCGTCACAAGCCTAGAAAGTGAGCAAGAAGCACAAAACTTCATAGAAGAGGCGAAAAGAGTTATGTTAGAGGCGAAATTTGACTTACGAGGATGGGTCACAGCTCCCATGACCAATAAAGACATGACGTCAGAAGAAGACAGTTTGTCAGTACTCGGCCTTATATGGGATCTGAAAAGAGATCAGTTATACTGTAATGTCAAGTTCGTGCAATACATGACGTTAGAAGAAAATATAACAAAAAGGAGTTTGTTATCCATAACCCAAAAGGTTTTTGATCCAGTTGGTTTGGCATGCCCAGTTACTCTTGTGCCCAAACTAATTATTCAGAAAACTTGGAATTTAAAGCTGGGTTGGGATACAGAACTACCGATTAACTTACAAAAGGAATACCTTGATTGGTCTAAACATATTCACTTGCTTAATGACTGCCGTATTCCGCGTCGACTTACCTCTGCGACAATAAACAAATGCAATAACAGTCTGCACGTCTTCAGTGATGCGAGCAAGGTGTCATTCGCCACTGCCATCTTCCTGCGAAGCGAATTTCAAAGAGAAGTTACTGTGCAGTTGATTCAAGCGAAGTCGCGCGTCGCACCAGTCCGTGAAGTCAGCATACCGCGCTTAGAATTAATGGCAAACCTAATTGCGACGCGCCTGTATATTCAAGTCAATGAAGCGTTGGAACTGTCAAACTGTCGAGTCTACTTCTGGACAGACGCAAGCGTAGCATTCACCTGGATTACGACTGAGGGAGACTGGAACATTTTTGTCAAAAACAGAGTGAAGGAGATACGTCAACATACTAAAGTGGAAAATTGGCATCATCTACCAGGCTCGATGAACCCTGCCGACTTACCTTCGAGAGGCTGCAACGCTAAACATCTACTGAAGAGTAAATGGTGGGAGGGACCGACTTGGCTGAAAGCAGAAGAAAGTGAATGGCCTATGTCTCAAATCAACGTTGATGAACAAGAAGTCAACAAAGAAAGGAAGAAAGTGGTACTTGCTAATACTACGGCAGATATTAGTACATTTCTATCCAGGCTGACTTACTTTTCCAAATTTACTATGATAGTGAGAACGGTTGGCTGGATATTAAGATTTACGTACAACTGCAAGAATAAGAACAAGCGGAGAGGTGAACTGACCTGTGAAGAGTTTCAGAGCGCCGAAAAGAAACTTTTAAAGATGGTTCAAGCTGAAATGTTGGCAGATGATACCAAAAAGTCAAAGAATCTGCAAATATTTAAAGATGAGGAAGGTTTATTAAGAATTCGTACAAAGCTTGTACTTAGTGATGAGCCCACTAACTTCGTCTGTCCGATTTTTCTGCCTGGGAAGCATCTTATAATCAAAAGGCTAGTAGCCTCGAAACACCACATGTTGCATCACGCCGGCCCGGGTATTCTAATGTCAGTACTCAGGGAGACTTATTGGATTACTGGTGTTAGACGACTTGTCAGTTCAACAGTATCAAAATGTGTAACCTGCAAGCGACATTCGGTGAAACATGCTGACACACCACTACCACCTTTGCCTCTGGACAGAATAAAACCTGCTGCTGCTTTTGAAGTAACTGGTATTGACCTGGCTGGTCCTCTCTTTCTGCGGTCGGGAGGGAAGGTGTGGATAATTTTATTTACGTGTGCTGTATACCGCGCCGTACACCTGGAACTAACCAAATCGCTGTCAACTGAAGCTTTTCTCATGGCGTTACGACGGTTTATCGCAAGACGTGGAAGAGTCGACACAATTTACACGGATAATGGCACCAACTTCCACGGAGCTGATAATCTGTTAAAAACATTGAATTGGGAAGAGATAGCTGCTTATTCCAGTGTACGAAGCATCAAGTGGAAGTTCAATCCACCCGCTGCACCATGGTGGGGAGGTTGGTGGGAGCGATTGATTCGTTCTCTTAAAGAACTTCTCCGACGTAGCTTGGGACAGAAAACAGTCACTTATGAAGAACTGTCAACCATACTTTGTGACTGTGAAGCCTTGATGAATTCACGGCCTCTAACCTACATCGCGGATAGCTCAGAAAACTTGAAGCCTCTGACGCCAGCCTGCTTCGTGCAAGGGCTTCCTGCCAGCGAAACTCCAGATTTAGACCAGCTCGACCATGATTCTTTGAATAGGCGATTAAGGTATCTGCATAAGCTAAGAGGAGATCTACGGGAGCGGTTTAGGAACGAGTACTTGGGGATGCTCATACAGAAGGGTAAGGAGAGGGACTCTAATATAAAGGTAGGCGATGTCGTATTGGTAGAGACTGATGCGAAACGTATAAAGTGGCCTTTAGGAGTTATCTTAGAAGTGTATACTGGAAAAGATGGAAATGCTAGAGTAGCGAGAGTACGCACAGCTGATGGCGAGTACACCCGGGCATATCAACGTCTGTACCCGCTGGAAGTGCAACCTGACGAGGTGCTGTGAAGATTGAAGGTTTTGGGTCTTCGTCCCAAAGGTGGGAGGATGTTAGAAACCTCTTCAGAGCGGTGCAATGACATCTATTTTGAACTTGTATTTTTTTATCGTTCTATCTGACTCTAAAATAAATGGTGAAACGTAAACATTGGTTTTCCTCTGAATTATTATTTCTCGCGGTTTTCTATACGTGGGTAGAGATATGGGCGTGTTGTCGAGCGCTCTTGTGCCTGCCGTATAGGAAGATGTTTTATATATAATTTGGGGACCGAAGTCTGAAGGAAGAGAGTTGGAAGCTGTCTTTATATATAGGGGCTTATAAACATTGATAGCGCGATGTGAGAACAGGATGACGTCACTGGCGTTAGCTACTCGTGCGTCGTAGCAGTTTATGTAGGCGATGGCTAGGTGGCGTTACGATCGCTACAAATTTTTAATGAAGAATTTAGCGATTGAAACTTTCCTCATACACAAACAAGTAAACTAAGTTACAGAAACCTGCAGTACCCACCGTCACTATACTATTTCCAGCGTCTGATATTTAGGGACCCTTACGGAAACTGAATTAGGGAACTTTCCCCCATTTTTCTTACGACACTAGATGCTGATTTAGGGAAAGGATTGAATATCGTGCAGTGTAGTACTGGCTTAATTGGACGGCAGTGCACGCGCTCCGTTCCAAATTCAAATGTTGAATGTATTGTTATTAGGGTTACAGCACAAAGGGCAGCGACCTGCGCGAGCGCAATTACGACGTAACGCTGCTTTATTGATCTGGTGCCGAGATGTTTGGGCCGCTGTTGTAAGTCAATCGAAATGGTAAGGTTTTTACAATACAATAAGGAAGGAGCACGAGCAAATAAATAAAAAAGCCGTGGTAGCGTAGTGGTTTGACCTGTGGGCTCTCAAGCAGAGGGTCGTGGGTTCGAATCCCGGGCTCGCAACTCTGAGTTTTTCGGAATTTATGTGCGATATCTCATTTGAAATTTACCATGAGCTTTTCGGTGAAGGAAAACATCGTGAGGAAACCTGCACACAACTGCGAAGCAATTCAATGGTGTGTGTGAAGTTCCCAATCCGCACTGGGCCCGCGCGGGAACTAATAGCCCAAGCCCCCTCATTCTGAGAGGAAGTCTATGCCCAGCAGTGGGACGTATATAGGCTGGAGATGATGATGATGATGATGATGATGACCAGTAAATGGGTCACCTGATGGTAACTGAGCACCACGCAACCAGCCTAGAGGGCTTAGATGGAATACCTCATGCGCCAATATAGGCAATTTCACCAGTTGTCTTACTCTCTACGTTGGAACAGAGCAGAGCAAATTGCTGCGTTGAAAGTAAGACAGCCGATAAAATTACTACTCCGTTATTTTCCCTTCTGACCCACGGCACAACTACGCTGCTCAGGTAGAGCCGTTCGGAATTCAAATTCCCCATGGCAGTGACACATCTAGTTGTTCCGTGGGGGACCTCTCTGACTCTCGGGCTTCTTTGGCCGCTCAACTGATAGTCTGATACCTAAGTTCGGCTCAGTCATAACTCTTTTTCTCTTTAGCTGGTTATTATACAGTTCTACAACAAGGCATGTATGTAAGGTACGTATGTATTGTGATAACGTAAGTTTGTATGTACAAAAGTTTGTATATACAAATCTATTCGCTGTCAGGGTAATGCCAATATTGATATTTTGAATTAAGAATGCTGTTGAAAAATAAGTTAAAAACAAAATGACTCTTGGGCATTACCTGGACAGCTGCCTCCGAAGGCATGACTAATATATGTATTATTCTAAGAGTTTGAAATATTAATATACGGTTAAAAGCTCTTTAATGTCTTATTGTGGCTCAGAGCGCAAGAACCCGTACTTCCCGTTAAATCCAGGAGTCTTAGCAAGTTAGAGTAGACCTGGCTACGCCCTCAGAGCCTTGCAGTATGCATGTATCTATGTATTGCAAAGCCATTTCACTACAAATGCCTATGTGCCATCGGCTTTCCCCACGGAACAACAAGGTGTGCGTTGGGGAGTAGACATGCGCGAAATACTTCACTTGAAAGAAAAGATTGATATGCTTCTTTCCTTCACTGTGAAGTATATCACTCATTTAGTTCACTAGTTCAGTTCAGTTCAGTAACTCAAAAGATCCATCTACTGAGTTTATACAGTTGCACGTGACTTTTTCACGATCATGGAACTATTGATTGAAGTATTGAGCCATTTGCCGTATTTACAAATACATAGATTAATTAAATTGTATTTTCAAATCACGATGCCAAAACGAGCGGTTGAATAAGGCAAGATAATATTTTTTTAATGTTACATGAACGGACTGAACTAGTGAACTGTTGAAGTATATAAATCTGAACTGAACTAGTGAATGAAAGAGTGACAACGACTGATATACTTCATTTGAATCCTTCATTCGTGAACTACACATGTCTATTGGGGAGTTTAAATTCTCAACGGCTCTACCAATGGGGGGGGTTAAGAGCGTGCATACCTACTGAGCTGGCAACGTCGCATTTTTTGTGATTTTTTGCGATTATTACACGGAAATTGAATGAAAGTTTCAAATGTTCGTCTGTAGTGCACTTCGTTTTTAGTGTATTAATGTGTATAATGCAATGATTAATCGTGATGGATTTTTTTGTCGTATTAAAGGGATAAAATACTACATCTCGTTTAATAAGAAAATAGAAGTCAATCACGATCAATTATTACATTAGACACATTAATACACTAAAAAAGAAGTGCACTACAGACGGATATTTGAAACTTTCATTCTATTTCTGTGAAATAATCGTAAAAAATCACCAAAAATGCGACGTTGCCAGCTCAGTAGGGATGCACCCTCTTAATCGCGTGTGAATTTACCACTAGAGGCGCTGGTGTCGCGTGAGGTCCAATAACATTCACTTTTCACTGGTTTTGGCGGGTTTCGTGACATAAATTATAATTTCTTTCATTTACCTGTTGAAAAGTGATCTCTTTCGCGAAATTATTGTAAATATGGATTAACTACCTAAAGTCTTTTCATTCTTAATTGTCCTATTTGGTAAACAAAATTCTAACCTCAATGTACAAATTTTTGTAAAGAATAAGGTGTATTATGTTATCAAATAAACCCGAGGCAATATTTTGGACATAATTTTGCTGATATTTTATCTCGAGTAACTTTGTTTACGATGAAATAGTTTAAAAATAACAGAAATGTGACATTTTGAGGTTAGAATTTTGTTTACCAAATAGGACAGTTAAGAATGAAAAGACCTTACTTGCAAGTAGCGGAGTAGCAAGGTAAATATTTTGTGTTCATTAAAATGGACCTCCGCAAAGTAACGCCTGATTCAATAAAATATTTAAATATGGATTCCTCATTGAGCAGTGTAGTTGTGACGTGGGTCACAAGCTGTTATTTTGTAGACCAACTTTTAAAATTATTGGAAAAAATACTATGTATATGTATACCTACGACTGTACAGCGCAGTAATTACTAAACGGATGAGTAGAATAGACTAGAATATCAATGCCTACGAACAGCAACAATAAGTTGGCGCGATAAGTCGTGGGTGCCGTAAACCCGGCTCATCGCTTCCGGTCCGGCCGCCGGACGCGGCCACGTGCCGTGCGAAGGCTTTAACTAAATCTTATCTGTTGTATGTTCGGACTAGTGGTGGTCGTTATTACAACAGCAGATAACGTAATGCATTATTTGCACGCAACGAACAACACATTATCGAATCGTCAATTATCCCGTTATCATTATTCGTTGTCTGTTGTCGACGATGTTCATACGCGCACTGTTGCCGCACTTGACATAGAAGCGCAAGCGATAGCGCAACAAATCAAGTAGGTGTGTGCGAGAGATAGCGAGCTCGCATCGCAATCGCAATTCAAATAACTGACTTTTGATATCATTATTAGCTGTTGCTGTTTGTTGTTAGTCAGTACAATAACAAACAAGGTAACAGAGCGTTGTTTTGCTTTTGTTCCCGTACGTTTTTATTACGCTGCGATCGCGACGAAATAAGTATAAAAATTATTTAATAATATGTTCACTATCGTTTTGTAAAACAGCTTTTAATTATTTTTGAAGGACATTGCACAAATCCTACCAACAGAAATGAAATATATGACATTTAATAGATCTTGGCTACTTGTAGCTTTTTGACAATGGCGACGATCGCCCAATATACTTACAGCCTATGGTTTTTTTCCATGTTTTGTTTTTTTATATTTTTTTGGTTATTTTTGTTCAGTAAACCTAAGCAGACTAGTAAAGTACACTGTGAAGAATTTAGCTTCTACTAGGCTAGGCTGATTCAATCGATCATATTCCAAACCTCAGCCGTATTTAAAAAAAAAGCTCTACTGACGTAGCGATCCTAACGTGACGTTGATCCAAGTCAAGCACCGAAATCAATCTCGCTTGATTAAATAATTATGTCAAGAATAATTAAAGCGAGCCCCACAAACTTAATTTCTCAATTGGAGCCAAGTTAGCCCCGGATCATTATTATCGACAATTAAACTCCCCCTTAATTCGATTAAGGGGAATCTTCCAACTTGTACTACAGAACTCTTGAGTTGAGGCGCGAGGTACAGGATAAAGCGAACTGAGACATTATTGTCTAACGCGTGGACTCTCGCATTTAGCATCTCTTTCTACCCTCATCCTATATTGTTTGACAGAAGGGAATGGCGAATGCGATTGTGACTCCAAAATATGATCAAGCATGTGTGGTAGTTAAGTTGTAGTTAAGGTTCATCAGTTGTCTTTATTTTCCACCTTGACAGTTTAGTTGCCATTAACACAAAGAAACAAAACTTTATGCCGTGGAAAAGACGGCAAGACTAAATTTGCAAAATTCCCGCAGAATACAGAGTACCTTCTGCAATGGGAGTAAAATCGGCGTGTATCCTGTAAAAATGAACAAGAATAAAATTGTGCGTAAGCATTGCAATTGGTATTAACCACGGCATTCTTAAATAAAAAATGACAAACTTGTTAAAATCAAATAAGTAATGTTGTCTGTATCAAAGCGACAGCAAAAAAATTTACGGATAGAGTAAGCAGATGTCAACGTTATTATTTTTATTTTAAAGATTATTCGCTCATTACTTGGATCGTGGCCAATATAATTCTGTTTTCAGTTATCTGTCACTCTGTTAGATTAGTTACACTAATACTCAATCAAACTCAATTATGCGTGTAATGTATTTCGATTATGTATTTAGCGAGCTACGGTTTAAATTATTTACCGTGGCATATAGAGTAACACGGGTATGATACAATCGATGTTTTGTGAAGCAATTCGATTTTGGTAACAATAAGTGTTAGCTTTGTTATTTTATAAATTAGTTGTCTTTTTAGTTTGTAGGTAATTTAGGTTTAAAAATTTGTTAATTTACCAATGGTATTACCCACCTAATCAATTTTTAGAAACTTCTATAAAAGTCATTCGTGATTTTTTTGTTTGTAAGTAGGTATGTCCGTCGATATCATAACTGGCTGTAAACCGATTTCAATGATTTAGAATATTTATCTTAAAGTTGGTTTCATGTTAATTTATTCAAAATCTGTCGGTTAATTATTATTTAATTTACGTTTAGGTAACAAATATATGCATATTAGTTACGTGTGTTGGTATCGCATTATTAGAATTCAAAGAAAATACTGTTTTCTGCACAGTTCGACAGCAAACATTTAACGAATAATGGGAAGAGGAACAGCCACAAATGTGATAGTTGCTTTGTTAGTGACGCTTTCATTGTGTTTACAACCCTACCTATTGTTTTGAGCTGTGTCCAATAAATTTTAGCCTAACTATAACCTGGGGCCTTGCCATGACGTCTTAATACCACTCAGTTTAGGTTCGCTCGCTAAAAGTGACAGCTAAAACCTGAACTGAGCCGAAATTAAGACGTCGTGGTAAGGCCCTGCATTCAAAGCGATACTTCATTGAGATAGTTTATATTAAGTAATATGAATGCCCAACCAAATATCTATAACGCAACACTCGGCCGTGTTGTTAGCATCTCAATTGGTATTAAATCACTGTCCATCAAACTGCGCCCATCGACAATCTAGTATACGTTACAGCAATCACATTTAAGATAAACATTCGATCAATCACGCTTTTAAACGAGTTCAATCTATTCTATTTGTAATTGATATGCATATTTGTACTGTAAACTTTCCGCATACAAATAGCTGCTGACCCCCTTATTCATAAACGCTTCTTACTAACTTATTCTTACTAACTTACTAACTTAGCAATCGTTTGTCCTTATCTGTCACTATGACATTTACTTTTCACAGAAAAGGACAAACGATTGCTAAGTTAGCAGAAGCCTATAGAGCGTTTATGAGTAAGAGGGTGAGTCTGCAAAGAATTTGCTTATCGTTATCCCGCGGGAAATGCAATTTTGCGGGATAGAAAGTAGCCTATCGGTTCTCTTTGCCCGAATTTCATATGCCATAAATGTATTGTTTGCCATAATGATCATTTGCCATAACTCTTTTTTCTCTTTAACTGTTTATTGTTCAGGATTGTTATGAAACAAACCTAACCTAACCTATAGAGTTCTACAGGATTGCCATTTCAATGCTCCTGATAAACTTACGGTTTCAGAGAAAAAAGAGTTATGGCAAATGATCATTATGGCATATAAAATTTGGGCAAATGAAAGGCTCCGGTAAGACACGTTGTCCAAAACAGAAAAGCGCACCTAATAACCGAGTTCAGTACAGTGCTCAGTAATAGACCTGGGGTCTTACCATGATGTCTAAATGGGATTCAATTTTATGTTTTAGCAGTCATTTTTGACACTTATAGAATGAATCTGACAGCGAGCGATCCAACTTTGGTTTGGTTTGAATCGCATTAAGACGTCATGGTAAGGCCCCTGTAGTGCCTCCTTAAAATGATCTTAAGCTTTATGAACGCTAAAATGTTCTTAAAAATAAACCCATGAAACAAGTGACTCACGAGCCTGCGCGCAATACGATTATCTTTAATTAAACATCGCATGTAGCCTTAATTGCTAGTTGCCGACCACCGGCCGACTAAGTAATTCTCCGTTTAGAGCTGTAAAAAATTATGACTGTAAAGTACTATAATACCACAGCATTGTTAAGTGCCTATGCTTTTCTATGTATGTATGTATGTGTATGCTTCTAGTGAGATCCAGGGGCCCGATTTTTTAAAGCACCTCGCTCGAAAATACCCTCCAAAGTGGAAAAATCTGTGCTTGCTACCAAACTGCAGTTCAAATAAAATTTTCAACTAGTTGACTAGATTCCAGTCGATAAAAATTATTGTAAATCCTATTTGTATTGTGTGGTAATAAGTTTCTCTATCGTTTGCCCGAATTTCATATGCCATAAATGTATTGTTTGCCATAATGATCATTTGCAACTCTTTTTTCTCTTTAACTGTTAATTGTTCAGAATTGTTATGAAACAAACATAACCTAACCTATAAAGTTCTACAGGATTGCTATTTCAATGCTCCTGAAAAACTTACGGTTTCAGAGAAAAAAAGAGTTATGGCAAATGATCATTAGGTATGGCAAACATTACATTATGTGACATGAAATTCGGCCAAATGAAAGGCTCCGTGGTAATAAAACTCTTATTCTATTCTATTAATTGACGCTGTAATTTTCCTCTACCCAACTCATATTCTAAATTCAGCCCAATTTTCTTCACTTTCAAGTTGTATTTTCACATAAATGCGAAACATATCACAAATGTATCATCCCAAAAAGTCATATTATAACTTTTGTCAGTTGTTAATTCTCAAACTAAAAATGCAATCGCGTGACTTAACTACGTTAAATAGGTTAGGTTGGGTTTACTGTAGACTTTGAGTCAAGAAACCGAAGCGAACGCGTTTCGCGTTCATATTATAGAGTAGGTAGATAGAGTGCTCAATAGTTATTATTTTTACGCGATGTTATTTTATAACGCGAACTAAGTCAGAGATAATTTGTTACGATACGAGTTAGGCTTCTGAAACAAAGCAAGTCTCATTCACGACGCTTTCATAATCAAATGTAAGGTCACGTCTCCATTTATTACTACGAAACCGACGTTACCGATATCTGACGCTTAAAATATCTGGAACTATACAGAGTGGTGAAACAGGCCTTAAGTGTATCTGTAAGATAACCGACATAAGCAATATAGGCATTTCTTCTGTTATTAAAGCTAGGTACTCACTGGTCGAAGGGTGAGAAGATGTGGTGGGGAGGGCGGGGCTCCGGCGCCGCGTCTCTGGAGCCGGCGCTCCCGACCGACGGCGCCGGCGAAGGACAACTTGTCTCCGACCTGCATAGGTACAGTAAATAGGTAAGTAAGAGAAAGTAGAGTTGTGAGCTTTTAGAATGCCATTCTGCTGGCTTATTACGTAACTCGCTCGCAATCACCATCGTGTTCATTTTGACAGTTTAGCTGATTCCTATGCCAATTGTCAGCTCATACATGAACTGTCAAAATGAAGACGGTGGTGATCGCGAGCGAGTTACGTAATAAGCCTGCTGGTTTGTCTTGCTGTCTAACTCGCTCTTATAGGTTTGATACAAGAATTGGCTGAGTGAGGGAGCCAGCGAGACAAACCTGAGTAGCATCCGAGCTCCCGGAATGAACAGCTTACAGCTAACTTCTTGAGCTAGGGCGGCGTGAAAGGGGTAAACGGGGTAAGTGCGCATGTACTTTTGTCCCAAAGAGAAGTCTTCGCTTCTGCACATTCAAGTTAAGGCTCACGCTCAAGATGTTCTTTTATTTATTTATTTATTATTGCAACCATGGTAAATACAGTTGGAAAACAGACATAATTGTTCCACAAGGACCCAGGAAGGGCACAGCAAATTAAAAATTAAGGAAATTGTAAAATTTTAAAAATAACGAAGCTAAAATTAATAATTTAAATTTAAATCAATATAAAATCAAATTAATACTGTATATTATATGTCAAAAATGTAAATTAAAATTAGAATTAGGGTAACGATTACAATAAAATAATAATAATAATTTCAACCAGATTAAAATCAACATTTCACATTTAAAGTCAAAAATCTAAAGCACCATTAAAAACCATATTATATAGAAAGTTAAATTTATAAAAGAAGTATCTGGAGCTGGATGTTTTCCTGGGAACTGTAACTGCTATTTAGAGACAAAGTATTCTTAATGTTAATCTTTAAAAACTTAATTGTTTACCTACATTATTTTCACTATTCATAACGACAAAAAAAGTCTAAACATGCGAAGATGAAATGACCTGTCAGGCCTCGGAGACCTGTTCGGCGAACGGCGCGGCGAACGGTGAGGCGAGCGGCGCGGCGAGCCTGGCGTAGCGGGGGGCGAGGGGCGCGGCGACGCCCCGCCAGACACAGGGGACGCCTCTGCTGAGCCCCGAGACATGCATTCCGAAGAACCCTGAAACAATATAATCCCTATATTGGTACAAGACATCAAGCAGCATGTTTTTCGAAAACACGGGTCGAGGGATCGAGTTCCAACCTTCTCTGCTCGAATATTGTTTTGTACCTATAACATTAAATTATATTTTATCTTCTTACCCCCGTATTCATAAACGCTCTATAGGCTTCTACTAACTTAGAAATCCTTTGTCCTTATCTGTCACTTTGACACTTACCTTTCACAGATAAGGACAAACGATTGTTAAGCTAGCAGAAGCCTAAAGAGCGTTTAAGAATAAGGGGATTAGTGTAGTACAGCTTGTGAGCGGATGCCCGAGCTGATAGTGCAATGTGTAATGACACGTTACATTACGTACGTGGATAGAGCTATATTATGTGGGTCGTCGAAAAGTCTTGGCTGCGAAACGTTCGGAAGTGGATCGGTGTCGCGAGTGCCGCCCATCTTTTTCACCTCGCGAAAGACAAGGAAGAGTGTTCTGAGTTGCCACCCTTCGGTAGTCGGAAAGGCATATTAAGAAGATGACGTATCTCACCTTGTCGTCAGCAGGGTCCCTCTTCGGGAGCACCTCAGCGCCCTCTCGCTTCCGCTGCTCTTCTTTCAGCCGCTCCGCTTTCCGCCATTTTGCCCGCCGATTTTGAAACCACACCTTTAACAAAGTTTGTGGTTTAACAAATTTTTGAACATGAAGTACTTTGACACCTTAATTTAGAAAGTTAGCTTTGAAAAGTTTTAAATATCTCTCAAATTTGGCACGGCTCAATTTTACTGTTGTCTACGACTAGCGCCTTTAATAATAAACACTATAGGCCCTCAATACTAATTCGGCTGCTCTAAACTAGTTTCAAGTATCTCAGTTTTGATCAATTTTACAGGAGAGCGAAAAAACGTAAATTATAATTTTCGCTGCTTAATACATCCAAAAATAATTAAAAAACAATACCATGGCATTAAATATTATACAGTTAGTTTCATGTGCAGTTTTTTTTTTTAATTTGTGTGGCTTGTTTGTTTAGAAAGGGCGAAAATTGTTTTCTGCTTAGAACGCACATCAAAAATTGAAGTAAGTTTCTACACAAGAACAAAGTATCTTTGCTTTCAGTTTATAAGTTTTTTTACATTGCAATGTTAGAATGACACAACTTTTGTATTATAAGGTTATAATTAATTTTATTTCTGTTTTATTACAAAACGCCCATCTTAAGTAGTATAGAACTCAATTTTCAACTAAGTAGGTACGTTTAGGTGGTTGAAATTAAACTTATGAAACAAAAAATTATTGGTTCTCGCCCACAGCTTGTATTTTGTAAATCCCTCGGGAAATGTGCCATTTTTAGTGTTCCGTACCTCAAAAGGAAAAAACGGAACCCTTATAGGATCACTTTGTTGTCCGTCCGTTCGTCCGTCCGTCCGTCCGTACGTCCGTCCGTCCGTCCGTCTGTCTGTCAAGACCTTTTTTCTCAGGAACGCCTGGAGGTATCAGGCTGAAATTTATATCAAATACTGAGGTCCACTGCCCCTTGAAGCTGTGAAAAAATCAAACTTTTAAGCCAACGCAATCAAAAGATACAGCCGTTTATGCCGCAAATTTCCGCAACTCTCAAGGGAATCAAATTCTACAGGGTACTTCCCGTGAACGCAGAATCTTGAAATTTGTTATGAAGGTAGGTCTTATAGCACAGATTAAGAAATAATTGCGAAAACCGTAAATATGTATGTCTGTCTGTATATATCAGTGATCAATATAAAGTGACCACACACTGCGTATGTACATTTTACTTTGGAGCAGGGCTCTGCTTACACTGATTAATAGATATTTATAGATAATGATACGAAACCCTCGGTACGCGAGTCCGACTCGCACTTGGCCGGTTTTTAGGGTAAACAGAAGCTTTCGTCGTAAATAAGGTCAAACTATGTCTTGTCTTTTCTCTTCTAAATAATACAAATTAAATCTGGAAACTTTTTATCCCTGAAAATTAAATAGCTCCTGTGGTATCACAACAAACGAAACCTTTACTGACGAAGTTGCGGGCAACAGATAGTCTATACCTATAAAACAGTACCGTGACTGACTGACTGACAGACAACGCATAGCTTAAACCACTGGACTAGGAACTTGAAATTTGGCAGACGTATATCTTGAGTATCCCAGAGGAGCACTAAGAAGGGATTTTTTTAAATTCCTACGGGATAGGGAATACACCACTGTACCTACAAACTTGAAATTTGACAGAAGTATAATATTTTGAGTATCCCAATGGAGCAATAAGAAGGGATTTTTTGAAATTCCCTTGGGTTAGGGAATAAATGAGGCTTTTATATTTCTCGGTAACTGTAATAACTAGACTCTTCAAATTCGGCACACATGTAGATGACTGTAACACTAAAAAACTAATTTCAGGATTTTTCGATATTCCCATGAGATAAGGAAAAAAATGGGATTTAAAAGTTCGATTCAGAGTGACTGACAGACAACGCACAGCCTAAACCACTGAACCTAGCAACTTGAAATTTGGCAGACGTATATCTTGAGTATCCCAGAGGAGCATTAAGCAGGGATTTTTTAAAATTCCCACGGGATAGGGAATAAATGAGATTAATATTATATTTCTCAGTAACTGTAATAACTAGACTCTTTGGACAGTAGTGCCGCTCAGTAGTGCCACAGGAAATAAAGGCTTTCTATCAGTGAAAGATTTTTTTAATCGGTCTAACTGTAGGAGTCACTTATTTTTCTATAAATAGGAATTATGCATTTTCTCGAGGAAAAAGTAGATAGCCATTGTCAATCAAGAACTGTAGCTTTCTATCAGTGTTTTTTTTTTAATCGATTTGAAGAGTTATTTCTATTCCGCGGGAACTTTGTACTTTCCCGGGATAAAAGAAGCCTGTTTCAATCGGGGACAGGGTTGCTTTTAAAATATATTTTACCAATAGAAAGCTACAGTATCCCTGATTGAAATAGACTACGTTTTCTTCGGGAAAAAGCCAAATTCCTACGGGATGGAAGTAAGTGAAGTCACCTTTGGGGCTCATTGATTATTGTCTACGCGTAAGAAGTCGCGGGCAAAAGCTAAACACATATTCACACACATTCGTTTGGCCATATGCCTAAATTGGGAATAATTTCCACTACTTGTGTCGTTATTCCTCTTTATCGTCACAGAATATAAATTATAAGAAGTAATTAATATTTCTATGTCACTGCACTTGATCGCGCCGATACACATTAACTATAATATTTTTTTAAACAATTTTAATTCATGGGTTAAAAAGGTAGTACACAAATACCCTCAATATTGGTACCTACTTACTTAAATTAACACGATATACTTGTTTTTATATTTAAGTTTACATCGCTTACAAACGTTATATCTACAATGAAACCAAGTATCTACCAAAACTATTTGAATTTCAAGTATCTAATTTTTACATACTTGTTTTTAGGGTAGAAATGGGGTACATAATTGATTTTAGCGTAGATTGAGACGGCGAAAAAGAGATACTTGAAACGTATAATTATTAATAACTTGAAAAATATGAGGTTTATTAGAAAAAGAATGATGAGGTTCGATGTCATTAATTGAGCTGTTTCTAAATATGCAAAAAAAGTAAAAACGTAAAATATTGAGATACTTACTTGAAATTAGCTTAGAGCAGCCGAATTAATAAATTTCTTCGAGAATAAGGGCCATTTCCAGATTAAGACCCTCTTACTCAAAAATGGTTACTAACCTGTTGTTGACTTCACATTCATTTGTTTTTATGTCACTTTGGCATTTGCCTTATTCAGGCTCAACCAAAAATATGTTTTTAGCGTGGGTCGTTAACCCAACATTAGGGTTGACAGATCAATTTTGATACTAGCAAAACTTGCGGCTTCTAGATAGATCTATATAGGTAAATTAACTCTAGACCAGATCGTGCTAAGTAGGTAAACATAATAAATAATTAGACAAATAAGAGAATCGTCAAGAAAATAAATGGTCAGGTCGAGAATGGGATTGTGTGAATACAATTTTGAACTGTTCTCGCACCGCTATGACTAATAGGGATGCCTGGAAGTATTGCTACATCATAATGACAAATGATTCTCCAAAAACCCATTACAAGTCAAATCCTAGGCTTATCCTCATTTTGACCCATAAATATCACAAAAACACTACAAGCACCACAATAGCCCCGCTCCCCATTCTTGCTTGTTATAACTCAAAGATTAAATATCATTTTGATATACCCCTAAAGTACAGGGGTGCGAAACTTTGGGACCAGATAAGAAGAGCTGTGATTCTTTTTCAAATGCAGTTCCAGGGAGCTCAGTCGCTGGTCATGATGATTTCATTGATAATTAGCGTGGAGCTTCGATGAGGAATCAACAGTTGGGTAAGGGGGGTCAAGTTATGCCGGCGACGGTAAGCCGGTTACCCGAACAGCGTCGGGGCACATTTGCACTGCAATTTTCGCAATTTACTTTTAATAAGCCCTCTAGTGGGTGAGTGCTATGAAATCTCGCTGTGATGCGGCAGCGCAGACACGCAAGTAGGTATATTAAAACCAGTTTTTTTTATATAGGTACTTACATATACACACATGAATCACGTCTTTACCCCGTACGGGGTAAACAGTGCCTAAGGTAACAAGACCTAGACGACACGTTTAGCGCGATTGTTTATATACTTTGGTAAAACTTGAAATTATTGGCAGTCTTTCATAGTTACCGAATATTTATCATCTTGATTAGATACTAAAAATTCCAAGTTCTTGCTATATCCACAAAGAGAGGGATCAGAAGTATCACGAGAAAATTTGCTCAATATACAGTATTTAAAATCCTATTAGGCATACTTTTTACCAAGCACAATCACCAAGCAAGCAAACAGGACCAAGCTTCGTTCCAGGCTTTAAAGCTCTTGAAGGTGCAGTCGTCCCTCGAACTTTGTCGCTTTCATTCCCGGGTACGGTCGGAGAGCCGCTCCCGTAAGTTTGACAGCCAGCAAAGAAAGTGCCGCTGACACAATGCTTGCAACATTTGTCATAGATGTAAGCGCCTTAGATGTTACTTTTCTAAAACATTTCGTCGTGTACTGTCTGCTCTTTACTCTGTGCCTCTCCGGTCCCTCAGCTATCGTAAGCTAATTTCGTTAAAATAATAATCCCGCCATAATCCTCCGAGGCCGGCCTAATAGTTTTTATCGTACTTAGGGTAGAATTAATATTTCAGCAACCCAGGCCCCCCTACGTGTGAGGTTTTTTTTCTTTATTGCTAGGGCTGGCGACTTAATGTTTTTTGATTATGAGTGTGATAAAAGAGCTATTAAGGGCCCGTAAGTTTGTTTTTTGTATTAGATAAAGAAAAAAACCTGTGTTAAATTGTAAAGTTCTACAAGTAACGCATAAAATATTCCTGTCTGAGTTTGGACACAATCACGCCTTTTGTGAAATAGGGTTGGTTGCTTATAGTCAACAATTTTATTTTTATCATTCGTTACTTCATTAGTTTGTTTAGGGGTCTTAAAAAATATTTTTTTAAACTTATGTGATTAGCGATCATGTTTTTACACCCGTGGTGGGTTTTTCAAAATTATTAAATTAACATTCTTTTGTCAGGATAAAGAAGGGCTTGAAATTAACAAAACTATGAAGTAGCAACCTTAAAAAATGGTTTTTAAGTTTATGCCATCAAAATTGCAATCATAAAGGCAATCGAAACAACAGTTAGGTTACCGTTGACATATAGACTTATGAAAATTTTTGATTACCATTTCTAATCAGAATAAATATTTATTAAGTTATTTTTTTGATACTTAAAATAGTCAGTTATTTCTCGTCGTGGTAAAACGAACAAATTTAAAAGCATTACTATGATTTTAAAATTGTACGGAGCTCTCAAAGCGTAAGTACGACTCACACTTGACCGTTTGTTTACAAGACATCATCATCATCATGTCAGCCGAAAGACGTCCACTGCTGGACATAGGCCTCCCCCAAACTGTTTACTAGTAGTAAATAGGATAGTGTTTTCTGAAATAACATCACACTAATGAAACATGAATTATACATCTAATCTAACTAATATTATAAATGCGAAAGTATGGATGGATGGATGTTTGTTTGTTACTCAATCACGCCAGAACGCCCCAACGGATCTGGATGAAATTCGGCACATACATAGGGAAAAATCTGGAATAGCACATAGGCTACTTTTTATCCCGGAAAATTTCGTACTTCCCGCAGGATAGCGATAAACGAATTCTTTGCAGACGAAGTCGCTGGCAACAGCTAGTATGTACATATATCACGTCTTTATCCCTTACGAGGTGGACAGCGCCTAAGGTAACAGGACCAGGACCATGTTTAGCATGATTGTGGGAGGATAAGTGGAAAGGGACTATTATTTTAAGCACTATTAATAACACTTTACTAACACGGATAGGAAACAAATTGAACGCCACCCACTTTCCATGCACACAACTTGTAAACAACTAAACACCGACTAATTCGCCCCAAAATTCACAAGGTTGTAATCTATCAGGAACACATGTCAACTTGTAACCATGTCGCTCTTAACTCTTGTAACCAATTAACTTGGACCTACCTCACCCTTCTCATAGGAGTCATTTAATAGCAGATCGGGGTGGCTTGTTAGACATAGCGGGTCAAAGTATGTTGGTGATGTTGATCGCTTGAATAAGGGGTGTTATACACGGCAGGGGTCCAGTAATTGCCTACCGTTCTGTTCGTTTGTTTGCGTTTAGTTACTGCTCGGGTTAAATAATAACAAAACTATTGTTTAGTGCAGTGTGAAGTGTGTAACGCACTTTAGCGGGCGGTCTCCGTAATCGGTTCTTTTGTGCGGTGGCTGTTATTAAAGAGTATAAAAGTTACAATATTGTTTAAGGGTTGTGGCGTTTTTCGAATAAAGTTGAGCGTTTTTAATAATGAACACAAAATATTTACCTTGCTACTCCGCTACTTACTTTTTTTTATTTTTTTTAAGGAGCGGAGTAGCAAGGTAAATATTTTGTGTTCATCGAAATGGACCTCTACAAAGTAACGCCTGATTCAATAAAACGTTTTTAATAATTTCAGTTTACATTGTGTGTGGTTCAGTGATTTTTAGCAAATCGTGCAGAAATCCTTCGTACTTAAAAACAGAATATTTCTTAAATTCCTGCATAATTATTTTACAATACTAATTGCCTAATAAAGGTACCCAAGACTAATAAAAATAGTTTAGTTACCTAATAGTCACTAATTATTTATAAAACGAAAAAACTCTTATGAAATCTGTTGGTAGCATTTTAAAAAAAAATGCCCACCTATACTATACAGGCTGTTACGAAAAGCATTGCCAATATTTTACAAACTCGTCAGTTTAGTGGATTTTGAACAACCCTGTAAAGATTTGGAGGTAGTCTAATCATAATCGTCTTAAATTTTGAAGTCTAACATTAAGTTAAAGTCCTGACTGACTAACACATCAGCCGCCTAGCCTAAACCCTTGTGCCAAGAAGGCTGAAAATTTGCATAGATACTCTTTACGACGTAAAAGATTTAAAATAATAAGGACGCATTTTTCAAAATTAGGGTATTCCACGGGAGTAATGCCGTGGACGTATGCTAGTTTTAAAATAATCTTAGTTAAACGAGCAATCCTTTTATACGGAGAGGATTTTTTGCGATTTCTAACTTGCTGAACACAGTCATCTGCCTCTGTTCAGGTCATTATACTAACCATTCAAAACATTTCAAACACGAAGGCACACCCTTCTCAAATCTTAAAAGCAGAGCATTTCATGCAACATAATTATCCTTCCAAAACGAATTCGGAACAACTTTTAAACACACATTAGAACTGTTAAGTCTCAGCACTCACCTACTTAAAAGTTTGTACCTGCTTAATTATGTCAGACTACGGTAATGTTTTAAAACACATGCGAGTCAAAGTTAGGAGTTAATGACTGGAAAATTCTGAGAAAACGGTGGAAACTCTTTAAGTAAAATGTTTCCCGGGAACCCGGTGGCTCCCATCGGAGACGGTATGGTTTATAAACCGGGAACGTTGGCACTAGAGTTGTTGCCCCAGTAAATCCGAGGGCTCCCATCGGAGACGATGTGGGAATGTGAACGGAAAATTGTGGCACTCGAATGGTTGGTTGCCCCAGTAAATTCGATGGCTTCTAAAGAAGATGTGGTATATGAACGAGGAATGTTGACACGAGCGGTTGCTCCGATAAACCCGGTGGCTCCGAAATGAGCCGGGCTGCAGGCATACGAGTAAGTCTTGGCACTTAAGGCGGGCTAATGTTCTGAATTGCATACGTCAGCTTTGCTTGATACGACACGTGATGAAAATTGTTGGGATCATTTTGACGGGCGGTTGTTATTTGGGGAATTAAAATAATGGTTGACGTTTTTATTTATATTTGCGAGTTGGTACGAAGAATATACCTATTGTACGTAAAAAAATTATAATGATTTTACGTTGAATGAATTTTTCACATCGGTCGATCGTTTTCATTCAGTTTCTGAGCCTATTCAATACAAACAATCAAATCTTTCGTCTTTGTAATATTAGTGTAGAAGTAAACATTTCCAGAGTCAAAATGATCATAAAATTTCAAATGACAATGAGAATTAACACACCTTTTAGTTTGTAGTAATAGTGGGTCTAATAGTAAAATTATTATAGGCGTCAAAAATTTCAGGATACCCTTTGAAGTCCTATAGCTACTAAGCCCTGAATCACGCTAAGCTATGTTAGCCAAATTATAAGCTCAATTCAGCACTAACATAAACCGTAGGTAAATAAACAAAAAATTAATCAAGCAAGCCAACAGACGACTATCCAAAAATCCCTCACGATATTAACTCGAACTTGTGGCGCTAAGTTTTTCATCACATGATTACCCCCCCCCCCTTTGCCCCCGCAACCCCCCCCCCCCCTCCCGGCTCCTGGGACCGGGTAAATCCTCGGTTATCCCCGCTAAGACCCGGAGAGCTTTCTTAGAGAAGGACGACGAACGTCCCATGGTTTTGGATGTGGCAACGCTTTAGAAATTTGTTTCATTTTCAAAAAACGAACTTAAGCCGCTTCGGGACGGGCTGGATAGTGGATATGTCAGCCGTATGCACCCCCTCAAAGGTACCACTTAGCCACATTGTGGTTGCCGTGCCGGAGAATGGCCAACGACTACGGAGCAGACTAAGAAGGCGACGGGACGACTTGGACGCGTATTTTTAAAAAGGTTGAACCATTTGAACCGCTCCAGAGTGTGTCATCTCTGGAAGTCATATTTTTATTTTAATGTTTGCATTTATAATATTATAGTTGGGATTAGAATGTATCGATTCAAACTTTCGCGATTTTCACACATTATTATATAATTAAACGGGACTTAATCACGAAACAAAAAAAACCAACCCTAGTGAAGAAACTAATAATAAAGACCAAGTGCGGGTAGTTAGGTAAACCCGTGCAGATAGAAGATGTTGATACCCGCCACTTCAGTCCTCTCGAGACCATGGATGCAAAGTCGCGTCCGAAACGTCGAGATATTTACAAAAATACTTTTTGTTTTTGTTTACGTGATTAAGTCCCGTTTTACTATATAATAATGGGATTAGAATATTTGAATCCATGATAGTTTTACGTTAATGATTGCAAACCAGCCTTTTTCTTATGCTTTCACAGCAAAGCCACGAGCATACACTATATTCTATGATTATCGACGCCCGCTTAGCACGTTACCACTCCGCACATCACTTCTCACATCCGAACACCGAATAATTAGATTCCGCGCTGAGTGGTGTAATTCTCGTAAAATGGAAGATGTATCGCATCTAACCTGTTTTGGCAAATTATCTTTTGGATTATTCAGACCGCCGTCTCGCGGGCATGAGACGCGAGGCTAATAGGCTGCCGGGGGTCTAGGATTAGGTACAGACAGCCAATTTCAATGTTAGGCCCACAGAAGTTTATCATAATGTTTACGTCACTTGACAAGCTGTTTAGACAAATGAAATTTGAATTTGAACACTGTTTCTATTATATATAGTTATAGACTATTACATGACATGAATTTAGAAATTATTGACTGCCTACTATTGTTAAAAAAAAATTTTTAATGTTTTGACCGTATATGATTATAAATGTTTTGTTATTGATTTTATTATTGTTGATGCACGTTAACTACCTACTTTATATAATTGCATGCTGTATGAATGCAGCTGAAAAAGATGGAGCGATATCTAACTTAAAATTAAGACATGTAACTAACCCTTTTTCTGCAAATAAACATTATCTTATCTTATCTTATCTTATTAACAGATTTAAAAGATTCACGATTAATAACATTTCACGCCTAAACCACTGAACCGATTTTAGTTAAATTTGGTACAGAGATAGTGTCAGAAGGACATAGGATAGTTTTTATCCCGGAAAATTACAAACTTCTCACCGGATAGCGGTAAGCGAATTTTGCGCAGACGGAGTCGCGGGCAACCGCTATACTTCATTTAATTTAGAATGAGAAACCAAAATAATATTATATTGCGATCAGTGGTGATCGCATACCATCAGGTGACCCACTTGCTCGTTTGCTTTCCTATTCACATAAAAAATACATAAAAAAAGGATGGTTTTTATCGAATTCTGCGCAGGCGGAGTCCGTGCAACAGCTAGTGGGTACTATGGGACCCCTCTTATCCGGTGGGGGTGAACGTGTCACACCCGCAACCCCTCTTTGTCACTCGCTTGCCTGTCAATCAGAGCTCGAGTGTAACGGAGTGGAACACTTGGTAACGCCATGCTTAATTGATTGTGAGACAATGCTATCAGATTCTCGTTTGTTTTTCATTTGTAATTTATTTATTTACTAGTTTCTGCTCGCGACTTCGTCCGCGTAGAATTAGACTTAAGAAGTGCTGTTATAGCATATTCTGCGATAATTATTGACGTTGCAACTCTAGTCTAGGCAGCTACGACCTTTGACAAGTTTATCGCTATCCCGCGGGAACTATGCAATTTTCCGGGATAAAAAGTAGCCTGTCACCTGGCCGGGGATTTTTTGAAACTTAACCAAAACGAAGTAACGCGCACTATGCCAGGATACACAATATTATGTAATGCACTTTTTCTGAGAGAGGAACTTTGGTACTTATTGAACTGTCTTAGATAGAAACAAATTTAAAGTAGATATAGGAGCATATGGAGTTAAAAATACAGTTGCGAGAATTGTTTACATGGTAAACTACTTACAAATTTGATATGAACACAAAATATTTACCTTGTTACTCGGCTACTTACGTGCAAGATAGCCAAGCTTGTGCGAAATATAAACGTTTTACATCGTACGACGTTGGTTCGCATGTAAGTACATCGGTTTGTGCTCTTACTTTGAAAATGATCCCGTAGAGGGATCGAAACGCGCGTCAGTGTTTGTGTGGTGATAGGATTAATTAAGTTTGTGGGATTTGTGTGCGTTTTGTGTGGCAGTAGCTCCCTCCACTACTGCCACACAAAACTCACACAAATCCCACTGCATTGCATGCAAAACGTATATGTGTATCTTGGTTATCTTGCACGTAAGTAGCGGAGTAGCAAGGTAAATATTTTGTGTTCATTGAAATGGACCTCCGCAAAGTAACGCGTGATTCAATAAAATAAAAAATTTAATATGTTTTATTAAAGAAATATTTTTAATGCAATATTCTTTGCTGGCTAAACATGCAGTATCATCTAATTGACGCGCGTTGACCAAATTTCAAGTCAAATATCTATAATTATCTATATTTTATATTAGTATACCTACACTCAGCGGCATATTTAGCGGACCACAAAAAAAAGTGTTAACTATTTTTATTTTCATTCGAAATATTATAAACGGGATGTGAACCGCGATTACCTTTATTGAGCACCCGATATTTCGACGCAGTTGCATGCATCATGATCACGGGTAAACTGAAGAAATTGCTTATATTAATTGATTTGAATTGATTGTTGATTTGATGATTGAATCGAAATTGTTTCGAATGAACTTAACCGTGAATCATTGCAAACTCTTATTTTTATTTCTTTCATTTCTTCTGGTCAAGCATTAAACAAGTATAAATCTTAGTAGAGTGTGAAATGAGACCACCATAGGTAGGTACTTACCAAAAGTCTTGACCATAGAGTGTATGAATCTCGCATATTTATTTTTTATTTATTTATAAGCCTTTTTAATCCGAATTCGCTACATTTTCAGTAAGTACATGTTGTTGTTTTGTACTGATTTGTGGTGTTCAATAAAGAGTATTTGTATTGTATTGTATTGTATTGTTGTTACTGTCGTTTATTTTTATTTATTTATTAAATTGTCGCGAAATTCGGCGTGCCTCATGGCATAGGCCTCCTCCGTGTATTGGAGGATTTGGGCTGTAGTTCCCACGCGCGCCCAGTGCGGATTGGGAACTTAACACACACCATTGAATTTCTTCGCAGATGTGTGCAGGTTTCCTCACGATGTTTTCCTTCACCGAAAAGCTCATGGCAAATTACAAATGTAATTTTCGCACATAAATTCCGAAAAACTCAGAGGCTCGAGCCCGGGATTTGAACCCACGACGCTCTGCTTGAGAGACCACAGGTCAAACCACTAGGCTACCACGGCTTATATGAATCTCGCATATTGGGGGTATATTAGTACCAGGGGGTCGATGGGGTGGCACAGTTAGCGAGTGTCGCACGGCGGTAGGGTTACCCCCAGAGGTATCAGGGGAAACAGGGTTACCCCATGGGGCAGCGGAATTAGCGGCCTCGCTACAAATTGAAATGTGATAGTCTGTTTAATGGTGATTATTTGGCAACTTCGGGGTTCTGATGATGGGTTGATGGGTGGTTCATCCCGTGCTCATTGTGTTAGAGTAATTTAACGTTATGCCTGAAAGAGTAAGTAAAAAAAATTATAGAAATACCCCGATTGATTTGATTCCGTAGTTTTAAATTAATTTACAATGAATAAAATTATTAGTTAGTTCAAATGTTCATTAGATGAGATCCCTTTACGGATAACTAGCTGTTGCCGGCTACTCCGTCTGCGATGAATTAGGTTATAGCTATCCGATGGGAACTATGCGAAATTCCGGGATTTTCGTTTAGTTTTTAAACTATCCTATGTCCTTTTCCGGGACTGTAACTATCACTATACCAAATTTCGATAAAATCGGTTTAGCCATTTTGCCATGAAAGAGCAACAATCATCCAAACTTACAAACTTTCGCGTTTATAATATGTATTAGTAAGATGGACATAGATTCGTCTTTATCATAATAATATATAGAGGTATGTTTGTTTTAGTCCTTTTACTTGTTACTTTTCTGTATTTTATTTGTTTCCATGATTTCAGTAGGTTTATTTATATAGGTATGTAATAAGAACTAATGTTAGCGTAAGTAGCGATTTGATTTTTGAACAATATAATAAAAAAGCGTAATAAAGTGTATTAGTAACAATCTCTTCACTAAACGTTTACTTATGCATCATAAAACACAGAACCCCATAAGGAGCAAGTACGCTATAATTAAAACAAAACTTATTAAATGCTCTCATAAAATCACAATACACTTCAACAGCGCAAACACTTCGCACTATAACAATTCAACAAGCAATTATTTGGAAAGCGTCACAAATACAATACGAGTAGGTACCTTACAACAGGCTTACAACCCTACTGAAGCTGCCCATCCAAAAAGTCTGAACTACGAATTAAACCTCACTCCAATTTCAACCATATTTTCTAATAGACAAAGTGCCAAACACTTCAAAAGGCATCGCGATTTAACGTCTTATTCAAATGCCGTTTTGATAGCGCCCTATTCCAAAAATGCCAAGGGTACTCCATTCATAAAACAGACGACTTCCCAAGGAGCCTTGGGCACCAACCGTCTATCGCACCACCAATTCCTAAACTCAGTTAACAGTATACTTAAATCAAAGCATTAGGGTGTTTTTTGGATTATTCGGGCGTCGTGTCATGTAGGTCGATGTATGGATGTGTTAATGCAGTTGGTAGCATTCGTAACTCAAGGTGTTACGGTATATTTTGGATTGTTCCGGTGTCATGTTGAGTTGTTCGTTATAAGGATGTCACAAGTGCCATTGTTCCTGTAATGCCTTGTTGGATGTTTTGGCGCGGCGTGAGAGCCCTATGTCAAAGTCGTATTGAATTAGATTTTAAATTCAGCGTTTTTTTGTTTGTTAGTGATAATTGTGTCGCTGTTAATTACTCGTAGTATAATTAAAACTCGTCAGGTTGGTCGGTTTGAATACCCCTGCAAAGTTTCTTACTCTAATGACATCTAACTATCTAACTAATATTATAAATGCGAAAGTATGGATGGATGGATGGATGTTTGTTTGTTACTCAATCACGCTAGAACAGCACAACGGATCTGGATGAAATTCGGCACATAGATAGAGAAAAGCCTGGAATAGCACATAGGCTACTTTTTATCCCGGAAAATTGAGTAGTTCCCGCGGGATAGCGATAAACGACTTCTTTGCAGACGAAGTCGCTGGCAACAGCTAGTTAAATAATAATTTAAAAAATCTTGAATGTAAGCACATGAATACCTACACTTGATAACGTTGTACTGAAACGGAGGTGTAAACATTTGTTAGCTTTATTAATATCTTAAATCAGCCTAACTAGAAGAGATCCGCTTGTATAGAAGAAAAAGAAAGAAAGAAAAAGTTTATTTATGTCAATCACAAAAGTAGTTTTTTTTAAATCTCATATTTTAATGAAGCTTTATAATAACAAAAGTAGTTACAACACATATCAAAAACAAGAGATAAATAAATTGTCACAAAATGGTCTTCCATTGGGACCATACATAAATATAAATATATTATGGACAAGTTCGTCATCTTTGTTAGTTATGTTATTTCTATTTGATCATGTGCAATAACTTTATTCAAACGCTACAGTGCTACCAACATCCCACATCTAAACAAATATTTTCCTTATGAGAAAACAATCATATCTAATCTATGCACCTCAATCTGTCGAAGACCAAAACTCGATACACTCAAAATCAACTAGAAAGGCATGTACCGCACGGTACCGCGGCATTCGTGCCTCGCGTAATCCAATATGTCTGACAGCTGCTCCCAAAGCTTCCTTTTTATATTTTTCGGGCGAATTATCACCGACACTCCCGCCGGACGAGGATGGGAATCAAATTGAAAGCCGGCTCAATTATATTACCAAGGTGCTTTAGGGTTATCAGCTATTGTTATAAAAGCAAGTAAGTCAATGCTTCATTGCTCTGTGACTATAAGTCAATGTCAGTTGATTCGAAAGTTTTCAGTCAAATCTTTCGGTCCAGTAGCTGTCTTCGTGACTGAATGCGTTAGGAAATGATAAATGTTTATTTTGGGCTTTCGACGGAATTTGGAATAAAGTATTTATGTTTTTGAAATATTGAAGCACTTATACTTATTAAGGCAGAAATTTGACTTAAAACAAACCTAAGCATATAAAATATTCAGGCCAATAACCATGATCAGTGGTGAAGGCGATAGATATTTAAAACAGACAATCTATATTTTTAAAAGTCTTCTGGGGCCTTACGATGACGTCCTAATTCCGACTCAGTTCAAGTTTTAGCTGTCACTTTTAGTATGAATCTGACAGCGAGCGAATCTAAACTGAATCGCATTAAGACGTCATGGTAAGGCCCCTGGTTACTGATAATTTTGACAAACTTTAGCTTTTTATTAGTAATTGTGCTCATTGTATTATCATAATGAAACTGAGTAATGTCAATAAAGAGGAATAAAACAAAGACAATAATTATACAGGGGCCATTAACTTTGTTTGAGTTTGTATGCAGGATAATCTTTGGAACTATGAAATAAATAGAGAAAAATGTTTAACCAATCGAACACAGACAATATTGCAGGCAACAGCTAGTTTATTTATGAAATATTGACCACGATTACTTATGGTAGGTATCAAGTTACCAATATTTTAGTCCCGTCACCGTTCGGTCCATTTACGCGTGGGGGCGTCTTCAAGGAACCCATCGCTGTGGAGCCCCTTAACCTACAACCCCCTGGTTGGTTAGTAGTACCTATTTGCACAACTAATTGTTTTATAGTTTAAACGAAATTTGCATAGTGTTTTTTAGACTAGCGGAAATTTAAAATTCTTCATCTTAGCTTTCATGCTGGCATGGGAGCAAAGAAAAAACATAAAACGAGGCAAATGGGTAAAAATAATAGGAATGATGTTATAGGCGATACGGTTAGCAACCCATCACTATTTTGAATCCCCTTTCCATTTATACGGCCAATCATGCTTAACGTAGCCTTTAGGTCTTGTTACCTTAGGCTCTGTCTACACCGTAAGGGACAAAGACGTGATTGTGTATGTATGTATGTACTTAATCAAGTTTAGAGCACCCAATTTATGTACCTTACGCGAATCGCCTAGCTGCTGTCAATATTTCTCTAGCTATAAACATCCTAAGTCAGCCTAAGCCACAAATCATTCAGCGACACCCCTTAATCCTGGTAACACGTTTGGAAAGGTGCGAAAGGGGCCGGACCGAGGGGCAGCCATACTGTAATACCATTCCGAGATGAACGACTTAAACGCGTTACATGCCACCAGTTTAACGCAATCCCGGATGCCATAGTATCCCAGCGAATTTAGAGATCTAATAGCATTGGATGGGTCCACGTTCAATTCTCCGCTGTTTTGGTGGTTTTGCCAACTAGAGTGGCTTTTGACAATGCTAGTTAACTAATGGAGGCTGTTCATCGATGGATGGACGGAATTGGTGTCTTACGGGCCCGATCGCCTGTCAGGTTTGTCAATTTGCTGGGAAAGTGGACTAGTTCAGTTTGAGTGGTCAATTTTTGTGGAGTTTTGATGGGACTGATGGAGAAAGTTTGGAAAATGAAATGCGGATAAAACGATAGTTTGTGCCATTTTGCGGTCACTTATTACGAGACTTCGTTTTCGGTTCTGGAAGAGTTTTGTTAACGTTAGAGTTCTATGCTGGCCTGGGAGCAAAGAAAAAAACATAGAATGTACCATTCTCTTTCCGCACAGATGGTAAAAGCCATCGAGGGAATGGGCAAAAATCTTAGAAACCATGTTATAGGCGATGTGGCTAGTAATCCATCACTATTTTGATTCCCCTTTCTACCTATAGGCCTACAATCATGCTAAACGTGGCCTTTAGGTCTTGTTACCTTGGGTTCTGTTTACTCCGTAAGGGATAAAGGCGTAATTTATGTATGTATGTAAGATTACAGACCATATAACATCGTTAGACATGGTGTACAAATTCCATGACAACATCTAAATTATGAATTAACTTCACTTATAAAACAGGCTTTTATGTGACAAGTTTCTACTATTTATAACAAGTTTGAAAAACATTTTATTTTGTAGATACTTATAGGTAAAATTCTGATATACTTATATTTCAAAAATTGCATATTTGATGTTTCCTATTTGACATAATACTTTATTTGACGTTCAATACTTCGGTTTCAACCGTATTCTTTTGATGATACTGAAATAAGTACAACCCTTACAGAATCAAACCAAGTATCGACGTTACCTTTGGCTTATTTTATAGCTTTATACGCGAGTAACATCGCATTACCCCCCGATAAGTATATCGCACATAAACCCGCAACAAAAAATAACAACCGCGAAAATTACTTTCCGAAATCATCCCTCCAGCCATTAGGGGTTAACCAAACACTTTGGCCCGATTTCCAAACTCCCGTTTAGCCCATAAAACCCATTCACGTAGGCCTGGAGCGACAGCGCGCCACTAAATTGTACCAGTTTCGTGCCCAGCCGACGGAATTGGGCAATTTTTATTTGGGCATAAATAAAACACGCTCGGTTGCTCGCAGCAATTTGCCTAAAACCGAGTCGCGATGCGCGGCGTGTGCCCAAATATTGCATGCAAATGACGTAATTTACCTAGATGTTTTTCGAGCGACACGTGGGGGTCGATTCGGTGCCATGCGGAATATATTTGTTTCGGACGCATAACGCGTTAAGGGTTACACTATTTTGTTGTTATTTTCCTTGATAAGAGAGAAGACAAATCTTATTAAAATTTAATTTACCCCAAGGTTAAAGCTACGTTACATTATACTTTGGATTCATGTGTCTAATTGTGCCATGCAATAAATAGACCTAGCTGAAGGTGTTACGTTAATTTTATACATTATGTTCAAATAGGTAATTAAAAATAATAACCAAGGGAGAAATATAAATATTGTGTCCGAGTATGTCGTAAGGTCACCACTGGATTTTATATAAGAGGGGGCAAACAAGCAGACGGGTGACCTGATGGAAAGTGATCACCATCGCCCAGGAACATCTGCAAGACTTGGAGAATCACAGGTGCGTTGCCGGCCCTTCCAAGAACAGGAAGACTCGCTTTTTAAAGATCCCTAAGTTGTACCGCTCAGGGAATATTGCAGCATTAATTGATTGAGGGATTGTTGATGAATTGTGTAATACAAAAAAAAATAACTTTTCTCAAGCATGCTCGGAAATGTACGCGTTAATGTCGCGAAATGAAGCCAAGAAGTTTCACATTTACGGCCTAGGCCAAGAAGTAATGTGGTGCGGTCGAAATGAAGCCAAGAAGTTTCACATTTACGGCCTAGGCCAAGAAGTATAATGTGGCGCGGTGGCGGGTGCGCGGTTAAACATGGCGCGAGCAATAGTTTGTTCAAATGGCATGTTTCAAAAATTAAAAATGCGGCTAGTTAAACCACTTTTACTTGATTTCCTCGCATTGCTTGAGAAAAGCACTATACAATCCTCGGCCGGAAACAGGGATTGCAGGACTCGCTTTATCCGTACCCCAATCTCGTCCTGCAATCCCTTACTTCACGGCCTCTGCAGTAATGTACTATTTTTATCAGTTCGTACCATTGGTTGGAAAAAAAATGACACCCCTCTAGGCTGGCAACGCATTTTTAACCCACTGGTGTCGCGGATGACCACAGGTACTGGCGTTCACCACCAGGTACCAACTTACTTGTTTACCTACTAATTTTCACGTCCACCAGAACCCACGTACTCGTTTGCCAACCCATTTCACAAAAACAGAAAAAAAGTCCCTTAAAGAACGCACCATACGACCAGCTCTAGATATAAAGGCAAGTACACACGTAGAAAAATCATCCCCATCGCAATAAAGTCGTCAATTTACATCCCGCGTCTAACGCGATCCGGCGTCGAGCTCGTAAATCTTGCCTTTACGGCGAGTGTGCACGCCGCTTAAACTTTCATGGGCCTCAATTTTGTATACAATAAGTAATGAGGTGTAATGCTTTAATATTGTAGAGTTTAAATGTAACTGTTATATTATTACTGTTGGTATGGGTTACCGATTACGGGCCCATAGGGAAGCCCCGAAGGCATCACGTCATGGAGAGACAATGGTGTCAATAATTAAAAAGTAAAACTTATTATACACGTGTCCTAAAATTAATCCTGAATACAGACTGGCAAAAAGAATAGAAATTAAAAAGTGGTAATACTGTAGTGTCGTCCCGTTCTAATCTATAGGTATAAGAAAACGGGACGACACTACTTTATTGCCACTTTTTAATTTCTACTCTTTTTTGCCAAAAAAGAAAAATAAATATCTTGGGACAATTGACACCAATTTGACCTAGCCCCAAACTAAGCAAAGCTTATGGCCAGGCCATAGAATAAGTAAGAACATAGTAGAACGGAATCTCCCGCTACGGCCGGACTCAAGGTCACGATTTACAGTACTTGTTAAACGAGCGGCTCAGTCAGGCTGCCACGGCCGGCGTCGCCGCACGCGCGTTTGGCATTTTTGCGCGTTCCGTCCCGTAGGAAAAAAAAGGAATCTTGGAAACAATAATTACAATGGTGTCAAGTTATTGTGGTGTATTTGGGTGTATGAATAATGCAAAAACGATATATACCGAAGCTCACCCAAGCACCCAACTGAATAAACTACTACTAGTTTTACGTGAGCCTGTATGTATTTTATTTTATATTTGTCGGTAAGTAATACTTACTTAAATCATCTTAAATGGCTTCATTTGGTATGGCACTTGTAATAACTTCTTCCTTAATATAATATGTAGGTACGTACCTAATGATTTATAAATTTCATATTTTGTAAAACTGGAATAAAATAATGATTTCAAAGTAAATAAAAATGTATATTTTAGCGATATATATTGCACCAAATAAACCTTTTCCTTTCCTTCTTTCTTTTATATTATCTAGACGTAAGTATAATATTTAACGGTAAGCAACCCTAGCAATACGCCTGGACGACAGAGGGGCGTAACGACGTGAAGGGGGAAGTAGGTATATAAATGGCGGCGTTTCGGACGCGGTCAAAAGAGATTCCCTTCTACCCTGTTATTATCTATTCTATGGCCAGGCTTTACTTTAGCTGGTAACACCTCTGCAAATGTGTTTACGTCGTTTCGGGCCGTAACGTAATTAGAAATTTACCGCCCGTTACTACCGAGTAATTCAAAAACACCTTGTAGACGCTTATAGGTTATTGACTGACCTGGACCCTGGCTTCGGTAAGGTTGATCTTGAGCGCCAGGTCTTCCCGCGTGAACACGTCCGGGTAGTGCGTCTGCGCAAACGCCGTTTCCAGCTCCTCCAGCTGTTAATAAAAAGCCACGCAAGTCAAATATGATCCGTTTTTGGTGAATGGATTGACTTGTAATTTGAAAACTTATATGATGTATCGGATGTTAAAACAAATAAGAACTAAAAGAAATTGCCAAGAAACTATTGGACCGATTTTTACCAAACATGGCTAAGAACCACCGCAAGAAAACTGTCTTTCGAAAGAAAAAAACGCATCGAAATCCCTCTTTCTGCTTGAGAGCTATGATACCACACACACACACACACACACACACACACACATCGACGTCAAACTTATAACATCCCTCTTTTTGCGTCGGGGGTTTTATCCTCTTATTCATAAACGCTCTATAGGCTTCTGCTAACTTAGTACCTAATCGTTTGTCCTTATCTGTGAGAGGTAAATGTCAAAGTGACAGATAAGGACAAACGATTGCTAAGTTAGCAGAAGCCTAGAGCGTTTATGAATAAGGGGGTTAGTGTTTTATTACCTGTTGCAGCGTGAAGGTGGTGCGGTTGCGCCGCTGCTTGCGCCGCACGAACGTGTCATCGTGTATCGCCGGGTGGTACGAGTAGCTCGTGTCTGCAACAAGGACAACACTATACAGCGTGAGCGGGAGTCGCCCTACAGACTTAAACCACATCTTGTGGCCCTCACGAGTAAAATACATTTTTAACTTTCACGTTTTGTTTAATGCTGCCTGCGTGATGGGCACCATACCTAAGGGTCCAAATTTAGATTTTAACTTTTAGTTTTCGTTTTTGTTAAGCTATTTTTAAGTTAGTTTTAGTTACTAGTGTTAATTTTATACTTAGTCTGTTTTTGTATCTACCTACCTTTATTTTGAAATAAAATATTTTTCAAAAAAAAATTTTAATGATTATTATTACGAACTACAAGCTAGCAATGACCGTATTAAGCTTTCGCGATTTTTACACAGTATTATAAGAAAAACTTAATCACGTAGATAAAATGTATTTTTGTAAATACCTCGACGTTTCGGACACGACTTTGCATCCATGGTCACGAGAGGACTGAAGAGGTATCAACATCTTGTAGCTGCACGGGTTTTCCTAACTACCCGCACTTGGTCTTTATTATTAGTTTCTTCACTAGGGCTGCCACAATTGTTGTTTGCATGGATGCAGAGTCGTGTCCGAAACGTCGAGGTATTTACAAAAATAAATTTTATTTACGTGATTAAGTCCCGTTTTCTTATAATAATGAATATCAAAACATGTTGAACATTCACAGGGGTATTTAGTCAAACCAACGCAGTCACCTGCTTGAAGTATTCCGGATAAATTTTATGTAAGAGTACAAAAGGATGTTTCCATAACTATAAATAGGTATAGAAAGAGGTAAAAAACGACTGCTACAAAAAAAAAACATTTAATTTTTCTGTAAAACATTCTTCTGATGTATTTATAAGTGCAAACACCCCAAAAGTCTATTACCAACTATTAACATAAACACAAACGTACCAAATCTCAATAGCGAACGCTAGAGTGACCCCACGGTCTGAAAAGGCCGGATACGCGCACCATTACTCCGCCCCAGCAGTTTAATGAAGTGGGGACACCCTAAGGGTGGCTAAAGTTGACTTTTTGTTGTTTAATTGACTCGATCTATTAAGTGTGCAGTTACTTAAGGCGAGGTAGCGGCATCAGATTTTTGGATTCCGTAGCCAAATGACAAGTCTAGGAGCAAAACAATGAGAATACTACATACATTAGTTTACGTGTCTGTTTGTTGCAGTATTAAGTTTTAATTTTAAACTTAAAATGAGTATTCTTGGACGGAAGATAGAGCTACGATGGGTGGAGCTACGGCATGAAAATCCGTAGGCCGCTACGCGCTACGATTTCTTTAGCTCTACGGGGTCTCTGTCGTTTGCCCGAATTTCATATGCCATAAATGTATTGTTTGCCATAATGATCATTTGCCATAATTATTTTTTCTCTTTAACTGTTAATTGTTCAGGATTGTTATGAAACAAACCTAACCTAACCTATAGAGTTCTACAGAATTGTTATTTCAATGCTCCTGAAAAAATTACGGTTTCCGAGAAAAAAAGAGTTATGGCAAATGATCATCATGGCAAATGAAAGGCTCCGAGCTCTACGTCTTTCTCTACTAACTCCGATTTTTCGAACTAAAGTGGTACCTATTGGCAGGACTCGCCTTAGGGAGATAATCAGAGCCTCTAAAGTAAGTTTACTACCTACTATTACTATGGGAAGTTTAACAACACCACTTGCCGTTTGAAACGGCAGCAAAATGTTCTCATAGTGTTTGACATTTTAACGCAAAAGCGTTCGTTAAGTATTTTGTGAGCAAACATTTACAATAAGCGTACAGGGGCCTTACCATGACGTCTTAATACGATTCAGTTTAGCTTAGCTCGCTGTCAGATTCATACTAAAAGTGACAGCTAAAACTTGAACTGAGTCGGAATTAGGACGTCATGATAAGGCCCCAGGTATCCATTGTTGGGTCTTTATTTACTTTATTGACAGTCGACCACACGCGATCCAATATTAATATAATGTACGAATTGGACGAGAGTTAACGTTTATTGACGCGATATCCAATTAGCATTTTAAAACGTCGACGTTTAATTTTGACTCCATTAATGATGAATTTTTGAAACGAAACTTTTAACGTTTCATTATTGAATTATAAATTTGGATAATCGACTGTTGTATGTACTAAGAGTTGTTGACTCTTTTCATGACCCATTTTCCTAAGGGGAAATAATCGGTCTAAATGATTAGATAATTAATTGGCGTTATAATGCGATTGTGGTTGTTGATTATAATTTGAACGTAAGTATCACAAACTAAGATCTTTTCATTCTTAACTGTCCTATTTGGTAAACAAAATTCTAACCTCAATGTACAAATTTTTGTGAAGAATAAGGTGTATATGTTATCAAATAAACCTGACGTAATATTTTACACATAATTTTGCTGATATTTTATCTCCAGTTCCTTTATTTACGATTCAATAGTTAAAAAATAACAAAAATGAGACGTTTTGAGGTTAGAATTTTATTTACCAAATAGGACAGTTAAGAATGAAAAGACCTTAGTATTTCCGTGTTAGTTAAGTGCGTATGTACTTTTTTTACCTGTTCTGCTTTGTACACGCACACATACATAAACTCAACACACTCGCTTTAGGCGTCGATGCGTCTAATTGGCGGCTCAACTTCGTAACGACTAACAACCCGTTTACCGTTTACGCTACGTGCTACGACGCAGTGGAAACCCAACCTAACATTTGAAATTTGAATGCAGTATAGTTGACAGACTATAGTACGTTCATGGAAGCATTGTTGGGGATTTTTAGTTCTACGGTCGACCGTATGTTTTAGTATTTGGCTTCGGTTTAAATAATGTAATTTCATTAGTTGCAACTGCAAATTTAACCAATTTTCAACAACACATTTTTGCCAGAGAACTGTGCCATTAATTTAATTATTTGTAAGTAATAAATGAAAGTTAAGCCGAAAGTCGGTAGGTATTCTAAATGTACTTTTAATAATATTTTTTCGTAAAATTACCCTCAAGAGACGCGCATCTAACAAACACCACATCAATTTAATCAATATTTAATCTACTTACCTTTATTTTACCAATTCAAAAACCTAACTTCAACCTCAATGTTACTGGCACAAAAAAGCCGTGCAAATAAAAAAAACTTAAACCTCTCAAAGAGAAGCAAAACCGGACTCGAAAAAGAAAATTTAAAACCAAAGCGTGGATTACTTTGGATTATAAATATTTTCATTAATTGAATGTTAATAATTGAGGCTTCATCACGTAGAAAAATCCCCTCTGGCGGAAATTAAAAAGTTGCCCCCATCCGGCGAGGCGAGGGGGAGAGAACTATCCTTAGTAAAGTTGTACCTACCTTACTGTGCGGTATCTATAGCTGTTAGGCTGTCTATGACACGGTTAACTGCATTGCGCTACATAATTAGGTGGGGTACATACTCGTACCTATAAAAAAAAAACACTAAATTTTTTAATACACAATTGTTGCCATAATCAAGAAATGTGACAGTTACGAGAAAACAAAATGGCATTTTCATTTAATTAGTAGTCTTTACTGTCTTGTTTCTAGATATTTAATAGGTTTTTACATATTTTAGGTTACAAGCAGGTACGTTTTGGCTTTTCTTGCGAAGAAAAATGTGAAAAGGGATCGTTTTCTAATTATGTCATTCCTCAAAATAAATAAATTTATGTTATGTATATGTATGTAGGAGGATCACAAAGGAACCTCTTTTTTCAGAGGGTAAAAGCCAAGGCATAACTCTATGGTGTGCCTGAAGAGTGGAGCAGCCGCCTCAGCAGCTCATCGCGATGTGATTGCCGCGCGCCAAATTGCTTTATGCATTTTTAAGCGATCCGCTTAAGCCGCTTTTTTTCCACTACGCTTTTAAAAAGTTAACTCCCACCCGTCCAGCAATTCGTTAATAGATTTTAAAAATTAACAATTTCCCAATTACGCCGGGCGGCCTGTCATTTTCGACGGCCGTAATGAAATAAGGCCGGCTAACGTTGTTAAGGGTCTTTGATCGTTGCCAAAAAAGCGAGCTTTTGGGACTAATCAAAAGTGACATGATCCTTATTAGGTTAGTTTGGATGTAACTCGGTTAAAACGACACGGGCGCGACTCAAAAACTATTTTATGAATAATAGATGACGCTAGCGCGGCCAATCCCAAGGGAGCCCCGCCCATCCCCCGTCGCCCCCCGCGCCCCCACCTTCGCTATTCATTAGCACATTACCACCCCTCGAGCATGCGAGACGAGGGATAACCGGTAAAAACTGAGAAAGTGATTTTTTTTAATTTCGAATTCTTGCGCGAGGATTTTGTTTTTTTTTTTCTTTAAAACTAGCCAGAGCGCCTTTGATATGTAATCTAAACAGTGACACGTTCAATAAAATATTGACAGGAGTGTTATTGATACGTTTGTTTCTTTTAATTCGTGGACGAATAAAATTATTTACCAAAGTGTCCTTCTTTAAAAAATCAAGTAGGTGTGTAGCATTTTTAGAGGCTCTATCTTATGATCGGAATTCTTAAACTTGCATCTTGTACAAGTTATCAATGTACCTACAAGTTAAATTATCTTATCATAGTCAATATAACTTCAAATCCAATAACGTCTAAAATTTCGAATTAAAACTTAAACTGGATTCTAAATTCAATAATACAGATTCATTAGCCGTCCATCGATACCGGAATCGAGTTAGCGTTCACAATCGAGTTGTAAAATCGGTAGAAGACAAGAGGTTTAGTCGACATAATGGCATTAAGGCTGGCTGGCTTCTGAACTCGGTTAGAACTTTCCCGACCGATAAGTGAACTAATCGACGCTCCTGACCTATGCTAGGCCGAGAGCTGAGAGGGGAAATATGAGGTTGATTTCAAATTTGGCTTAAAAAATTTGCTTTTAAGTACTGGGTGTTACGAACTCTTTGCCTTTTGTGTATTTTTCTAATTCTGTTTTTGATATGTCCTTTTGTTTTTGTGGTAGGTAGTCAGTGTCAATAATACAATTATATTTCATAGTATACATTATGTTACGTTCTTAGTAAATTGCGTTTGAAAAACGTTCGCTCTGTCAACTGTCACATTGACTGTCACGGACTTCTCATACTGTGGCTTGTTTGAGGCACAGACATCATATAAAGGTTATAATGATGTCTGTGGTTTGAGGTAAACTGATTGCGACATGAGACAATTGGGTCATTTATGAAATTATTATTATTATATGTAATATCATTGAAATAATACAAGTGTTGAGCTGAGGAGCTGCATTTTCATTGTGATAGATTTTAAACTACTATCCATTTACATTATCCGCTTCACTGGGTGTTATATTTGTTATTATTTGTTAGCCAATTCTTTGGTCTAACGTATTGTTTGGTTGAACGATCATTTGGTCTAAAATTACTCCAGCAGCAACTGAAATTAATTCGCAAAATTATTTACAGACTATGTGGAATAGGTTAGGTTAGCTTGTTATTGTAATTTCTTTGAAAAGTCGACGGTATCAGTATAAATTCAGTTTAGTCCAATCGGGCATTCAAACACACATTATATTAGAACAAAATATTAATGGACCATTCGATGTAGAGTTATTTTGCGGAGCCCCTCTTTTGCCCGAATTTCAAATGCCATAATGTAATGTTTGCCATAATGATCATTTGCCATAACCCTTTTTTTCTCTGAAACTGTAATTTTTTCAGGAGCATTGTAATGGCAATCCTGTAGAACTCTATAGGTTAGGTTAGGTTTGTTTCATAACAATCCTGAATAAGTAACAAATAAAGAGAAAATAGGGTTATGGCAAATGATCATTATGGCAAACAATACATTTATGGCATATGAAATTCGGGCAAACGATAGAGACCCGATGCTTACAGGGGTGGGAGGCTGTGAACGGGTATTCCAGGGTTGGCAGCCTGTGCTGGTGCGGCGGCAGGCTCGGCGGACAGTGGTAGCAGAACAGCCCGCGACCGCCGCCTCCGCCGCTCGCCAGCTGTGGACAAATCAGAAGTGAGACACATCATCATCATATCAGCCGAAAGACGTCCACTGATGTACATAGGCCTCCACCAAGGCTTTCCACTCGAACCGGTCCTGTGCCTTACTGATCAGGTCGTCGCACACACACACCCAAAACACACACACTCAAAAGTAAAATAATGAGTTGGGAGTTAAGCACTTTGTTTTTAATTTGTGTGGCGTTCTTATGCGGAGTATGTTGCTGTTCATAGGTATAACGCGCAGGTAACACGAGTATTTTTTTCGCGTTACTATTTATAGAGTTGGCCGTTCGGTGATTTGTATACTTACTTCCAAGTACCCACCTAAGTCTTTTCAAAATTGAAAAAAAAAATGATCAAGTTATATTTGGTTAAAATTCACGTGAATAAGTACTGTACATTTTTACACATACAACAACTGTTGACATCCTATCCAACATTGTACCTATTTATTGAATTATATTCCAATCAATCCACGTAAAACCTTAACAAATAGTACATATTATACATATGTATAACAAACCCGTCCTCGTGAAATCACTCTATCTATTAGTCAAATCGTATGAAAAGCCGTTCGTGATTTTGAGTTTATTGCAAACAGACAGACGTTACGGAGGACTTTGTTTTATAATAATGCAGTGATGTTTAAAATATTCTCAGTTTGTCCTCGAATTAATGACTTGCAATTTTATTTAACCACAGCATACCAACGCGCACTTAAATCTAAACAAAACCGCGTTTAATATTCAATAAATCCTTAATCTATGATTATAAAACGCCGAACGCAATTACTCTGCGCGCGCGTCGTGATCCACATCGCGCCTGCGCCTTGTCATTAGCGGGCTCGTTTCTATGGTAATACGACATAGTGTTATATTGCTAATGATTATAGATCTAGATTGTTTGATTCTTAGCGACAATCTTTGATTGCACGTAAGCGCCATCTAGGTAGAGTTGGAAGAACTCAAATTACATTGTCACGTTCCAAATCGCTAGTGCGGTTTTTAAAGGAGTTAATGCAGCGTTCATTCTCCTGGACTTCTTAAGTTACAAATTTGGAGTTCAAATAGTGCTGTTCCGCTCACACTAATACGTAGTCTTTAAGTGAATAAGTAGGACTGTATAAAACGAACATCGAATTTTAAATTTTGAAGTAGCCCGTCGTGCTCCTACTTTGTGCATGTGACGTGATGTCCGCGCCTGCGCCTTGTCATTAGTGGGTCGTTTCTATGTTAATATAAAATAGTGTATTTACCTCTAATGGTTGACCTAGATTGATTCGTTCTTAGCGACAGATCTTTGATTGCATGTAAGCGCCATCTAGCGCTGGATGAAAAAACTCAAATTATATTTCAAGTAGGTATTGTAACGTTATTAGGTATTTGTCTTGTTAGTACTATCACTTATTCAATGGTCTTGTTCCAAATCACGCTAGTGTGAGTTTGAAATGTGTTAATAGGTACAGTTTATCTACGCACATCATTAGTGCTCTAAAATGCGTTCAGAAACTGTAGGAAATTACCAGCATTATTACACCCTTAAAAATCTGTTACTTACTTACAGCACACTTTTTCGTTCCGAATTCAAAACCTCTCTACTTACCTGAGACTTTGATCACTGTCCGGTATTCTTTAACTTATTGGTGACTTTAATGATGTAATGGCTACTTTACGTATCATATTTCAGAAAATACTATTATAACTTTCATTCATCAGGGTTTGGTTTCCTGGTCCTTTCACCTTCTTGCCATTCCGCTCACACTGCCAGTCATTCCAATGAGAGTGAGGGGGGCGGTGGCCCCCCTGCCCCTACTGTGTGCGTACGACATGATCCGCACGGTGCCTGCGCCTTGTCATTAGTGGACTCGTTTCTATGGTAATGTGACACATTATACCACTCTAATGATTGATCTAGATTGTTTGATTTTCAGCGACACTTTCGAATAGATCTGATTCTGTGACTGGTGCGCCATCTAGTTTTTTTCGTAATCGTCAAGGAAAAGCGCCCAGAGAGTGTCCGTGATTATTATAAACTATCTACTAACTTTGGAACTGTTGCCAACATAGATAAAAGGAGAAATAAATAAAGCGGAATCGAAAAAATGACAGCTGACGGCGCATGTCAAAAAAAAGAAGCATTTACTCAGTCAAACATGAGTGTTACTATGTTCTCTCATGTTCACAGCGTGCCAAGAAAATGGTCTCCTTTTTCTATCTCGCATTGTCGCATTCCGCAAAGCTTATGAGAAATATTTTCAGCTTCGGGTGGAGAAATTTTAGGCCAATCGATTATTCGACCAAATATTATATTAAAACAAACAATTTATTCGACCATACGAAGGGCTCTTATTTTATTATAAGAAAACGGGACTTAATCACGTAAATAAAAACCGGCCAAGTGCGAGTCAGACTCGCGCACTGAGGGTTCCGTACAAATTCGCTAAGTTATTATAAAATCCAGTGTTAGCAGAGCCGTGATTTTAAGCAAAATGTAGGCAGTGTGAGGTCATTTTATATTGGTTACTTATATAGACAGACAAATATTAATTTAAAAAAAACTACTCACTAGATCTCGTTGCAACCAATTTTGGGTGGAAGTTTGTATGGTAATGTACATCATATATATATATTTTTTTTATCATTCTCTTATTTTAGAAGTTACAGGGGGGGGGGACACGTTTTATCACTTTGGAAGGGTCTCTCGCGCAAACTATTCAGTTTAGAAAAAAATGATATCAGGAACCTCAATATCATTTTTGAAGACCTATCTATAGAAACACCACACGAATGGGTTTGATGAAAAAAATTTTTTTCAGTTTCAGTTCTAAGTATGGTGAACCCCCAAAATTAATTGTTTTTTTTTTTTTTGTGTGAAAATCTTAATGCGGTTCACAGAATACATCTACTTTACCAAGTTTCAACATTATAGTTTCGGAGAAAAGTGGCTGTGACATACGGACGGACAGACAGACAGACAGACAGACATGACGAATCTAATAAGGGTTCCGTTTTTTGCCATTTGGCTACGGAACCCTAAAAAGTATTCTTGTAAAGTCCTCTCGAGACCATGGATGCGAAGTCGCGTCCGAAACGTCGAGGTATTTATAAAAATACTTTTTATTTACGTGATTAAGTCCCGTTTTCTTATAATAATGTGGGAAAATCGCGAAAGTTTCAATCAATACATTGGCTCTAAGTATTATCTCTGAGCAACAGAGTACTTTTTGAAGAGTGGAAAGGTAAAACATTGATGAGACAGCCCTCAGACCGGGAGTCCGTTACATAAACGCAGCTCCATTGGGCTCCCTCTCTGCAAAGGACACAGATCGCATAAATCAATTAATTTCGATGAGTAAATTGCCGCTGCACCGACTGAATCCGTTCTGCGTCGCATGCGCAATAGTATGCAGTGATGCGACCGTCAGTTCGTTTTCGAGCCGCTAGATGGCGCTATTTTGAATCGAGTATAAGGTTTTCATACAACGATAACCTGATGGAAGAGATGATAACTTTGCAATACTTACTTAAAAATTTGTCGTCGCCTTCAAAAACAATTGTGTCGAATTTCTTGACGTAAAAAAGAAATTAGTGAAAATACTGTACGCAGCGGAGGTCCATTTCAACGCAAGGGCGGAATTTTTTAATAATATAACTACATATATATTATATAGAGACCTTATTGAGCCCGTGAGACCATAATATAAATAGACCCTTACCGCAGAGTAAAGAAAGAAAAGAAAGAAAAACAATTTATTGCCACAAAAACAGATTTACAAAAACTACAAATAAGTAAAAATACTCCAAACGGTTTGTGATTGTGACAAAAGGTGTCGGCGTCAGCATAAGCTGCTGGTGCCAGCAGTAGCAAAATATGTACTTTAAAGTTATTAATTCAAGTAGTTTTAAATCAGTAAAGTAGGTAAAATCAGTCAAAATTAAAGAAAGAAGTCTCTACGTAAAAAAAAATTGCCACATGTTTAATAATCGTACGTAAGTGAACTTGGAACGCGATTTCAAAACATGGAATAAAGCTGGCAATCTCAGACAATCTGGTTAGCATTCTTTTGGTGACATAACTTTGTTTGCGAGAGGAAAATGGCAATGATATTCAATTGGAATGGCCCACGTGTTCGCGACTATAAATGACGTTAATGGGGCAATGGAGCTAAGCGATGCGCGGGCGCAGCGTGACGTCAGCGCAGGGTTGCCAGCGCATTCATTTGAATTATTCCAAGAATTATTTTATAAGCTTTCCCCTCTGTTATACCCAGTTGCACAGTTGCTAAATGCCCATCGAAGGAATATGAGAAAATCTTAGGAATCATGCTATAGGCGATGCGGCTAGCAACCCATCACTTTCACAAATACTAACTAATTTGTAGGTATTTGAAAAAACTATTCCCGTGACTCACGTTAGATTAGAAGAATTATAATAAACCGTAAATTTCATTTCATTTCATTTCATTTATTCAGTTTTGGCGGTTGACCGAGGATGTCTGAATCTTAATGTAGACCGCATGCAACAAAAGTTTAGCCGTATACTATACTAGCTGTTGTCCACGACAACACGAAATGAGGGTAGTTGTTCGCTGTCGCCGCACGCGTCGGTGGCGAGGAGCCGGGCGGACAGAGCGCGCGAGCGCAGTGCGCGTCGCGCCTTGGCCCCCGTCACACCATGATTAAGAATCGCGAATCGATTCGAAACTGTCGGACCTTTTCCGACGTAATAAAACGTGAGTTATCCGTGTGTTTACATTAATATGTTGTCCACGACTTCTTCTGCAAATTCACTTATCGCTATCCCGCGGGAACTACGCTATATGTTATTTCCTGACTATTTATCTCGGTGCTAAAATATTGATCCAGATTTTCGAGATGGTTTGTAAGAAATGTGGAAGTGCACAAATACTTGAACATGCCAACCATCAAGGAGGAGATTAACAACTATGCCACAAAATACAAGGATAGACTCCAAAAGCATACAAACCAACTCGCCCGGGACCTGGTTGACAGTGCCAATGACACAACTAGATTGAAGCGATGGCAAAATAATACTACAGCTGGACGCAAGATACTGAGAATGGGGAAGAGTATTTGCTGGAATACCTCCTGAAACTCCCACTGAATCATAAAATCTGATTATGGCTGAATAGCCGATGGCAGATGAAAATTGGAAAAAATAAAAAAAAAGATCGTCGAGCCGTTCTAGCATGAAAGTGTACTTAACAAACATCCATACTCGCAAACTTTCTCATTTATAATATTAAGGCGACACCAGCCACGAAACTGGCGCCTTTGGAAATGTTCTTACTCGTATATATCTCCTAAATGAGATCAATTTCCAATCATTTCCTAAGGTTAGATACTAGAACCTATATTTATTTATTTATAAATATAGGACTAGAACCTATAATACGTATTAAATCAGTGTACCTATACAATTTGTCGTTCTGTAGTTGTCCCAAAAAACTTGCACAACAAAAAGCGGCCGTCTTAGTTTTGTGCAAGTTTTTAGTAGAGTTCTATACCTACTGCAAATACTGCAATATAACTTTTGCCAGCCGAATAGGCCAGCGGTGTATTGCTTCGTCCTGTCTGCGCGCGTGGGGTCCCGAACATAATCGTATTTATTAAATTATCGGATGCCGCCTGCCGTCTGTAACTGTCGTATCGGCCGGAAAGGAATCACATAACCGGAACCGTTTCCGGATTGAACCCGTACGGAAACACTCCTTTTTTCTAGGTAAATATGTTAGAAATACTCTAAGTACAAATAATGGTCTATTATGTCACGCCAAACTTGACTTTTAGGCCGAGCTTTTAGGTCTTGTTCTTGTTACCATAGGTTATGTCTACCCCGTAAAGACGGGTTTATATTTATGTAAATGTATTGATATCTGAGCAAAGGCGAACGAAAATATGATAAGGTATTGACAACCTACAAGAGCTGGTTTTATTATTTACTCCTATATTCTAAGTTCGAATCTGTCTATCATCTATCACTGATTAACACATTGTTATATTCCTGGTAAGTATATAGTCGGTCGCAGACAAATCTCCGGGCAACAACTAGTTAATATACCTAATTATATTAACTAACTTGTGGACTCCGTAATGTTATTCATTACTGTCATTGCCACATGCAGTAACCTTGACAGTTATTGACAGTTATTGTAATGCTGTTAGCCGAATAGTTGCAATTCTATTGACTGAAAATTTGAGGGTAGGTAGGACTGACTTTGGAAAAGGCTAGATGACAAAAAGGTAAGTACCTAAAGAAAGAAGCTATAAAATAGTAGGTACGCTATTTGTTTGAAAATATCTCTATAATCTTAATAAAAAGCTTCCAAGTAGATTAATAAACAAATTATTTATTTAAGATCTATAAAGTCTCGACATTAGAGACCTTAGTGAATGATAAGCACGTGTCAATAGGTAGGTAATGTCATTAAAACAAAACAGTTAATAATTAAAACTACCTACCAGGCGTTATCAATGAAATTAAAAAAAATCTGCGTAGGTAAACACTTTTAATTGAAATAAGGATTTATGAAATTATTCAATGTGCGAAATAAAACACCTGCGCGTGTTTCAATAGCACTTTAAACTACTTTAAAACAGGACATTCCTGTTAGCGAAGAGGTTAAATCACATCCAGCCACTTATTTCATTAAAAGGCCGTACAATAAACAACGTAATTCAATTCAATTAAAAAAACAACGTTCTTTTTTTTCAATTTTCGTTTTCAAAGGCGCGATTGTCGTCACTGCCTCAACACTACAGGCAAAAGGTCTTTTATAGACACCGGCAAGTTTCGTGTGAGAACTGATGGTTATCTGTGGTCTCTTATCTAAGGTTCTTTGCTATATGATCTGCTTTTGCTTGGTAGTTAAAACTATTCAATAATTTTAATATAATCGTCTACGGGTCTGTATCGGATTGATGAATATAATGGTACGGAACCCTTCGTGCGCGAGTCCGACTCGCACTTGGCCGGTTTTTTATTTATTGTTATGTTTTTCTCTCCATAAAAGCATTCAGTGCGCCTTAAGAAACATGAAAAAAAATCCTATTTGATCCAGCCGTTCTCAAGTTTTGCGCTTATCATACATTTTTATTTACTTACATAGATTTCTTAAATCTTACGGCAGTTTTACATTTATAATATAAGTAGTATGATTTATATAAAGGGATACATTTTGTAAAGTACACCGAGCTTTCCAATAACTCTGTGTTTGCTCTCCAAACAGCGCCGGCAAAAACGGAGGCAAACGCAATTTGCAGCTCAATCGTGTTTGTATAGCTTAATTCGGCTTCGACTCGAGTAATGAATTGGATTAATTTCTGTTAAAATGTCTAATTACAGTTGTACCTGCGTTACGAGTATTCAAATGTTGTTAATAAGTTTAATTTGATACCCGTTTATATTAATTCGTTGATGAGCTAACGGCTCTTAGTGGATTTTTTTAATAAATTGAGAAAGTTTTTAAGATTTTGTAAATATTGAAAAAGCTTATTTACATCGGAAAATATAATTTCCTCTTTTTGTATTCGTGGTTAGTATTTTCTTTAAGCACTGAACACAAACTAGAACAACAAAAAAATGTATAATCTGGGGCTTTGACTTAATCCAAGAACAAATTCAAACTATTCACAGAAAAATCTTAATAGCTCCATTCAGGAATTGCTGTAACTATTGTGATTCAAACGCAAAGTTTTTCTGCTGGCTGATATTGTTACTAGTGACAGGTTCCTCTAGTACTATACACCTGTACCTTTACAGAGTTTTTTCGTACATATTAAACCTTCATTTACTGATTGATCTACTGCACCTAAGTATTCTGTCCTCATCCCCAACAGTAAGTAGTTCATGACAAATTATCCGCTATATATCCGATATCCGATATCCGATAATACAAAACGACTAAAATATACCACAGTACAAATATAAAGAAACAGACACAAATGCCATAAAACTAGCTTCATTCGTATTTCAAAATAAGCTCTTAGAGGATCCTGATATCCTGGTACTTAAACTCTCCCTCCGTCTTACCTCTGACGCGAGTTTAACATTATTTACCCATCCCAAAAAGCGCTCAACGCCGCTAAAGAAGGTTTCACTTCAAAAACATTAAAAACCACGCATACTTACACACATCAACATTTACATAGTGTACTGCATATATGTACTCTATACCCCATGTCCGGCCAGACTATCAATTTGCGCGTAAACGTAATTAATTTATCTGGCAAGCGACTTAATGAGTTCAATTACGACCGTATCGAATTCGCGACGCCGCTGACCGGTGGATGTAGATTGAATTGTGTGGCTCAATGAGCTATTTGGTAGGGATACGACACCGACGAGCAAATTTCGTACAACTTTATGGGAAAGGGACCCGTTATTTTTGCTTGATAGTATACCAAGATGTACTAGAATTGTTCCGGTATATTTCGGCGAATGGTTCTGTCAGATTTTTTCATCGTAGTTTTGGATTCAAAATTATGTACCTAACCCCTTTGAAGCCTAACACTTTCACCATCAACCGTTAGGAGGTAACATTTTTTGTCAACCCTAATAAAAAATCTTGAAAAACATTAACGCTAACACAACCACAAACAAGGATCCTAGGACAAGTTTAAGAGACCTGTAATTACTGAGTAATCGTTTTAGAACTCTGTAAGTGAGTCCTCGCTTACTTCATTAAGAACTAGCTGTTGAAATAGATATAGCCTATGACACTTACAAATAATGTGGCATTCTATTGGTAAACGAATTTTCAAAATCGGTAGGTCCAGAGATTACCCCTACAACGTCGCAAACATTATCTCTTTACAAATTAGTAATGTAGTTAGACACAAATAACATTTAAAAAAGCGTCAGTCCTGCTGCTTAAAAACTCATATTTATACTCTTACATTTTATCCTAACAATCACTTCATGCCGCATCGATTGCACTGTAATATGTAAATTCATTGATATCAATTGAAACAAATCATTTTACGATTCAACAATACAATTCTGCCCGCTTGCTTCTAAACAATCAATATTTAATCACGTCGATATCGAAGTTTTATAAACGCTAATAGAGATCAATTGAACTTTTTAAATTAACTGTTAATAACGGGTTACATTCGGACGGGGCGCGACATTTGTATTGGAAAAGACCTATCTGATTACAAATGGTGTTTACAAGTAGAGTGAACATTGAAAGGGTTACATTTTACACTCAATAGTGAAAGAGCGCGCCGTAGGTCAAACAAGATGGGCCGGATTGACCGATTGAGAAATTCCTTCACTGAAAAGCTCATGGAAAATTTCAAATGAGATATCGCAAATAAATTCCGAAAAAATGAGAAGTGAGAGCCCGGGATTCGAACCCACAACCCTCTGCTTGAGGTCAAACCACTGGGCTACCACGGTTTTTATACGTATGAAACATTGTAAATATTATATAACATTGAAGCGATACAATATTCCGTTCCACTGCCGACTAATAGGGTCATCTTGGCGAAGTTTATTCGATACAAGTATCACTCGATTGCCACGCCGTCGTAATTGTGCGTAATTGATCAGCTGCGACTCTACATGCTTACGATTCTTAGACAATTACGATTTTACATACTTACGACTCATGAATATTTGAAAAGTACCTATTGTAAGAATTTAGTTTGGAGCTAAATTGTACCTATGGCCAACTTTGCCCATTCGTGACTCAAAAAAGGCTACTGTGCAGTTTATGTACTGTAACTTATACGAGAACACAATTTAAAATTAATAATTAATTAAACTCATGAATATGTTTGAAAAGTACCTATTGTAAGAAGATAGTTTGGAGTTAAATTTGCCCTTTTTTTTTTAATAGCCTATTTCGTGTCCCACTACAGGGCAAAGGCCTCTCCTCTTCTTCGCCAATCTTCCCTATGGTCCGCGTGCTCCTGCCATTTCCTTAGATAATAATCCAGGTCGTCCCGCCATCTCCGTTTTGCCCATTCGTGACTCAAAAAGTGTAACCTAAGTAAATGTTTATCAGGATTCTTTAATCATAGATGACATATCGATGTTCAAAATAAGCCGCAGTCAAAGGGGACAAAATTTTAAATCAAAATTTTAAATGAAAAATCTTTGTATTCTTCAAACTCCGCGGATTATCGCCTAACACACGCAGCAGCGCGTTTTCAGATGTTTGAAATAGGCACCATAATCGCGGGTTTGTAATAACCCCCTTACGGGCTTTACTCAGCCGGATCGGGTTAAAGTCAAACGCGAAGGCTTTTAATATCAACTTTAAACCACCTTTACCTAATGTCGGAGTTAATACAAGTTGTGGGTAATTAGATTGATGTTGGAGCTTAGTTTGTTATAGTTTCAACTCGCTATTAGCTTGTTCTATCAATCCGATTTCAACTGTTTATGAGCACATCGTTCAGTTTGGAATACTGACTAAAGTCTATTCTTCACTAAATTCACTAAATTCACTGGTGTGTGTTGAAGTTCTCAATCCGCACTGGACTCGCGTGGGAACTATAGCCCAAGCCATCATTCTAAGAGAAGGCCTGTGCCCACCAGTGGAAAGTATATAGACTGGAGATGATGATGATGATACTCTATCTATACCTAGGAATTTTAGAATCGCGCGCGTTCCGCCCATACCAATACCAGATAGCCAGATACGCTACTATGAAATCAAAAATCGTTACCTTGATTTTTAAGTGAGTCTGTGAGCGCTGTCATCTTGATACATTGTAAATCCTAAAGTTTTTTAAAGGGAATATAACAATTATATGATACAAGCTGTTGCCCGCGACTCCGTCTGCGCAGAAGTCGCTTATCGCTATCCCGCGGGAACTATGCAATTTTCCGGGATAATAACTATCCTATGTCCTTCCCCGGGACTCACACTATACTAAATTTCAACTAAATCGGTCCAGCGGTTTAGGCGTGAAAAGGTAACAAACAGACAGACAGACAGACAGAGTTACTTTCGCATTTATAATATTAGTAGGGATAATCATTTTTAATTAATGAATATGCCATCAGAGCGCAAGATCTGCCGTCTCGCTAAAATCCAACAATTACAGTTCTAGTTGTAGTAGTGCTGGCTACAACCTCTCTACACCCTTACGATGTACCTACCTACTCTTAGTATCTTTTTTGTCCAGACCATCCTACAGGCGCCACTATCAATACAGTATAAGATCGGCCGGTAATTGATCCGGCGGCCGCGGCGCTCTATATTGGCCTTTATTGAGTTAGTTTACTGCGCCTGATTGAGACGACACTGTGACGCGCGACCTGTTTAACCGCCTATAGGAATGTGCATAAATATAAATCTGATAGATGCACTTGAGAGGCAGCAATTTATTTTATAGAATAGACCCAGCACTGACCTCGGAATTTCAAAATAATAATTAAACTTACTTTTCACCTCACTTGCTCGAAAGGGCTGTCTTTCTCCTTAAAAATCTGCGTGGAAAAGTGCTTTTTCCCCTCTTGGGTGGAAAAGGTTTTTGAAATTCGAACGCCGCGCTGACCACCATTCCACCACGACCACCACCACCTCACCACCTAAGTACTCATATACTCAAGTAGGTAGGTAATTAGAAATTTGAAATTCTTCCATCCACCATTTTTCTCGCTGTAGTGAAGTGAAAAATTGTGTTTCGCTCGGCAGCAAAGTTTGTTTAGTGTCTCGTGCCTTGAAACCCTCGCGACGCTCAGGATTCTTCTTTTGAACCACTAGCTTCGCTCGTGGTTCAATCATAGAATCCTTAGCTTGCTCGGGTTTCAATACAGGCACTCGCGCCAAACAAAAACTTTGCAGCCTTGCATAACAAATAACTATTGTCTCACGCTCAAAACAAAATTGAGTGTTGCTCACTCTTTGGAATGAACAAAACCCGCCTGCTTGAGTTGCTGAGGTGAAAATAACATTTTACTAACTGATGCCCTTGACTCCTTCTTAACTTGGCTACCTTGCGGTATAACCATGCAATTTTCTGGGATAAAACTATTATATGCCTTTTTCACGGATCGAAACTGTCAACACACCAAAGATCATCTAAATTAGTTACACAATAGAGTTGGTTTTTTCATTACACGATGATTACGAATCCCATTTTCCCAGTCCTCGCGAGAGGTAAGTATATACGCGGCTGCGATTCTATGAACATATTGACAAAGATTTTAGTGCTATAATTATTAATTAAGATAAACTAATAGGACTTAAGGTCGGTGATGTTATGTGATGGGTTTGAATGGTGTTACATGAGGACTGTTCATGATTTGTGAAGATGATTGTAATTAAGTACGCAGAGTTAATTTTGTAGGTATTATTTATATAAATCCCGCTGCGGGCACAGGATCGCTTTCAGAATGAAATAACTAAATTAAGCCTGTTATGTTAATACAGCTATCATTTAAATTCAAATAATCATAGCTTACACTGCGAAAAATTATTTAGGATAGTTTAATTTGGACGACACTTTAGAATCACTTAATTAAGAGTCAGAAGCTACCAACAACAAGGTGGTCAACAAGGAAGCTGTGCGCGAGAATGTATAAAGCGAAAAAGGGGGTAAATTAAAAATGTTTAAGTTTTAATAATTTATTACATTACCATAAAATAAAGCTTAATATAGGTATTTAATGTTTTAAATTCTACTGGCTTTTATTTATTTTTAGATCGTATCTATCATGTGCTTCAATGAAAGAGACGGAATAGTTAAGTTTTCACATAACTTTACCTAATAATTAAATAATTTAATTAATTACGCATAATAATTCATCCGTCGCTTTGCATCCAATGATTTCCCTACATTTATTGTCTACTTGGTACAATGTACAATACAAGAACACTGAGGTAATGTCTTGTTCTGGAACCAATTTTCAGACGGAGTTTATAAATTGCAGAAATAAATTATTTAATTCAACAACACGATAAAGTTTAGGTAACGTTAAGTGTTACAATAAAATTAATAATTAGATATTTGTTGTGCTAGCGTACAGTGATAGCGTTAATAAGTATTAAAAAAAGCTATATTTGTTTTTTTTTTCAGTAAAAAAAAGTATTACTTACTATTTTAGACACAGACTATATCCAGTTCAAGTAGTTCTTCGCACTAAAACACGGAACGCTTTCATTGCCGACAACGCAAAGCGTTCACGTTGACCCGCGTCACTTGAACGCGTTTGAACGCATAACGCACATGCGTTCACGGCCTTGGAAAAGTTTAATGCCTGTCTGCCAGCAGCGAATGCGTTAAGAAAGTGCTACGAGGTTTTCTTGGCCGTAGCGTGCGCTACGACCGTCGTAGCCCGTAGACGACGCGCGTAGCGAAATTAATGAAAACTTAGGACTAAAAGTACTAGGTACTATTAGGTACTTATTCTGTGCTAAAGTATTTTATTTACTTACGGTGGGGGTTGATTTAATTGCCTACTGGTAAACGTATGTTTATATCCTAAACATTGGCAAACTTGAAGTAGAAAAGGGACTATTCTAATTTTGAGGGGATTTAAAAAAACTGTAGGTAGGTAATATAAGTATTTTTTAACTCCGTCACGTGATTTATTTGAGTAGACTACCTATAATACGTATGTATCGTAACTTACACTTTGTAAAAAAAAATATTTGTTCAAGAAAAACTTACAAAACTCAACTTCGCGCACGGTTGATAACAAACAACTAATAAAAACGCCACAATATCCAATCGAAAACACTCCAAAATAACCAACCTTATTAGCCTCAGAAAATATTTTGTCGTTTTGTGGGCGGGAGTTCCCGCCAACTCCTTACGAAAAACGGTCACCGCGCGGACATAGGTCCGACGTGCGCTCGCGCCGCGCTCGCTTGCCGACTGGCCGAGACCCGAAACCGCCCCCCACAAACAAAACCCCACCCGTAAAGAGCATTTTAGCACCCCCTCCCCCCTCACTCGCCCTGATTTAATAGCGAGCGCGGGCACTGATTCACTTAGCCGAACGCAACTCCCGACTACCTCTCTCTCCCTCCGACACCAAACTAAACTATACTTCCATCTCGCACACACGTACCCGAGAAACAAACGAGCAAGCGAGACGACACCACACACTTCTTTCCAACTAGATTTGCATGCGAGCAAAGTTTATGTCCTCGTTTCGTAAATAATTTATACGTTTGGAAATACTTTTAGGCGAAAAAGATTGCTTGAAACGGAATAAAATGACCGCCATGGTGGATAATCGAATTGGCTTGATTACTTCTAATTCCTTCTAAGCAGCGTTTTGTGATGTTTTTTAATCGCCTTTAAATTAAGGAAGGAAAGTCGTCGAGGGAAATGGTTGGTTGCGCTTGGCGCCTTGAAGCTTTGATTTGAGATTGAGAAGTAGGTTGTAATAAGTACTTAATAGTGTTAGGCGTAATACACCTACCTACTTAAATAATTATTGTATAAATCAAATAAATTAAGACTGATAAATGTCAATGGTTACATTTTAATAGTGTTAGGGTGCGACCAAACCGCCGCGTGTAGGTACGCAGTGACGTGTCGTATGCGTCACGTTTTCTCACCGTTTCTTCATACATTTTGTTGCGATTAAGTAACGTCACCGTTTTTTAAGCGGCGGTGTGGTCGCACCATTAATCGTGAATCCAGCGGATGATCGTGGAAAATAGATCTATACTGTAGGTAGTAGGTATCTTATTTACTTTCGACTATCATGCACTGGATTCACGATTAACATTGTTAAATATTTAACCATAGACTAAGTTTTACAATAAATTATTTATGTTGTCTACTGTGGCGAATAATAAATAAATAAAATAAATAAGTACACGAACATATTTATTTGTGGAATCTTATCGACGAATATATATTTTCGACGAAGCGATTTTGCGGAAAAATGATTTTTGCACATTTATAAGAGCATGTAATGTAGTAGAGTCTACCTATCTGCTATATAATGCAATATATAATGTTCACTGTCAAAAATCATGAATCACAAAATTTCTCATTTCTGTTATTTTTATTTCGAAATCAACTCTCTGAAAATCACCTTAAATTTTAAGGTAGGTAATATCAAATTAATCAAGAAATTTTACTTCTTGATTTTGAATGTTTACCACCTACACACATCATTCAAACAGAGGACGCTTAGCGAAAAATATTCGCATAGTAACAAGGTCACGTGACAGTTGGTAACAGATAGAAAAATTCGAAGGCTTACTCACCTGCTATGGGTGGTGTAGGGGTTAGCACGCGTCACGGAATGACGAGGACCCGGGTTCGATTCCCGGCCATAGCTTTACTTTTCGGATTTTTCTATGTGTTCTAATTTTCAGTGTCGTTTAGAAATTTAAGGTAGGTACTTACTTACTCGTCGCCGCGGCCCCAAAGTTAGCGAGATAGCGTTACTTGCAAGTTAGACTGTGTGAACTTGGCCTTATAACATCAGTGTTAACTGCCACACTCAGAATCCTCTTTACCTTAATCTCACCTGACTGACTCGCCAACACTAGCTCAAAACCTCGAACGTCTGCTGTCTTATGAATTTTTCCCATGAGGTTCAATTTATGACGATGAAAATGGATTTTTAAATTTAATTTTTTAGTGGAATAATTTGGACGCTTTTAATTACAAAACCGCAAATTAAGTTAGTCTGGAACAGGCTAACTAGTTTCAATCTTTTCAAAAGGATCAATCGAGACATCACGCTCTATTATGAAAGTACCTACGCTCTATTATGAAAGTACCTACGCTCTATTATGAAAGTACCTACGCTCTATTATGAAAGTACCTACGCTCTATTATGGCTTTCACTATCTCTAATTTTAAGCTTACTCTTTGTCGGTCCCTCGTTTAATGCTCCTCTCATCTACTCAAAGGTTAACTGGTAGAGATCCCTTATAGAGATAAGTTCGCCTTTGTGCATATAATTATTGTTGTTTTTAATTTTTTGTGAATTTTATCTGTTTCTTTATATTTTCAGAATAAAGCATTACTTACTTAGGTACTTAAATTAATAGTTATTATAAATCTTGTCGCTTTAGTGTTTTAAATAATACTATTGATTTTAAATTAGGTAATTTATAAATAATATTACCTACTTTCAAACAGTTCCCATCACAATAGGGAATACGCATTTAAAATAAATGACACATTTTTTGATAAATTATGAAAATATCGTAGGTACTTACCTAAAAGACAAAAATTGAAATTAAAAGTAATAGGTGGTGAAGAAATACGCAAAACATAAGATGTAAACTACTAATTAAGTAGTCAGCGATTAGAAAGAGAGATCCGATATGACATGACTGTGATTTCATGTCACAAAACCCATATAAACTCCATACTACTACTAGGACAGGCGCTAGACGGACTAGGTTTGGGACTAGGTCAATTGGTGTCAATTGTTCCAAGATATTGTTCCAAGACCTATTAAAATTTATTTTTTCTGGAAAACACTATGTAGGTAGTCGTAACAGGTAAGTACCTAACAAAAAATAAAATAAACGTTATATTATACTTCATTCAATTTAGGATGAGAAACCACAACAACATTATATTGCGGCTCGTGAACTGTAATCTCTTTACGATTTGTACTAGAGTAACAATTGACGCCACGCAAATAAAGTGGCATTAAAACAATTTTATTTTGCGGCTGCCAAACTATTGCACTGTACTATTTGCTAGGTAAGAAATAGTTGACCAGGGGGCCATTCAAGTATTACGTAAGCACATTTTTTACAATTATTTACCCCCTCCTACCCCTTGTCAGCAAAAGTAAGCAAACCTCTTCCCCCCCCCCCCATGCTTACGTAATCGTTGGTACCTATAGGCATTTTTCTTTTAATGTATTCGGTTTTTTATATATTTGTGGGTTGCCATTTGTGTAAAAAAGTAAATAATAACTGCTGACGTAATCACGATATCGACCCCCCCACCCACCATGTCATCAAAAATAAGCAAAGCAAAGACCCCCTCGCCCCCCTCAAGCGCTTACGTAATACTTGAACGCCCCCCAGACGCAATATAATGTTATTGTGGTTTCTCATTCTAAATTAAATGAAGTATAGTCAAAGACAAAAACGTTTTCCTAGAAAGAGATAGAGACAAATCTTTCATAGCTTATATCTTTGTTGTTTAGTTTGTTTAGTTTTATTTGAATTTTTTTATTGTTTCACTATCATCAAAACGAGGTCGCTTTCTCTGTCCCTATGTCCCTATGTCCTTATGTCCCTAAGTATGCTTTAAATCTTTAAAACTACGCAACGGATTTTGATGCTGTTTTTTTTAATAGATAGAGTGAATCAAGAGGAAGGTTTACATGTATAATACATGCATAATATACCGTGCGAAACCGGGGCGGGTCGCTAGTATTATATAAATGAGCTTTTTATGAAAGCCTTGAAAAAAAAACTTTTTCTTTTATCTTTTTTTAATCTCTAAATAGTTACCTACTTATGTGGTTTCTCTCTCTCTCACTCTCTCATACAATAATAAAACGAGGCAGCTAGATTACGAACTTACTTTAACCCATCAGTAGAATATCTTCAGCGTAAACAGAAGCGTAACTCGATATCAATGAGTAATGAGTAACACGATTAGAGGTGTGAGCCGATAAACGAATTACGTACAGGTGATCGGGTCCCGAACTCTACCGGAATTAGCCGAACGGTTACTATTCGGACAATGATTGGTCAAATTACAGTTTCACAAGTCTAAACCACTGATTGGTTAATCCTCCCTCTCCGTTAAGCTGTAAAAGCCGTCTGAGGCTAATAGCAAAGTCCGGTCGAAAAAAAAAAAGATTGGTTGATAATGCCAATATTGCTAGTTAGTATCTACCTTTACTGTATCCGTGTGACGCCGGGGCAGATCGCTAGTTTCATCTTACTAATATTATAAAGGCGAAAGTTTGTAAGTTTTGGTGTTTGTATGATTGTTGCTCTTTAATGGCAAAACGGCTAAACCTATTTTATTAAAATTTGGTATAGTGATAGTTACAGTCCCGGGAAAGGACTTGGGATAGTTTTTATCCCGGAAAAGCGCATAGTTCCCGCGGGATAGCGATAAGCGAATTCATGGCAGACTAAGTCGCAGGCAACAGTTACTAAAATATATATATAGTATAAATCTGTTATAAAAAAAATGCCAGACATAAATTACGTAACATTGTTTATCAAAGAAGCTATAGGGTTTTTTTTAAAATTTGCAACAAGGAATTTCCCTATAGCGTGTGTAGACGCTTCCTAGTAGACTCGTATAATAATAAATTTTGCCAGGATCTTAATTTATCCAATTAACGGACATTCTGTTAGCCGGGACTAGTGGTTGGTACGTGTCCGCTTTACCGATAGCTCACCGGCGGTGCCTTTTACCTTGAAGTACCTACCTAAATATAGAGTTATAGAGTATATGTGAGGGAAAACAAAAATGTTTTAATTTAGGACTTCAAATATTTAGGTACCTACCTATGATACTCGGAATTAAAATGACTTGAACTAATTTGACGGATCCTAGCGAGTAAAGCGAGTAATGTTTTGATTGTTTTGAAGATATTTTTTATAAAAAATAGAACTCTGGATTCCAGGCATTTGGCTCTACATTTTTTTTTTTTAATGGCAATATACACAATCAAAGGATGGTGACTGTGCCAATTTCGAAGTAGGGGAACGGGGTGCAATTAAAAAGAAATAAGAGATTTTTTATAGGATTGGATCACAGGACAGTTAGGTATAAATAATGTGATAATGATAACTTAGAAATATTACTTAACTACTAATAAAGATTATAATATATATACTTATATCTTAATGTTATTGCTGGAACTCTACATTTATAATGGAACTGAGTTTAGTAAAAAGGCATCTTCTATGGATTATTATAGACAAGAGTTAAAATTCCGGCAAGAGGAGTCAAAAAAATCCCTGTAAAAAAAACAAAATTTGATACCTATTTAAAAGTTTAAGAAATCAGGAAAAAAATCTTGTGAGCCCTATTTTTGAGACAGTGGAAAGAAAAAAATGGTCTAAATACAAAGGTTTATGGTTTCGTTTAATTTTGGACAGATGTAAAACTTTCTTTTCCGTCTAATCTAAGCTCTCTTTCTTTCGTCTTCTGTTTTGCCATCACGAGGAAGAGATGCGCAGCGCTCCTCCTCTGCAGCCGCGGCAGCACAAACAGTAGGCTTATTGTCTAACTCGCTGGCAATCGCCATCGTGTTCATTTTGACAGTTCATGTATGGATGGGCTGACAATTGGCATCGGAATCAGCTAGCTGTCACATTCGTACAAGAACTGTCAAAATGAACAAGATGGCGATTGCGAGCGAGTTAGACAATAAGCCTACAGCATTTTAAGTAGGTCCAGCCCTGAGACTCGCCGCTGCTAGAGCGGTATGTGCAGCACGCGCCTGTCGTCACTCCTTCGCGGCGTTTATAATAAGTTATGGATGGTTACAGATCATAATGGCGAAACTCTGTTCGTGGCAGTTGACAATTTTGAAAAGCTCCGTGTAGATCTCGAAGCTAAACGCCTTCACAAAAAGATCTGCCCTAAGCCTTCACACACGTGCACCTACAACTCCGTGGGTCAGTTTGTATACTGTGCGCCTTCGCCGTGTCGCACCTTTAAAACCAAATTTGGTTTCGCCAGCCATTCTCGCTCTCACGTTGACGGATACGTCAAGGAGGACATTAATGATGATTATGATGATGAATAAGTAAGTAAGTTAAGTTTATGTTTTGTGTGAATTTGTTAGCCCTAGACATGAGTTTTTGTAGGTAATTTTATTAACACTATGAATTTAAAGTCTGAAATGAACTTTTTAGATATTTTTCTAAATTAAGTGCTTAAGTAGGTTCCTTGTTAAAATTTAATTGAATACCTAGTCTTATCTGAAACCAACCGCAGGGTAATTTTTTTAGCAAAACCGTACGAAGCCTTTAATTTTAATAATTTTGTGCTCTACCAGGCTCTACACATACAATAAAATATCTTTGTTAATTCCTGAAAATAGGACCTAAATAACTAACTGTAAAGGATAGATAAATACAACACGAATGAACCATAATCTACTGATATAAATAATTTAAACAACTTCGATGTTCCTCCGTTGGTTTTGATCTTATCCGAAATAATACAGACGAAATTTGTCAGGAAACAATGAAACAACATTATTATGAAATATTCTCGGACAATCCAAAATAAGCATCTTAATACTTGATAAGCAATCGTTTCAATGTCTGATTCTTTAATCAGAGCGCTGACTCAAAATTTACTTGTCTCGTGGAGTCGGTGGCCAAGTTAACTTTGCAGTTGACTTTACTCAAATCACCGTATATTGAGCTTTATTTTAAATACCACAGTGCGAGGTTAGTAGTTTTTGAATTGTAAACAAATGACAGTGGAGGTGTAAGTGACAATAAAACGGGAGCTTAGCTCTCGGGGCCGTCTTCAAGTGGAACGGTGGAGCGCGAAAGAAACAGCACAGACAAAACGCTAGCCGTCTCCCTTTCTCGTTAGGAAAACTAAGCAATATCATCTCTTGCCCGCTTCCCCCGCTACATAATTCATTTTGAACGGGCACACTTAAAAAATTGGCCGCGCGATGCCGTACGAGTTTAGCGGCAAAATGGTGTTTGCGGGGGTAGCTACTGAAATGAAAATGATAATAATATGGTAAATGATTTCATTTAAATTGCCGTTTTGGAGTAATCGTGGGGGCGTAATGGCGCGTGGTGGCTGTCCGCTATTTTCACTCGCGCCGTATTTATTCTCTCTCTTTATTGCCTCTTGGTTTTTATTGCTTTTATGCTAGCCATACATATTCAGCGCCGGCATCCTGTCTGAATGCTTTGACAACTTTGTCTTTTATTGGCTTTTTGCGAGTGATTCGATCCTTTCAGTTTTTGTTTTCTTGTAGCTAATTGATTTAGAAAATATATTAAAAAGGTTAGCTTAGAGTCTGTCTAACCAAAGCTGAACCCACTAGTTATTTGATTGGCAACATTTTGTCTTTAAGTGTGTCTATCTGAGGTGTCATGTTGTATGTCAAATTGACATTTCTCTAAGAAAATTGCAGCTGTGTGAGGATTGTGTTACCCGCTCATGATTTTTTGCAATTGCCGCGCTTTTGCAGGTTCAGCTTTGGTTAGACAGACTCTAGCTGTAAGCATTATAGAAATACCTACCTGTATTATACTTAATGCGTTAAGGTAACTATTAAATTAATTAAGGCAGTTAGGTACCGAACTATAATATTATTTTCTAATATCTTGTAAGTGTATACTTATCTATTAGTGTTTAAGTAGCCTAACGGTTGCTGGTTACAGCACTTCGCTCATTTATATTTGTTCCATTAACAATAACTTAATCAGTAGGTAACTTGAACTTAATTTTATTGTTAAGAGCAGACAGAAGACTTTCAGACTGCTATTATGTATACCTGCTATGGGGTGGTTCAGAAGTACACCGCATATCACGGACTGATGAGCATCACGGTTCGGACCTATCATTAATTAAGAAATATTAATTCGTTAAGTAGGGCACAACATAGTTTGGGTGGATTTTTGACGTTGTAATTTGTGTGCAATACGTAAAGCATGGCACACAAATTACAACGTCAAAAATCCACATATTTTAACAACTGGATTTGCAGATTATAAAAAACACAATCAAATTTGCTGTCGGTTAATGGTTCATTATAAAAAAAAAGTTTGTATCGTACGGATCTCCAGAAAAATTCCTTAAAACTCGAGTATAATTCAAATAATTATGTTGCCATCCAAAAAAACTTCGTCAACGTCCCGCTTCTTAAGCTCCGAGCACTAATGCCACTTAATTAAAAATTAACATTAAATGGTTTACACCATTACGGGGGCAGGTAACCCTGGTGGGATTACCATCCCGTTATAATTTATTGCTGGCAACATTATTCTTTTCTTAATGCCGGAATTACACCAGCGCGTAGCGTTCTTTTTATTTTTGAAAATTCGTTTGTTAAATACGATTAGAGCGAATTAACATTAATCTTACTGTCGATATTGACGTGTAGGCGTATAGGGTAGGGCATTTCATCTTAGCCCTCTAGGTTGGCAACGCATCTGCGATCCCTTCGGGGTTGCGGGTATCTATGAGCAGTGGTGATCACTTACCATCACGTACCCCGTTACCCCTTGCTCGTTTGCCTTCCTATTCATATAAAAAAAAGTACTTACCTATTTCATAGATTTTCTGTCTTCTATGACGGCACTAAAGCCGAATTTACTTTATGCAACTAATATCGTGCAACTAGCATTACACTGCGGCGTTTGATTAAACACTTTTGAAGCGTTAAGTTATCGGCCAAGCAATGTAATGCTACTTACACGAAATTAGCTGCATAATGTAAATAGGGCTTTAGGTAAGTAGTAGGTAGATATAATAAGTAGTCTGTTGTTATACAGAATTTGAGAACTTATAAGATGTGATTTGTACTAAAGACACTAATTCCTAGGCTGTGTTATCTCCATATGGGCTCCCAGTACCCATTTTGTTTGGACCAGCCCCAGTCAGCTGAGCATGGTAGCTGTTGCTGAGGGGCTATAATCTGTCCCCAAACATAGCCTCCCTGGTAAACTGCACGGAGAATATGTTCATGTTCATGGAGCGCATCTTCCGTTGGAGGCAGATTCTCTAACTGCAATAGCATGGCACGAGAGGGACTGGTGATTTTTTGTCAAAGATCTCCTTTGTTAATTTTATCACATTTATAATAACTCTACTGGCAAAAGTTTGCCCAACATAAAGAAAGAAGAAAAGAAAGAAAGAAGACATTTACCTATTCCTTTTTGCATGACACACAAATATAAGAGCATAGGTATACACAATTTTATAGAAAAGAAACGAAAAAAAAACACAGACATGAAAAATGAAAAACGCATCTGCGATCCCTTCGGGGTTGCGGGTGTCTATGGGCAGTGGTGATCGCTTAACATCAGGTGACCCACTTGCTCGTTTGCCTTCCTATTCATATAAAAAAAAAAAAAAACGAAACGAAAACCACCTAAGTACCTACTAATCCTACTAATATTATAAATGCGAAAGTTTGTGACGATGTGACGATGTGATGATGTGACGATGTGAGTGAGTGAGTGTGTATGTTTGTTCCTTCTTCACGCTAAAACGACTGGACGGATTTGGATAAAATTTGGAACGAAGATAGCTGGTACCCTAGATTGAAACATAGGCTACTTTTTATCCCGGAAAATTGCACATTTCCCGAGGTATAGCGATAAACATGTCAATTGCTAATTCTACGCAGACGAAGTCGCGGGCAGAAGCTAGTTATTTATATATTTAATTTATATTTGTATATATATCATATACAGAAGTAATTTTGTTAATGTAATCTACAGCCAGCAGAATAACAACTTATCAGAAATCATCTAAACATACTTAAAAATCCTAAAAGCTGTATACCGCCCTTACATTACAATACGTAGATACCTATCTACGCCGCGCGACGCAAAACATTTTTTTAACAGATTTATAAAAGAAAAATGTTTGTGCAAGTTTACTATTCTATATAGTATGATAACTGGGCTATTCACAGGTATTTTTTTTTCTAAAGCAAATCCTCATAGTTTTAATTTTGTAGAGGATTTTCGAAAAAAAAAATGAAGTTTTTTTTTAAATTTCGAATTTCTCGAATTTTTTGTATGGGTGTTGGGTGAGTGAAAAATTAGTCACAGAAATGAATTCCTCATCCTCGAATCACACGAAAAAGACACCAAACTTGATATAGTTGCTAGATGTATGCACAGAAACACCTGTGTTCCAAGCGGTTTGCTTTGTCTCAAAAATGCAAGATGTCGGACCTTAGATCTCCTACTACGGGGTTGTTCGTTTGCCGGATGAATATAGAGCGATGGGCGAAGGCAACCCATTAAGTTCGCAACCCGTTGGGTTCCGCGAGGATGACCATAGAAGCGTTGGCAGACCCAGAAGATGACGGGAGGACTTGGAGGTAGAGTGGCAGAAGCATGCCCTCGACCGGGACGAGTGGCGGCAAAAGGGGAGGCCTTTGCCCAACAGTGGGACACCCAATTAGGCTAATATAATATAACTAGCTTCTGCCCGCGACTTCGTCCGCGTAGAATTAGCAATTGATATGTTTATCCCTATCAATAGTACAATTTTCCGGGATAAAAAGTAGCCTACGTTTTAATCTAGGGTACCAGCTAACTTCGTACCAAATTTTATCCAAATCCGTCCAGTCGTTTTAGCGTGAAGAAGGAACAAACATACACACTCACTCACTCACATCGTCACATCATCACAAACTTTCGCATTTATAATATTAGTAGGATAATAAACGAGGTCAAAAATCAAAGGGGTGTTCACTGAAACTAACCCAACCGCGTGCTGAAATATTGCCAAATACCTAATTCCTAGAGACCTAAGCAAGCAACAAAAAAATTACCCTCCCTTGTTCCACGGCAGTCGGTTAACAAAACTGGCCATTTCAAGCAAAAAAAACGATGACTGGCACAAAACACTTCCATAATAACGACATCAATGCTTGCGTAATTGTATCTATCCTTTGTGTCTGGAACAACCCCGCATTAAGGGGCTGTTCGAGACCCGTGATTTATTCGAGAAAGCTTTTAAACCCTTGCGGTCGCCATTGTTGTATTGCTATGGGTCATTTGCTGGTGCTATTTGGCCTATTAATTTAATGTGGTTTTTTGCATTGTTTTTTGATATTGAGGGAATGAAAAAAGCAGAATGGTCGAGGTGCACTGTTTGACTGAAGTATGTACGTAAGTTGTTATTTCTCGAAGCTGTGAGGAATCAAACTTAACATCTAAGTCAACGCAATCAAAAAATACCATTACAGTGAAACATTGATAAATGGAATCTTAAGGGACCAGCCAATCTGTCTCATTTATAGAGGTATTCCATTTAACGCATGTACCAAATACCCGGGTTTGAAAAATAATTTATTTCATTTAGTACAGGTCTCGTTAACAGAGGTCGTCATAATACTAATTTTTCACTTATGGAGGTGCAAGGTCAAGTTAATATCAAAACACACATTAAAAAAATGTTTATGCGATGAAAATAAAAATGTCATTCTACATAATTTGTATGATACTTTGACTTTCAAAGTGTTACACTTATACTTTATTTTTATTACTGTTGTGTTTTTGTAGCTATTAAAAAAACAATACACATAATGCTTTTTTTTCAGCACTCGCTAATCCTGCTGCTAAGCAGCAGTGCTTGCACTGCTGTGTTCCGGTGTGGAGAGTAAGACAGCCGGAGAAATTACGGGCACGAGGCATTTCATCTAAGTTCTCTAGGTTGGCAACGCATCTGCAATCCCTCCGGGGTTGCGAGTGTCTATGGGCAGTGGTGATCGCTTACCATCAGGTGACCCACTTGCTCGTTTGCCTTCCATTTCACATAAAAAAAAAGCATTAGAATGCTACATTATCCCTGCACTTTTACGTCAAAAGAAACAAACCGCAAAGATAACAAAGATGAACTAAATGCACAATATTTTTAATAAAAGTAGGAAACCCTCCACATATTAAGATTATCGTTTCATTTCATTAGCTATACAAATGCACTTATTGATTGTACGCTGTTTCAAATATAGAGGTTTTAGACACGCCCTATTCCAATTACAGAGGTAAAAATGAGAAAACTTCTAAAATCTCCGGTAAAAAAGTCCGGTAATTCCAATAATGGAGGCCGAATGCTGTTCCAAATGCAAAGGTTTTGGTTAAGGCCTGTACCAAGTATAGAGGTAAAAATTGAGCAAATGTCTAAATTTTCAAAACCGTTTACAGAGGGCCCTTTATTTCAATAATAGAGGTAATTCATTGTGAAGGGACCGGGACCGAGCATATGGTTGCAGCTATAGAGGTTTTCCATTTATACAGGTTCCATATAACCAGGTTTCACTGTAATTGTAAAGGTGGTGCCATATAAATTGCTTTGGAATCAAAACTTAATGGGTGGTTATTTTAGACTGACTAAAGACTTGTTTGGCATGAAGGCTACTAACGAGACTTTTCTCATTAGTTTAGAGTAGCCCGCAAGAAAAAAGAAAAGAAAAAGAAAGAAAAAAGGGTAAAAAAAAGAAACCGGGAAAGGGAAAAGAAAGGTAACTAGTAAGAAAATCTTATTTATTTCATGGATTAAAATAAAATAATGGTACTGGCCTACTTACCAATATCCTAAACAAAAACATGCGTACAATTTCCTTAGGAGCAGAGTTTAGGTAATACTGGATTTCAGCGTATTTTTTTACTTTACCAGCTACCCCGACAGAATTTCTTTCTGTCAAAAACAACTATTGATAAGATAATAGGTAATTACATACTCCAAAAATAAAATTAACCGAATTGGTCCAGCCGTCCGCGTTCGCGACTTTTATTTGTGCTTTGCTTTTATTTTTATAAATAGAATAGATAAAAAGATTTTGATACTTGCTGAACTATTTAGGTACTTCTAAAAATTAGTACGGAACTCTCAGGATGCGATTCGCACTTGGCCGGTTTTTTTATTATGCATCTCTTTTCAAGGGATGGTTGAAAAAATCTAAGCAAATCAAACTTAGAACTTTCCAAGAACTTTCTCTCGAAACAGCAGTTATTTACCGTTAAAGTTAACAGTTGACGATACTATTAATCTTTATTAGCAGACTTGTAGCGTCCCTAGCGCCATCTAGCTCTTGGCTACGTAAATGGTCTTTGGTTGTTTGGTTCGGCGTTGCTTATTTCCCAGTGCTTTTCGTGTATAATAGGCGGCAAATAAGTAAAACGCGGAGGGGATAAGCGCAGTATGAAAAACAACATCATTTTCAAAATTCATTTGTATGGAAAAAAAATTTTGATGGTGATTTGCGACACAGGGCCTACAGGTGTTGCCAACTGTTAACTATATAACATTAAGGCTCATTTTATTCACCCTCACATTTTTTTTAGAAATTCTCTTAAGCTAATTTTAAACTTACGTGTGAGTAGAGCGGGAGATTAAAAGTTTGGATATTATTTGGAGATGTTTATCCATCAACCACGTTGTAACATCAACCATCAAAGTTGGGCGAGTTGACGGTTGCAAGGTTGCAACAACAATTTTAGCAGACGCATGGAACTACTAGCGCTATCTGTAGTTCATCACGAATACTGAAAAAAAAAACGGAAATTATCTGGAAAATAATTATATTTAATACAGATAAATATTTATATTATTTTAATCAATTTCACATCGTTTTAAAATCATTCAGTGGTGAAAACTTAATTTTATTGAACTTGACAGTGAAAATAATCAACTCTACTAGAGCTGTCATCTACTGACTCTGTTTAGTACTAAAATGTGATGATAAAGCAGGTAGTCGTTTACCAACTCATAAAATGTAGGAATGTATAAATAGTGGATATTATGTAAACTTAGTTACTTATTAAATTATAAATTAATATTTAACGCTCATTTTCTTATTACTAATTGATTTATCCAAAGTAATACTAAAAAATATTGTAATTACCGCCAAAATAAGGTGGCGTTGCTGACATTTTGTGAACCCCGCTACAGGAAGTGAGTGTTGTAGGTGCTACGCAGGCGCAAATTGACCTTTCGGTTGAAGAACCCGTCGGTCACATGTGAGTGTCGATAAATATCTTAGTTTTATCGTGATTGCTTTATAAATCGTTGTGATTACTGTTTTTGTAAGTATGTTACATGGAGAACATTTTTTCAAGGTGATAGGGCAATTTTCTGGTGTGGTTCTTGTGTAAATAAGGAAAATATAATAGCACCGCGGCGCCGGCACGTTTGTCAAACGCTATTTTTTTTTCGTTATCTCTTTCATTCAGTGTGACTGAACTCGCACGTTCCTTTTGCAACATTTATGTGATTGAAGTATTGGTGTAGTTTATTCAAAAGGTGTGTGATTCATAAATTGAAGTGCATTTCGCCGAAGACATGCTCAAGATGTCCTTTCGCCACTCGCCACATGTTCGGGAGACCATTCGGCTGGGCTCTTGTTCTCGCCACGCCAGTTCAGGCCTGATTTCATTGTTCTTTATATTAATTTTTTGCATATTTTCCAATTCTAAGTGATAACTTTCTTGTAAAATTTTATCTCGATTCAATAAAGCGTACAAAGGTTTACTTTGGCCAGCGCTAGGTGGGGTTAAGTCGTCAAATTTTGCCATACCTTGAAAATTGCAATTTGAGGCTGCGCTTACACGTATAGGTTAGGTATTTGTTGTGTATGACTTGACAATTTCGTACGATTCGTGCCAGTGTTTCTTTATCATTTTTCAGGTTACTCTAACATTTGGTTCTTGTAGGGATATGTGATATTTTTCGATACGTCTCACGTCCAACAGCACTGACTTGTTACCTGCTAAACATATGGTGCGTTATACATTTCTACATGTTAGTGGTGGTTTCCCTGAGAATACGAGCTCATAACTTATTCGTTTTCGCCTCAACTGCTTGCTTTATTGATCTGCTAATACCAGTGGTGTAAATGTTGGTATATTGACGTGACCAAGTGTGGGTGTGGGGTATTGAGTTGGTAGTAGTACCACATGGCAGATAGTTGCCACATCTTTGTTGTCTTGTTCTGACTTGGTGGTAGTCATAAAATTGTATAATTATAGAAAGTAGTGAATATTTAAGGTATTTGCCAAGTGAACCACTAGGAATTCAATTCCATGTCATTTTATTTATGGACTTCTAGTACCTAATTGGAAAGTACTTTAACATTAAGAAGTGACAGTGAGATTTTGCTAATTATTTTTCTTCGCTTTAAGCTTGATCAAGGTTTAGGTTGTGTTATCTCTGAGTCATCTTTATTTTTGAAGCATAAATTCTATTTTGTCATTGTATTGTTCTCAAGAAATAATGTTGCAGGTTATTGTCCTAAGATCTACAAACTTCTATCATTCAACAAATTGAATTTAATAATAAAATTGTTTAGTGTATCTTAGACACTAATTATATTTTGCTTTATCTTTTGTTGTAGAATGCAGAAATAGCTAAAAATCAGTTTAATTTGTGACAATCAAGACTAGAACTTGTTTTTTTCATTATCACATTTTTCTTGTTTGATTTCAAAGTTTTACAAGCAGTAGATATGCAACAATTACGAGCCCATAGAGTCGCGGGTGCAGTTAATACTGCTCCCGTGCTGAGGGTACTCGAACATCGTCCACCAGTCCCGACTATGCGTCTCACTGCACCACTGTGCTGAGGGATCACCGTACAGGGATACATATGAGCACTGTTTGCTTCGTAAAATTTTACTAGACCTGAAAGGTTCATTGACTTGGGTCAACAATCTTTGCTATTTTTCGTCGTATGTAGGTATGACTCATGCTTACAAATTGCAGTACTGCCAAGGTCCTGTTGGTTAGAAGGTTTCACATGTTTCAGTCAAGTTTATTTTACTATTACGGATGAAGTTTATTTTACTATTACTGAACGAAGATTGTATGTTAGAACACTATTGTTTTATTCATAGAATTTAGCAGAGATTAAACCAAATCAGACTTAATCTAAACACACATCCTTTCAACACCACTAAACCACAATGCTAGGTATATACCTGCATTAAATATTTGTATTAAAATACCAATAATTGTATTTCACAGATCACTCCAGACCGTAGTTAATACTCTAACACCACAAAATGGGTGACATCGAGGACACACATTTCGAGACCGGGGACTCCGGGGCTTCGGCCACCTTCCCCATGCAGTGCTCTGCTCTGCGCAAGAACGGCTTCGTCATGCTCAAAGGTCGCCCGTGCAAGATCGTTGAGATGTCCACCTCTAAGACTGGCAAGCACGGTCATGCTAAAGTCCATTTGGTTGGCATCGATATTTTCAACGGCAAAAAGTAAGTCTATTTTACATTCTAATACATATAGTCAAGATTCTTAACTAACCTTCAATGTAAATTGCTTTAGTTTACTTCATTTACTTGTTCAGTATAAAAATTGAGTAAGTTTTATTCACAAAGTTTGCAATTTGAGTTTGTTTGAAGGTAATTACTAGCACTACTTTGGATAGAGCATTTTCAGAGCTTTGAGTGCGGAGCCCCTCTTTTGCCCGAATTTCATATGCCATAATGATCATTTGCCATAACCCTTTTTTTCTCTGAAATCGTAATATTTTCAGGAGCATTGTAATGGCAATCCTGTAGAACTCTATAGGTTAGGTTTTTTTTTCATAACAATGCTGAATAATTAACAAATAAAGAGAAAAAGAGTTATGGCAAATGATCGTTATGGCAAACAATACATTTATGGCATATGAAATTCGGGCAAACGATAGAGAACCCTTTGAGTGGATATAATTTGTTACTAAAAATATATAAGCAGACATACTTAGAGGTAGTCTTGGGTTGACGCACACATGACTCGCCCTTTTGTAAAATCACACGCTCAACAAGCAATTTTGGATTTATAGGGACCAATAAAGTTTTTGATAAAATTTAAATGGAAGTAATTCTCTAGTCGTGCCGACTGGCGTAAAATGGCTACTGCCAATTAAAAAGGTCAGGGGTGCCTTAGTGATACTTGGGAGATGATTACAACTTTTTTTAGGTAGGTTGTTTGTTCATTTAGCAATCAATAAAAAATATTTATCACTTAATAGGCAGGTTAGGTTATGTTAGTTCATCCAATGGGCTGAATGATCGCTGAAGAGGATCGACAGCCCGCCTGACCCAGCCAGGCGTCCCCACCCATCATCATAGTTCATCCAACAAAACAACAAACTATTAATGAATCAACACATCTCTATAGATGTGGTGATTTTCAATGGTTTTTTTTTGACAGCTGTGTTGATGATTATTAAATTTAGCCAGGTGGTAGTTCGTATAATATTAAGAATGAACAAAGACCTAGTTATACTAGAAGGCAATAAGGATTCTTCAATGCTGGTCTAGGAGTAAACATGCTCTGTCTACCCTGGGGATAAAGATGTGATTTATGTATATGTATATGTATAAATACATATATCATCATCATAATCATCATCTCTAGCCTATACAATACCGTGCCACTGCTGGGCACAGGCCTCTCAGAACATACATATATGCAATAAGATATTTATTTTATTTATAATGTCAATGTATATTTAAATGCTACATGTGATACGCTGCTTAAAATGGAGCACAATAAAACTGAATTTAATTGTATGCGGAGTTGACTGTGTATGACGTCACTGACCTGATCATGCAAGAATATATTAGTATTACAAGAGCTATTGAGCCAAGCAAGTGAAGAACATATATTTGAATGCATTGCATTTGAATGTGATTGCAAAAAATCAATATTATAGGTTGATTTTTCATGAAAAAACAGCACTTGTGTCATACTACTTTAATGTGTGTGACTTTGATATTCTAATCTGCATGGATACTAGATAGCAGTTTGAAGTAGTCGCAAATAGAATTCTCTATAATTGAAACAAATTAATATAGTAACTCATCTGTGGAAGAGCTGATTTTTGGCTTATGTCAACCGATTGTAATAAAATCACCAAAGTTTTTTTCATATTCATTAATATTATGGCCGCTTGCATTTAAATACATACACATGCTTACACAAATCACGTCTGTATCCCTTACGGAGTAGACAGAGCCTAAGGTGACAAGACCTACAGGCCACGTTTAGCAAGATAGTGGGTGTGTCGATGGAATAGTGATTCCTATGATTTTCGCCCATATGATACTGGCATGTAATGGCGTGGCCCTCAACTGCATCCTACAGAAACTTTGCCAGAATAAAAAGTAGCCATTGATCAAGAATAGTTCAGTAATGCGTTGAGGACCCAAACCTTTGACAACTTTCTTGTGAAAATTTTGTGTTGTGTATCTACATCACGTATTAGTTTTAGCAATGCGAGCCCATAGAGTCGCGGGTGCAGTTAATACTGCTCCCGTGCTGAGGGTACTCGAACATCGTCCACCAGTCCCGACTATGCGTCTCACTGCACCACTGTGCTGAGGGATCACCGTACAGGGATACATTACTTTTGATGTTAAGAAGTTTTTAGTAGAGTGCTCATCGGTATCTGACTGAGCTATTTAGGAGATCTAAAATAACACAACCGTATATCAATTGTACAAGTGTTCGTATCATTTTGAGCACCTATTGTAGACAGCTGTGTCAGGCGACTGTATAGTCAACCAAGAAAGTCCTTTACCACCTTAAGGTTCAATGTCCTGTACAGTTTAAAACATCAAAGCCTATTTTCACTCGCAAATCAATGTGACAATAAGGTTGCTTTTTTCGGAGGAACTGTCATAAAAATGATAAAGCACTTTTTTGGTTGACTAATACATGGTTAGAAAGTTAAAAGCTGTACAAACTTGGTAGTTCTACCTACCTTCCTATTATTTTTAGGTTGCAAAGTGTTCTGTATTTTTGTGTCTATTTACTACTCATTTGACTATTTTAAGAAGACAGTTTTTTCATATTGACTTGAAGTTACAATAGATCACGAAATGGGTCTCTGATGAGATCACACATATGGAAACCTATATGGCGGTGACGAATGGCCCAAGTGACTGTATCTAAGCATTGGCTTTAATACAGGTAAAAACGCATCTATTACCTTGCCCGTAGTCGGACTAGTCCTATCTTCAAAATTGCTAATAAACATCCACCTCCATCAGATACGAGGACATCTGCCCCTCCACCCACAACATGGACGTGCCCCACGTGAAGCGCGAGGACTACCAGCTCACCGACATCTCCGACGACGGTTACCTGACCCTCATGGCGGACAACGGCGACCTCCGCGAGGACCTCAAGATCCCGGACGGCGACCTCGGCACCCAGCTGCGCTCCGATTTCGACAGTGGCAAAGAACTGCTGGTGAGAATACTAGTTTTTTTATGATTGATATACGTGCCGGCACTTAAGTCTAGCGATGACGAGTCACGTGGAGAGGATCTGCGCACCCACGGATACCGTATTTTATACTTCTGCGCATACAAGGTCAGCGCTAGACTTATGTGCCAGCACTTACAGACAAACCGACAGGCTCATCTTATGGGTACTGAGTACTTAGTTCTCTGTCTCTTTGCTGAAAAAACAATTCCCAAATGATTCATCTCCCAACTGTTTTACTGATTGATTTTCTGAAACTTTTGTTTCAGGATTTTTATAAAACTAACCTAAACTAACTTATAGAGTTTTACACATGGTTCTACAAGAGAGTTCTGAAATAAACACTGTATAGTTAAAGGTTTCAGAAAAGAAAACAGTAGGTGGTCCATATGAAATTGTTACAAATAAATCATTTGGAAAAATATTTTTGTGACATGGCAGTTTACTGGTATTGACTACATATGAAGCTGAAGTGTTGGAAACAGCACTCGCAAAAGGAGTTAGGTATATAAATATATTTTTAGCTTAGGGCAATTAGGATTTTTTCTGCCGATTTTCGCCACTTTTTTGTGGGACACGGTACAGACTTGTTTTGATACAATTCGTCTCACAAACTCTTATTAAAACCAAACTGTCACACAATCGTTATTGTTAATAAGTGATTTTAACTAGTGTTTTACCAAACTTAGTTGCGGTTTTTCTAGTAAACCTACTGAAACTTGGTTAGTGAGTTTGTGCGTCGTTCAAGAGCATTTGGCGTTGTGGGATGGCAGGTTCTTTGCGAGTATAGAGTCTCTGATACACTTTGTAGTGTGTTGGTGCTAAATTTACTCGAACATCAACCTCTGCTATTAACCTGGGATGGTGCCTCTCACTATCTATATGGACCCTGGGCTAAGAGTACAACTATCTCGGTTCATTTCATCTATATACATACATAGATGGAGGAGGCCTATGCCATGAGACACGCCGTATTAAGCGACAATTTAACAAAAAACCAACAACATGTACTTACTGAAATTGTAGCGAATTCGGAATATTACATGCCACTGCTGGGCATCTGGGTATAGGCCTCCTCTCTGAAAGAAGGCTAGGGCTATATCTGGCTCAGTGCGAATCGAGAACTACACACATCATTGAATTCAAAATAAATGTTATTTCGCACATAAATCCGAAAATTTGAGAGGTGCGAGCTCAATTTAAAGATTAAGACCCTGTGCTAGGCCATGGGTCAAATCAACTAGGCTACCAAGCCTTTTTACTAACTATCGGTTATTCACACTTATCTTCAAGGATGTAAATAAATATCAACTTGAATTCATCCCACAAATATTATCAATTTTTATCATGACACCTCAAATGTTATCAATTTAGCAAAAAGTGATATCGAATGATTGAGTTGGCGTAATTTGGTAGATTATCCTTTGGGTTAGGTTAGGTTTTAAACTTAATTGATTTAGTAAGATAGACGAAAGTCAAGGTTGTCCTTGTAATTAAATACAGTTGTTTCAACAAAAAATATTATAGTAAGATTATAAGTAACTAACTAAGTTATGTTATGCTTTGTTTTGTCATGGCACGAAATTTCATGGAGAGACTACTCACGTTTTTAATAACGCAATGGGGTAGTTAAAACATGGGCTACATGACATGTTAAAGTTAACATTTTTTAAATTTAACTTTGTCGACTGAAATTTCAGTCTGTGAAAAATATTTTTTATTGTTTGTTGATGTTACATTCCTAATAAGTCATGTTTATTTGTTCCAGTGTACCGTGTTGAAGTCTTGCGGCGAGGAGTGTGTGATCGCGGTGAAGGCAAACACAGCTCTCGACAAATAAACAACCAACTCAACATTTATAGGGATATAACAAGCGTATAATTTTTTTTACAATCAAACACAACTCTTACATAAATGTAAAACATAATATTATGTATAATTTAACGTTAAATATAGTAGCGAGGCGCGGAACGTGAACCGTTAGCGCCGGCGGTGGGTCTGGGAGCGTTCGCCTGCCTTAACAACATTCAGAGGCGAGGAAAGGTTGATCCTTCAGTCGGTCCGGGGCGAGGCGGCCTCTCGGGCCCACCGCCGGCGCCGCTCCGGTCCTCGCCCGCACTGACAGCAATGATCACGCTGCACAAGCGTTAGACGTAAAAATGCGGTCCACTTGTTTTAAGGAATCGAATCTAGGGGTATTGTAGTCAATTCGGTAGTGGTAAACGGGCCTCTAGCCCCTCTTCCGAGAGATCGGTCGCGGACAATGCGCTCGGCGGCAACTGCTCGGGCGCACAGCGGCCTGTGTCTCGGCAGAGGGAGGGACGGACGACCGGCATGACGTCTCGCGTGCGCGCGGCTTGCTTCAGGTGAGCAGACCGTTATTTATTGCAGCGCTCCCCTCGCCGCGGCGGAGCGCCCGCGCCCCCAACTTCTAGTTTGTTTTGTTTTGTTTGTTCTCTTTTCGCTTCGTCTTTGATACGTTACGTTGCTCCGCGAACCGCCGACAGTTTGTGGATCGACATTCGGTGATGAATTTGGAATTCCTTGTGGTGGGATATAAAATGTTTTATAGTGATTTATAACCTGACGAAAAGATGGACGCAAACTCGAAGTTATTACCATATTTTAATGCTAAATTAATTGATACATAAAAAATCAAGAAAAATAATAAAAAAAATAGAAATAAAGGAAATTCTTGAATGAGGTGTGTGATTCTTTGAGCGGGGTCGTCGCGAGGCGGCCTCGCGCGCCGCCGGGCCGGCGTGGCCTCGGCGACGTTATATCCCTTCGTGTGTAACACTTGCCATCTGTTCAAATAATATCCGCTGACGAAGCTTGTGCTGACGCGGGCTGCCTGGCCGCCTGGCCGCTTGCAAGAACCTCTCGTGCTAAACGACGACGACTGCCGGCCGCGGCTGGGCGATGCCGCGCGACCTGAGGCCCTCGGCCGCCTTCGTCGTAACATTTCCTTCGCAATAGTCCTCGCGGATGCGGCATCGCCCAGCGCGAGTTCCGATCAGTCAAGACTGAGATGCATTTTGTAGAAGAAGTATTGTTTTTGTTTAATATAAGGGAGTAGAACAATATTGATAGATTTGTGCTCATCGGCCTTTCCTTGCTCTCTTTATTTGCATATTTGAACACATGATTTGTTACACATCACTGAGTGGGTTGCGTTTGCCTAAAATTCGTATTAACTTACTCTTGTTGGCATGGCAGACGCCTTCGAGGACTAGAATACCATGCACTCGATTCGGTGGACTATTTATTCAACATCAATTGTCATAGACGATATGATATACGAAATTAATGTAAGGTAAGGCCCTATAGGAGAGATATTTTTTTATGCATTCAACTAAATTCGTACATCGCAAGTTGTAGACATAAAATTTAGGCTGTTACATAACAGGTCAACTGATTGTTCTCTGATTGCTGTACATTATTTTCGAAAGTGCATAATCGTTATTGTTGGTAAAGTTTTTATACTTGCAGCTTTTAATCAGGTTTTTATTTTATAATGCCCTTTGGTATTTGTAAAGACATCGGGAGGCGTAAAATAAAACACTTAAGTCCATACAAACTTTTCTTTCTGTCGCGAGCCGTGCGTGGCCCTCCCCGAAGCCTGGTAACATGACTTTCACTTTTTTACTAATGTTTTAGAATAAATACGCATTAAATGTGAGGATCTTTTGTGCCGATTTAGAAAATAAATTGTTGGTGCACATTAAGTTATCTTTAGGAATATATTTTCTCTTGCACACATGGTCTATACATCTATGTATTTTCCGTTTCTTTGTAAAACAAGCTAATACATTAAAATTTGACATACCGCGGGTCGAAAGATGCTGCATTTTAATACTAACCCACTAATCTGAACTATCTGTGCTCAGTTTTATGTATAGCTTGTAACCCTAACCTATATTAGAATGTTCTTAACACTCACTGCACCTACGTCTAGCATTTTGCAATTGTTGAAGCGGGTACTGAATAAAACATTGCTACCAGAGCTGTGTCGAGGCACAAGCAGTTAGTGTTAAGTTAGAGACCTTGTGGTTAAGAGAAGGCATCAGAATATGCGACGACACGTAAATGTGCGAATTTTATTTAGGAATCTTGAATATTTTTTTATAATGGGGCGAAGGTCCGGTGAATAACTTGTGACGGTAAAGAGAGTTAGTCCTGTATATACGTAAGATTGGAACTATACAGCTGGTTAGAAAAATATCAATAATCCACGTAGCGATTCAAACTTTTGACTGGTCACGATTTGTCTGTGTGCAAAGAGTACCTATTCGTACCGAATTACATTGCAACGGCCAATAACTAAATGTAAATGCAGTTATAAGTATTTAACAGTCTGTCGAATTAAATCTGTACAAAACGAATGACCGTGAGTTCTCATTCATTTTTGTTGATTTGTATTAGTGTAGTTTTTATTTTATTTTAATCCCCTTATTTAAACTTACGGGAAGCTGATTCTGACTGGACATAGCCTAAGTTTACATAAAACCGCGCGAACGCGCTAAGTAAAATCGCCAGGAAAAACGGAGTTGTCCGAAGTGTTGAAATGTCCATGCCAGGCCACCTGTTTCGAGTACTGAGTGTCCACAGTGAGTAGAAAAAAAGTAAGTATTGTAATAAAAAATATATATTCTTTAAATTTATCATAATAACATTTCAGCTTATGTACAGTCAGCGTCCAAGTCGTCCAAATAGTCTGTAGTATACCACAGAAATTGTATGGTGTCGAACTTTTTAGTCACCTTGGATGTTTCATAATATATGACGCTGACTGTAACTATTCTTCTTCTGTCTTTGGACGGTTTGATAAACTATAAAGTACGTTACAAATACAAAGCGTCCGTGATTCTAAATAATTGAAGGTTCAAAAAGTTAAGCACCAGGGCCCCGATTTTTGAAAGCACATCACTCGAAAGTTTTATAAATCTGTTTATATCTTCAAAACTACGGCTCTAATTAAATTTTTGCATAGTCCACATGATTGATACGAGCCGTAAGTATTTTTTAAGCTACTCGTATTTCCAATTCAGCACAATTTTTCACCACTTTCGAGAGGTATTTTCACACATGTGCTTTCAAAAATCGGGCCCCGAGTCATCCAACGACTAAACGTTGATTTAGACTAGGACTATTTTCAGCCGCCTAAAAAAGGCACCGTAAAACACTTTCGGCGCCATTTTTTCGCGGTATGGCGCCGAAAGTGTTTATCCGAGAATACTCAAAAATATTCGAACACTTGCGCGATTGAGTGAAAGTCACATCCGATGTATCTGATGGTGAATGTACCAGTCAAACCTTAACGCACTGGCACGCGAAACGCCACGGCAGCGCACGTTGCCCACGCTATGGACGTGTCACTTCTATAGAACGTTTTGATTGAGACGAGCCCATTTCGTGCGTAGCGTGGGCCACGTGCGCCTCAGTGGGGAATGGTGAGACACGCCGACCAACTTGTAGCCTAGCTTATATAATAATAATAAAGCTAGTTCGACTTGTATGCCTTTACATAGGTATAGCCGACATTGAGGCGCTTAAAGGTTAACGTGTGCGTGCATGTGTAGCTGTGGAAATGTTGACACGCAGCTAGACCAATGGAGCCACGTGGGTGACGTGTATAGCGTGTGCAGAAGTGGGACACTCGCAGCAACACTCGTAACGTCATCTAGTTCTCGACCGCAAACTGAATTGAACTCTATAACAATTTAGTTTTCGCGGTGGAAATTATCCAAAAATATTCTAATAATAATTATTATTCAAAAATCACAGGAAATTATTCAAAGCATTACCTCATATCTCTCCGATCCCGGAGTATATTTAAAAGTCAAAGAAAAAGAGCCTGTCTCACCACTCCCTAACTGTCAGTTATCTATGATTCCGTCTCTATTTATTACTACGAAACAAACAGAGACGTTATCATAGATAACTGACTGGCCCTAAGGATACAGCCTAGTGTTGCCCAAATTCAGTCTTGGTCTTGCAGTCTTGGTCTTGTTCTTGCGTTTTTGCAAGACCAAGACCAAGAACAAGACCGCGTATTTTTAGCAAGACCAAGACCAAGACTGACCGTGCAAGACTTGAGCAAGAACAAGACATAGCCTGCAAGACTCTTGCGTCTTGCAGCTAGGACTTAGCGCTATTTCACGGAGTAGTTAGGTGTAACAGTTCGGTGTATAGGTAGGTACGCTTAGGAATTCTATGAGACGCAAAAAACTATATCAAAGAATATGAAAAACTGGACCTATGCGCATTACGACTAATACCATAAACATAGCGAATAAAAAAATATCTATTAAAATCAAACTGAGTGCATGCATAGTTATGTTTTAACCATCGGTACTTTGATAATGCGGCATCAAAGGTTTTGTACTTACTTCTCAAAGAAATTTGCCGCTTTTCGGAAGTACATGGTTATGATACACGCGCCGGCGGCTTCTTTTGAAATCTAAAACAATCGTTGCCGCCGCGCCGAAATCATAACATTTGACACTATTCATGCAAAATAATTTCGAATTTTAAGAGTACCTACAGGTGTTCCAAAGAATAAATAAGTTTCAGAGTGCTTAGAATGAAAATGAATACATTATACTGATCACGCAAGTAGTATTATGATTAGGATAAAATGGTAAGGATAGGTAGTAGATGTCATAATAATTCATTCTAGTAAGTATATATTATAATATTGATTACTTATATGGTTTTAAACTAATTACTTAGGTACTATTATTGTACATTTAGTCATTATATTTCTTAAGTTTTTACAAGAAAAAATAGCAAAAAAGTGTTCAAATATCACCCGTTTGATAAATATTGTAGCCACTTTTAAATATACTTGAAACGTGTAAAAAAATTCTACAAAACTAATAAAATAATGAACACAAAATATTTACCTTGCTACTCTGCTACTTACGTGCAAGTTAACCAAGCCTGTGCGAAATATATACGTTTTGCATGCAAGCCCTCCCACCACTACTACCACACAAAACGCACACAAATCCCACAAACTTAATTAATCCTAACACCACACAAACACTGACGCGTGTTTCGATCCCTCTACGGGATCATTCTCAAAGTTAGAGCACAACCGATGCACATGCGAACCAACGTCGTACTAATTTGTAAAACTATAAATAAACTAAATGTACCCACATTCGTATATTACCAAACTACCCTCGTTTAGGCTTAATCATCCAGATAGATCAAATTTTGCAAAACACTTATTAGAATCAAATCAGCTGTTGATTTGTGTTGTATTTTATTTTATATTCAAATAAATGATAAATCGTAAAACTCTTTTATTAAATTTCTTATAAGTTGAGGGTTCAATCTCTTTCTAGACAGATAAGTATTGTTCTTTAAAATACAGTCAAGTTATTGTAATTAATTTGTTTTTTTACATGTTTTAGCAAATGTAAGCTTATAAATCATAAATGTTTATTAAGAAACAGTTACTTCCATGGAAAACGACATATAGGTCAGTTGATTTTTCGAATTTCTTATAAAATCTTCAGTTATTTATTAATCTGCTTGATCTTTACTATGGCTATGTTAATTCAAGCTCACAATGTTCCAATTCTAATACGTTTTTCTAAGATTTAAAGTAAACTTTAATAAATAGTAATAGACTAATAGGTAATTGCAAGACTTGCAAGACTCTTGCTGCAAGACCAAGACCAAGACCAAGACTGGGAGCGCAAGACCAAGACCAAGACCAAGACCAGGTGTATTGGCGCAAGACCAAGACCAAGACTGGCTAAGTCTCGTCTTGTTCTTGCATTTGGGCAACACTAATACAGCCCTAATGCATCCAAGCATAGTATTCTTGCATACCTTGTGTACAGTCGCCGTCATCTGAGGACTACTCAAAATAATATAGGGGCCACCTGAGTTTCGTCGGTAAAATGAAAATATAAATAAACAATGTACATTCCTTTTTATTATTCAAATATGATTTAATTGTTACCGTACAATTTATAAATATTTTAAAAAGCATTTAATGCATTGTGGATAAAGATACAAACCCATTTTTTATTTCATCTCGCTCATTGAAGTGGCCCTTGTTTTCTTTCGAGTGGTATATTTACGTCGGAGATGCCTAGGTGACTAAAATCATGCGATTGACAATAAAAGTAGTATTTAGGTATTTTTAGCCGTTATACTTCGTTTTTTTTCTTTTTGACATGTCTTTTTTGAAAAATATTTTTTAAAAATAAATAACAGCAAATTACAATTTTAAACCCCTCAAACTTCACGATTTGTTTTCTTATGGTTTTGTATGTTTCAGTTACCAATTTTTTAAGTGTTTTTCAGTATAAGACATGTCAAGATTGTTAACATTTTTTTAATGTCAATAAAACGAAGTATATAGCTCCGACCTGACAGCGTGCTACTGTACAAGGTATTAACATAAAGTTATTCAAGTTATAAACATAATGTAGTATGCATTACCAATGATCGATTATCCTAAAAAAACTACTAGATTTTAGTCTCAAGAAAAGCTAAAATTAAGGGATGTATGACCTAATTATGACCCAAAGTAAGTAATAATTGCATAAAAATGCTCTAAACGGACATAAAAGCGTCTAAAAATTTACATAATGTTTCAATGACAATATTTATTACTCTACGTCGGAACAAATAGAGTCATCCGAATCTGATATTTCAATCGCTATACTAACATCGAAATTACAGTAGATAGGAACTTCATACGGCTCTTCCTTTATACGTATAACTAGTTCATCAGTTTCCTCATTAGTTTGAGTATTTTGTGGAATTTTACTAGTATCGTGTAAATTTGACTTTTCTGGCTCAGGTTTTTCTTCGTCACTTGAAGAATGAGAGTCGTCTGTGTCTTGAGTCTTATCCTCGTTATGGACACTAACTTTTTCAGATGTAGCCTCCATTCGGCTGAACCTGAAACGTCGAAATCATTGTCAAATCAATCAATCACACCCAACTAACACATTGCACAAAAACGATCGCGTGTTAAAACTTTGTTAGGACTTTTCATATTTCAAGCAGTTTTCTTTTTTTTATATGAATAGGAAGGAAAACGAGCAAGTGGGTCACCTGATGGTAAGTGATCACCACTGCCCATAGACACCCGCAACCCCGGAGTTATCGCAGATGCGTTGCCAACCTAGAGGGCTAAGATGAAATGGGTACGTATTAAAATACATAAAGATTAAAATGTATAATGGGTTAAAATACATAATGGTTCAAAATATATAATGCGATTTTCTCAGAAAGTGACAAATTAACAGGATTGTTATAAAACAAACCTAACCTAACCTAAACCAATCTATAGATTACGATATCAAAAAAGTTTATTTAGCTAATAGTTTTACAGAAAATAGCATTATATATTTTGAACCATTATGTATTTTAACCCATTATACATTTTAAACTTTATGTATTCTGATCCGCTCCCAGATGAAAATTTAATATCTCTTGTGCCCGTAATTTCCCCGGCTGTCCTACTCTCCACACCGGAACACAACAGTGCAAGCACTGCTGATTAGCGAGTAAGATGGTGGTAGCGATCCGGACGGACCTTGCACAAGGCCCTACCACCCGGGTAATCTCGCTGTCACAGGAAAGATGACATTAATAAAGTCATAATCGTAACAGAACGGCTAGCACAAGCTGTGCCTTGTAAGGAAAAGACGGGTGGTCAATCTCGTGCCCAACTACTGAAGCGCGTATGTTACTGTAAAAAGTGCTCACTTTTCCAAGATGTCGGCCTCTTTCTTCAGAGCGAGCTGTCTGTTCAACTCCAGCTTGGCGGCCAGCTCGGGGTCATCCGCCGCTGGGTCCGCGTTAAACTCTTCCCGAGACAGCTGTGACCGCAGATCCTTCCATTCACGTTGCTGGCGACGCTTCTGCAAGGCCCTCCCGCAAACCTCGAATAACGCGTGAGCTGAGAACAGTGGTGGCTCATCATCACACTCGTTCACAAATTACACACACAGTGCATTAGTTCTGTTGTAATTTCTTTCTTCGCACGGCATATTCTGCATGTATTATACATATAAACCTTCCTCTTGAATCACTCTATCTATTAAAAAAAACCGCATCAAAATCCGTTGCGTAGTTTTAAAGATTTAAGCATACATAGGGACATGGGGACAGAGAAAGCGACTTTGTTTTATACTATGTAGTGATAGTGATTTAATATAAAACAAGTTATCCCGCGGACTAATTTCAGGCGCGAATAGAAGAAAGACGGTTAACTTACTTTTACGTAGTTTTACTTAAACAGAATTATGTGGCAAGTTTGAACAGATGTGTTGGAAGGGGAAGCCTAGACGGACCTTCCGTTACCATGCAAGTTTTTTTGAGAAAAGGTCAGGTCAACAGTAGATACACTAAACTGACTGTGGATGAAGTGAAAGAGGTATGTCATGGCTAGGGATTGCAATCCGGATAATCCGAAATCCGAAATAACCGGATAAATCCGGATTTTTGTCGCCTTTTATATTGGTTTTTTCGGATTTCAATTACAATTGACAAAGTTGACATTTAACCAGAATTTCCTATTGAATTTAGTTTCATTTCATTCATTCATGCGTTCGTTTCTTTCCCCGCCACGTAGCACTATCTATTCCTCTCCCCTCCGCGCTTTACTGGCTACCTCATACCTAGCTTTAGATCTAGCTAGTCGGCCGGTCCGGTAGTACTTCACTGCAGACAGCAGTGCTGGACTGATTAAACGCGGATTATAGTGATTTATGCAGTTTTATTTTATGTATTCTTAGGGAAATTCTAAAACCTATAAAATTGAACACCAATAGGTTTGGGAGCGTTCAAGTATTACGTAACGCAATTTGGGGGGCGGAGGGGTCTCGTAAAACGTTACGATGCGTTACAGGGGCGGGAGGGGGTCTTTCTTACAACACGTTACGTAACATTATTTCTTTTTTTATAAACTCTCTTAACATGAATAAGTGAAAATTCACTTATTGCAAGTGAAAACCGAACCAAACTGTTATAAAAAATGATCACTTGAGAGTTACGTAACGCTTAGAGAGGGGGGTGGGGGGGTACAGAAAAACGTTACGGAGCGTTACAGTGGGGGGAGGGGGGGGCAAAAATCTTCAAAAATTGCGTTACGTAATACTTGAACGCTTCCTTTTCAAAAAACACAAAAATTTCAAAATTAATAAAAATCCGAAAAAACCGGATAGTCCGGATTTGTACAAGCTGATAATTTTAAAATCCGGATTTTGCAATCCCTAGTCATGGCACCAACCTTCTTTATGAACCCTGGTCTTACTCCATCCCAAGCCATCTTTCAAATTGGATTTCTCAACGCATCTCACAACATCCGCATAGTCGGGGAATGGAGCGATGCCGTCCTCATCGACTTGCTTATTGAGGAACATCTCCAGCCTCCTAACTGGGCCCTCAGGTTGACCCTCAACTGTGTGGAGTAGTCTAACTTCGCGGGCTTTCACTGGCTCCGCATCATTCAAGGTACATAATTCCCTGTAGAGTTTAACAATGTGCGCTTGTAATCTGAAAAAAAAAACATTCAAAATTTTTTTTAGAGCTCCATGCCCACATGCCCAGAGTATAAATGAAAATTCGTGTGGCTCCGCTGTCCGTCCGTCTGTCACCAGGCTGTATGTAATGAACCGTGATAGCTAGACAGTTGAATGTGTGTTGCCGCTATAACAACAAATACTAAAAACCAGAATAATGTATGTATGTCTGTATATATCAGTGACCAATATAAAGTGGCCCCACACTGCGTACATTTTGCTTTGGAGCAGGGCTAAGAAAATAAACCCAAAAATGTATTGTACAATTTTTCATGTAAATATAATCTATGTACGTAACCAATATAAAATGGCCTCACATACTTAAATTATTCTTAGGAGCATTGCTTTGCTAAGAATGGATTTTATATTCACTTGCTAAATTTGTATGGAACAAATTGGAAAAAACAGCAGGTCAGGTTCTTTTAATTTAACAAGAATGCTAAAGTGACTCACCTATCACATCGGACATATGCTGATACTGACGAATCCTCTGTAACTTCAGCCACTTCAAGAACAGCTATTTTTTTTTTATACTTCACTATTTCAGCCTCAATCATTTTTATCCTTTCAAATTTAGCAGCATCATTTAATTCGTTTGTCACCTTTTCTGCAAATAGAATTTCCTTCCTTGGCACTAAAAGTTTATTGTTGGAATCACAAAAATTCTCATTAGCATCTAAATTTTCTTTATCATTTTGTATAGCCTTATTATTTTCTATTTTATTACTATCACAATTTATTATAGTATCACTTTCATTGTTATCAATCTGCATCTCATCTTGTATTTTAATTTCTTGACTATCAAAAATTTCAATTGGCGTATTGTTATTATTATTTCTAATTTGAAGTTTGCCATTTGGAGAACAGTTTTCTTTTGACTCTTTCAATCTGGTATCTTTATTTTTAACAGGAGTATTTTTACGACTAACATCTTCTGCCCTAGAAGTCGTGGCAAGCTTATGTTTAGACTTCTTTAATTTAATGCTGTCTTTTGTTTTGTTTTTGACTTTATCATCACTTAAGATATTTTTCTTTGGTTTCATTTTTGCCATTGAATTATCAAATTTTACTTCATCTGATTTTTTATCAACATCCATCAAAACACTATCAACTTCCACTTTATTGGCTTTATCACCATCTTCAGTTACAGGATCATAAAATAATTTCTTTGCTATTTCATGTGCAGCAACTAAATCATTATCAAGAGCAATTAATTCATCATCACCTTCACTATCTACTGCAATGACATCAAGCTTTGGCTTCTTGGACTTCTTTGGACTTTCATTATTGAGATCACCTCTCTTTCTGCTGTCTTCACTTGATTTACCTGTATTGAAATTCACATAAATCAGTTTATATTTAATTAAATGCAGGCAGAAATTATGAATATGTAATCAAAGTTTGTTGAAAATATCTAGGTTAACTTTTATTAATTAACTAGATTAACTTTTATAAAATATCTAGATTAACTTTTATTTCCTTGACAGTTTTAAATAATTCACAATTGATTAATCCTGTCACATTTTCCACAATTTCCAAAAATCTTATTTAATGACTGATATTTTTCAATGCAGCAGTTGCCGTTTGCATTGACTTTGTTTTACACGCATTTTGTTGCTTTAGTCTTATTTCTTGTGTGCTATCAAAATCATCAAATTATTATTATCCATCAATAAATGCAGGGCCATTAAAGCGGTTGGTTAGGTCAGATAAACAATTAGAGCACCAAATATACTTGAGAGAAAAAAAAGGGTCACTTGTCATACAACTTTCTACAGGAAGTAACCTGGTTTCTTTGCTCCAGAGTATAGATTAGCGCGGACATTAAACTTGTCACAAATGCCTATATAAATACATCTTCAAATTATGTAATGTGGAATACTGCAGAGTTGGTCTCATTAAACACCAGTGGAATTTTTTTCAGGATTTTTCAACAGTAGGTGACGAATGTTTCCATACATACATAGTTTGATGGTCTCTAGACAAACCTTTATAGTAGTGTAAGTGTAACCCAACCTACTGAGATAATATGTTTAAATATTCACCTATTGTAGAAGTAGTCGACAATGTGACAAAATTGACTCTCTTCCTTGGTACTTTTTTAACATGAAACTTCAGAGTGTCAGCGACGTCACTTATGTGGCTATACTTCTTCATGGGCTCATCTATAAGTCTTTGTAAAGCTTTCCTGATAACTCTTGTAAATTTTTCAGACTTTTTATATTCATCGTCTGCACAGACGTATGCAGTCAGCAGTACTTTTTGTATGATTTTTTCCATTTCATAAGTTTGATCCAACAGGAGACATCTGTTTAAAAAATTGGTGAAGTCCTTGTTGTCTTGGCAGAGAGCCTTGTCGTAAGCATCAGTTCTGGGTTCATCTCTATTCCTTTGTTTCACAGGATATTCAGACATATCAATGGCATCCACCTCATCTAAGTCTATAATATCTATACCGTTTGACCTGTTTAAAAAAATAATAAAGACAGTAAAGAAGTGCTCATAACTATCTTGGCACATAGAATATACTCTGGTTTAAGTTTTAAAGTATAAAGAAAACACTATTCTTTGGTTGATTTTTATTGGGATGCTTCTGAGTACATTGCTAGAGAGAAGGCAATAGACAATAATAAATACTTTTTTCTATATGGCTAGTATACCACAATAGAACCTTGAGACAGGTTCAATTCAGCATAAAGTTCTGTATTGTATGTGGCATGTAAGTCCCTCAGACCAAATAAAAAGCAGTGGCAAATGAAACCGTTTTAAAATTTACCTTCCCATGTGCATAAAATTGCCACTCTTACAAGTGCAATCAAACTACGCCAAGTAAACTGGTTGAGCTACACACACACGCCTACAATACTGAGCGTAGTTTAAACCAGCCTTAGTATGCCTGTCGCAGTACTTCTTTACGTAGTCCAGTCACTTTCGGTACGCACGGTTCTACTACAGTTTTTTCCCTGGATGGTTTTGGTTCGTTTTGTGAACGTGAAAAACAGTAATTATAAAAAAAGTCTATTGACTTGCTGAAAACTTACATTATGCGTGTAGGGACCTCCGACCACCCTGCCCATTTAAAATCGAAAATAATTATAGAGAAACTATCCGCATCCGCGATATGATTTAGGGTGAAAAGATTTTCCTCACTGATTCAAGTTAAGCAAAAGCAATCCGTTAAAAGAAAAGAAAATCGTTTAAAATCACGTAACTGGATCAAATAATCAACGAAACATTAAAACGAAGCAATAAATAAGTGTGATTTTGAATTGTTTTCTGATACTGACAGTGACATTAGATCGTGACTGACAATGACATTTCTTTTTTTTTTTATTTATCTCCCCACTGTAAGGTTAAAGAGTCTTAGTCCATAGTACCTAAAATTCTGTTAGGCTGCAGCCAAGGCCAAGTTTTTTCTTGACATTGAAATACTGTTGTGAACTAGTGTAATGATCTAAGAGCTGTAGGCTTATTGTCTAACTCGCTCGCAATCGCCATAGTGTTCGTTTTGACAGTTCTTCTATGAATGTGACAGCTAGCTGATTCCGATGGCAATTGTCAGCCCATACTCAAACTGTCAAAATGAAGACATCATATCATTGTCCGTTGGCTAAGAGCCCGACAGGGGGGGAGGGGGTCGTTTGACCGTGTTCTACCGTACAACGTTGCCGACATTTTTATGTCACAAGATTTTTGAATACTGTATTTTTTACTTTGACATTGGCGAAATCATCGCATCGATCGATGGGGCCATATTATTAAAAGAAGAAGAAGAAGACGATTGCGATTGCGAGCGAGTTAGACAATAAGCCTACTGGTTTTAAAGGGAGCATAAGCAGTCTTTATAATTCTAATCTAATCGCATAGCTATGCGTTTTAAATAATTAATAATAAAGATGTGTATGTACTTCAACGTCTTGTAGTACAGTCACCAGCATAAATAAGTGATCACTTTTGTACCTTGTCACTTTAAAGTCATGTTTGAAAAACCATACGAAATCATGTAACGACTGAAAGCGACAAGGTACAAAAATGATCATATATTTATGCTGGTGACTGTACTACCAACACAATAACCTTTTTTATAACATATACGCCATTAAGTTCTGATTAGTTAAAAAATAATTAGTGTAAATTGTGAAACTTTAAATCTGGGGCCTTACCATGACGTCTTAATGCGTTAAAGTTTAGGTTCGCTCGCTGTCAGATCCATACTAAAAGTGACAGCTAAAACTTGAACTGAGTCGGAATTTGGACGTCATGGTAAGGCCCCAGTAACTTCCTCTGTGACACAAACGTAGCCGAGCTAAAAGGTATCGCCTATCGGGCATAAACGCAGTTAAGTGATTCATTGTTGATTTTATTTAATTAAATGCGGTAGGTAGGTATTCCGTCAAAGAAACTGTCCCAGACTGAAGACACGTTCGACACGCAACCACGTCTCGGCAGGTCGTTTTGATTAAATGCAGAACCAAACAATTAACATTAAACATTATTTCAAGTAAATATTTTTTTATTAGAGAGGCCAATAAGACAACAATTTATGTAATAAATTTCAACACAAAAAGATGGCTATTTGTTACAATAATCATTTTTATTTCAATAATAATATTGAATCTCTTATAATTACAAAGAATAAAATACTATAGGAGAATGTCAATCATTAAGACTTGGCTACATACTTTTTACAATCATTTTATGATGTCAGAGTTTTGTAAAAATAAATTCTGATTCTTAGTTGAACTACGGAATAAGTAATTAATTAACTGTAATTTACGGAACATCCCGACCAACATTCTCCTTTTAAATAAAAAATACTAGGCTATAAAAATGCAAAGTAAATAATGAGATGGATGACATCTTGGGTGAAGTTAAATAACTAATTTACATCAAATTATTATGTACACGTAAAACGTAAACTCGATCATCGTGTGGTGTTCTTAATTTAGTTTTTTTACAGTATATTAAATAACTATCTTCATATTTACGCATTACATACATCTTGAAATATGGACTAATATTTTCAAAGCACCATTCCGGCCGCATTGATCTAAGACAATCTCTAGTTTTCTTTATTTATAAATATATTCAAGAAAATTTTTGATATTTAAATACCATCAAACCAGGCACCAAAGATATCAAATGTCGACTGGCTGTAAGAGCTTTGTACCTAAGGAGCAAAGAAAAAAAAATGCAAAGATTATTTTCAAAATCGTAAAAAAAACGCGCGACGTCTGGATCTCTGGACTGGTTTTTGCGTTATCATTCAATATTCTTTGATTTTCATTTCCAGGATACATTATACAAATAAAATCAAATTTTTCATCTTAGCGTGCTATAAAAATCATCCTGATTTCTTTTGTTGGAAAATTCGAATATGAGAACGTTTTTCAAGATTGTTTAAAAAAATTACAATGTTAAAACAGGCAAATTTGCCAAGTTTGATGGTACCTAAATAATTTCGAGCAGTAACATTGTGCAGTCTAGAGTTAGAATATGAAGAGAAAATGTTGAGTTTTATTTTATTCTTGTTCCGTATCCACTGCTACGTGTGACTTGAGCTTGCCTAACGTCGTTGTTAATAACTACTATTAATTACACCCAATATCCACCTCATCTGAAACAAAAATAGGTTGCTAGAGAATAAAATTTACAATAGTTGCGAAAATTCAAAAAAATTGGTATAAAGTCTATTTATTTTAGCTAGATACTAATATGACATTACCTGTGTTGCCTGTTTTTTGCAATTCAAAAATAGTGATGTGCCACTGCTATCGTAAGTTAAAGATAAATTAATTTTAGTATAGATTTTTGTATGTATATGCTAGTGTTTTAAACTAATAAACCTTTAAATTTGCTTGATTATGATACAATCGTATTTTTTTTTCTTAAAATATAACATGACCAAACCTCTTGTATTCAGACCACAAACATTGACGTCGGTTTCGAGTACACCACTAAACAATAAAATCTGGTATCATTATTTTACAATTTGACATTTGCAATTGTCAATTTAGTATCTAGCTAAAATAAATAGACTATATATAGTAGTTCTATTAGAGTTCTATAGTCAAAATGGCAAAATGGAATCTTTATAATTTCGTCATGTCTGTCCATCCGCCTCGGGCTTGGTTCAAATTCAAATACCTATTAAAATACTCGAAGTGGTAGAAGAATCGGGTGATCGGGTAAATAAGCTTTTTACCAACTTGTTTTTTAGGTCAAATCTTGCAAGTCAGACCGCGCAATCACGTCTTTATCCCTTACGGGGTAGACAGAGCCGAAGATAACAAGACCTGAAGGCCACGTTTAGCATAATTGTGGGCGTAGTCTTTTCATTCTTAGCTGTCCTATTTGGTAAACAAAATTCTAACCTCAATGTACAAATTTTTGTAAAGAATAAGGTGTAATGTTATCAAATAAACCTGAGGCAATATTTTGTACATAATTTTGCTGATATTTTATCTCCAAGTTCCTTTTTTACGAAGAAATAGTTAAAAAATAACAAAAATGAGACGTTTTGAGGTTAGAATTTTGTTTACCAAATAGGACAGTTAAGAATGAAAAGAGAATTACCTTATAAGGGCCTTATCTATGATTCCGTCTCTATTTATTACTAAGAAACAGACTGAGACGTCGTTAACACGTCACTGCGTATACGCGGCGGTTTTGTCGCACCTTTAGGGCTGGTACTCACACGGCAGGCTGAGTCAGTCAGCGCGCGCGGCGTGCCGGCGCCTGCCCAGCTCCACCGCCAGGTCGTGCTGCAGCGCGGCGGTGCGGCGCGTCACGTCCGCCGGCATCACGCTCCGGAGCCCGTTCACTATGTCCTTGGTTTTGCCTGGACGGACAATGGTTTTATTTTAATCTCATATTTTAAAGAGGCTTTAGTACACAGAGGTGATTATGTCATTATTAGACTGGATTATATGCAAAATAAAAAGCTTGTTATATGCATGCAAATATACATGAAAAATAAGTGAAAAATGGCAGAAATATGCACGAAAATTCGAAGAATATGCACGAAATATGCAATATGCGAAATTAAATGATAAATTTGAGGATTTTTTCTCGCAAACTTGACAATATAAAACATTTCCGTCGTATGTAAATGTTCCAGGAAAGTCAGTTATCCACTTATTTTTCCGGAGGCATGGTACGCATCAAATTTTACGCAAACAAATGAAAAACTAAACTGCAGATCAATGAGCACGCACATCAAGTATGAACAAGTAACAATTTTATATGCATAAAATGTGTCTTTCGCATTTCGGAACGCAAGTTGAATGCACTGTGCTCGGAAAAAACACTGTAAATGTGCCGATAATATTATTATGCATCATAACTCATAACTAGATCTTAGGTAAAATATGCTTTTACCGCTGAGAATGGCTTAAATATGCAAACGCATATACAAATATGCAAATGCATATAATCCGTCTCTCTCATGTCATCATGTTATAGGACTCTCACAATACCAAAGTGAATAGTGCGACTTGTGGCATGAATGACTTACCGAAATAAATATCATTGAGTGTATTCCGGATTTTGTTTTCCATGTCTTCGACCATGCGGCCGATATTGGCTATGTGGGGCGTCATGTCACTCACAGCTGAGTCCTGCTCTGCCTGGAATTAAGAGAACAAAACACCGTTAATGTCATGAATCAGCTAGTGGTACCAGTTTTACGGACTAGTACAAGTAAGTGATCTTTAAAAAACGAGCCTATTACTCTATATAAAAGGCCAGCAACACACCCTCCTATGTTATGGGTATCCATGGGCAGTGCTTGAGTTCCATTAGGTCAGGGGTGGCCAACAGGTCGATCGCGACTGTTAGTCCAGTCGATCGTGGCAAGGCAAAAAATATTAATATGTAGACCAGACTGTGCAACGTGTTTCATTTAAGGTTTCATGAAGTATGTAATTGGTAGATCGTGCAGGGTTTTGTTAATAAACAGGAGATTTTGGGTCTAATCAAGTTGGCTACCCCTGCATTAGGTGAATTGCATGGTTATTTGCCCCCTATCACATAAAAAGAAAAGAAAAATAAATTAAATTCATTTTTTATTTTGACAGGTCTTTCTAACAAGTATTTGTGAAGGTACTCCAATTTTTTTTTTTTTTTTTTTTTTTATTATTAGAGATGCCTCTCTGGACACTCTTGGAAATACAATCTAGTCTTAAGACTAATAAGTATTTTAAATTTGACCTAAACTACTAATAAGGCTAAAAACTAAGAATGTGTTCATTAACACTTTTCTTATTGTCTCTATTAAGGGGAAGACACTTAGTTAATGTGTTCATAATATATAGCACTCACTGCACTCATTACGCTATCACTATACTAAACTAACTCAAATGGTTTTGTCCTTTTCAGTCTTCTCTCTATGTCCGTGATATCGAGGAGCTGGACGGCCTCGACATTCACATGATGATGAAGCCTGTGTTCGTGGGCTTCGGCATATTTTTTGATGATTTGGCTGACAGGTTCCACTGCGAGGTCCCGGTGGAGGTTGTCGTTTCTTATGTACCAGGGTGCGTTTACGATACATCTGAGTACTTTATTTTGGAAGCGTTGGATCATTTGGATATTGCTTTGTTTGGTGCAACCCCACAGCTGAATACCATATGTCCATATTGGCATTAGGACTTGTTTGTACAGTAGTAGTTTGTTGTGCACTGACAACGCCGAGTGTCTTCCGAGTAGCCAGTACATCTTCCTATAGCGAAGATCTAGTTCATCGCGTTTCTTTTTGACATGAGCCTTCCAGCGAAGCTTGACGTCTAGTGTCATGCCCAAGTATTTGGCTGTGTTTTCGTACGGTATTGCTTTGTTGTTAATATATACCGGGCTGTATGAGTTTCTTTTATTGGTGAAATCTATGTGAATTGACTTGGACTCATTGAGTTTTATTCGCCATTTTTTTGTCCAGTCATAGACAGTGTTAATGGCAGATTGAACTTTTTCCACTGCTTCTTCATGACTGTCCCCTATAGCCATGATAGCGGTATCGTCTGCAAAAGTTGCAATGGTATTGTTTTCTAACGCTGGAATATCACTTGTGTATAATAGGTACAGGACCGGCCCTAAGACACTTCCTTGTGGTACTCCGGCTTTAATTGGCTTTATTTCTGAGTATGATTCATCTTGTCTAATGCGGAACTTCCTGTCAGATAGGTAAGATTGTAATATATTTGTAAATTGTTTAGGTAGCATTTTCTTTAATTTGTGAATAAGACCTTCATGCCACACCTTGTCAAAAGCCTGTGCTACATCCAAGAAGACTGTAGAACAAACTTTTTTTTCTTCTAGTGTTCTTTCTATGATATTGGTTATTCTATGGACCTGGTCTATTGTGGAATGTTTTTCCCTGAAACCAAATTGGTAATCAGGGATTAAGTTTTTATCTTCTAATAAAGGCTTTATCCTTTTTATGAGAAGTTTTTCAAATAATTTAGATAATATTGGTAACAGGGAGATCGGCCTGTATGATGTTACTTCATTAGCTGGTTTTCCTGGTTTGGGAATCATAATGACCTCAGCGAATTTCCACACGTCTGGGACATGTTTTAGTCTGAAAGAAGCATTGATGAGTGTGGTAATCTTTATTATTGCTTTACGAGGCAGATTACGCAAAATTTCTCCGGTTATGAGATCGTAGCCAGGAGTTTTCTTTAGGCGTAGGCGATTTATTTCACTAGACACTTCTCTTGGTGTGACAAGTTTTATTTCAAGCTCTTCTTGTACTATACTTTCATCCATTATAGTGTCATTAGTATTATTTTCGTGTGGTTGAAAAATTTGTTCGAGATGTTGTGCAAACCTTGCAGCTTTTTGAGCGTTATTTACGGCCCATTGACCATTATCTAATTTAATAGGAGGGACTTGAGTGATAGGTCTTTTTAAATTTTTTGTGACTTTCCACAAGGAATAGTCTGTGGCACGGTCACTTGTCAGCTGATGAAGATGAGTAGTCATGGATACATCGAGGAAGATTTTGATTTCTCTGTTTAATTTCTTTGAGAGGTTATTCAGCAGCGTTTTGTCCTGAGGAAATCTCGTTTGTTGCCATTTTTTTCTCTGCTTCCGCTTTTCAGCAATCAGATTTCTAATTTCTAAAGGATATTGATTGCCTATAACCCTTTTCTTGGTGATAGGTGTATTATTCCAGGCACATTGCTGAATATCTACAATGAATTTCTCTACTTCTAGATCCAGTTGCTCAGAGTTTTTAAGAGGAACCTTCAGATTGATGATGTTATCTAGGTCCAACTTAAAGCTTTCCCAATCTGTATTCTTGTTCACTAAAGTCGGGTTGCTTTCTTTTAGGATAATTTTTTCAGTTAGAGTTAACATTATGGGTGAGTGGTCCGAACTCATATCGTATCCTTCCTCAATGTGAATGAATGAAGTAGTTATGTTCTTGTATATAAAAAAATCGATCAGATCGGGAAGTTTGTTGGTATCAGTTGGCCAGTAGGTCGGCTTTCCCGTTGATATAACGTCACATTTTGTTTCTTTGATGGCATGTAGCAATTCTTTGCCCTTAGTGGTAGTATGCCTAGAGCCCCAGTGAGTGTTCTTGGCATTAAAGTCACCTCCTAGGATAAATCTGTTGCCTAGTTGATCCAAAAAGTTAATGTATTGTTCTGCCTTCAGTGCATATTTTGGAGGGCAATATATGGCTGCTATGGTAATAGGATACCTTTTTGTTTTGACACATACAGCTACAATTTGTTTATCGTCATCTTCAATCTTGAACTCTTCGTAGTGAGAGATGGTTTCCTTTATTATCACTGCACTACCTCCTCTGGTTGTATTGTCAGGATGTAGAGCCTGGTAAACTTTGTAGCCTTTGATTTTGATGAAGGATTCTCTAGTGAAATGTGACTCAGATATGAGGCACACGTCAATTTTTTCTGTAGATAGGACAGCCTGTAGTTCGTTTTGATGACGAAGTAGCCCATTGGCGTTCCATGCTATAATTTTGAGAGAGTTGGACATTACAGACATTTTGAGGTTGATGGCATGCAGTTATATTCCAGTTTCTTTAATCTGTCGTCAAATGACGTCATAAATTTTAGAATTTTTTCTATTTTATCTTCCAGATTATTCTTTGGATGAGAAGGCTTTGGCTGAACTTGGGGCTGAGCTCCTTTGGTTACTTTAGCGTAAGATACGTTTTTGTTAAACAGACTGTGATTTGCACTAACTTTTGTAACAGCTGGTGCCTTTTCTTTGGTATTATTTTTTATTTCCTTAGTTTTATTATTTTTTAATAATTGTAGTTCCTTGGCTACTATACAACCTCTGTAGTTTGCAGGGTGTGATTCACCACAGTGAACACATTTTGGTTTTTCTTCTGCTGTTTTATTGCAATCTCTTGTCAGATGCTTGCCAATACATTTTACGCACCTTGGTTCTTTAGAGCAGAATTTTTGTGTGTGGCCATATGCTTGACAACGTTTGCACTGCGGGATGAGATTTGATAATTTAACTGGCTGTATATCTACCTTGCAGCCTAATATCGATTTGATATTGTATATATTCTTTACATCTTCATTCTTTTCAAAAGATAGCATGAACATATTTAGGGGTTCTTTTGTCCTCCAGCTCAGTTTGTTAGCTGCCTCTAATATTTTATACCCCTGAGATATAAGGTCTTCCACTATTCTAAGTGGATCACACGATGAGTGTAAGTTTTTTGCCATTACCCTAATGGGTCGGTCCTGCTTATTCTCATATGTGTGATATAAGCAGTTGTTTTGTGTGAGAATCTTGGACACGTTTCTGTATGCGTCCTCATTGGTAGAGTTTACTTTAACTCTGTCACCTTTCATCATTTTAGTGTTGAAAGAATCTTTTGATAGGTTGGTCAACAAAAGATCGTAAAATCTCTGGTAGTCCTTAATATTCTCCACTATAATAGGTGGTGGTAACGGTGTCTTTTTTACCTTGGGTTTTTCATTGCTGAGTGTGCCTTGAGGGGGTGGTGAGAGTGACGTATTAAACTTCCTTTTCTTTCTACTCTTTTGACGTACCCACCCGGTTTCTTTAGCGAGTTCCTCCTCATCTGTCTCATATTCCATTGTTTTGGAAGGAATCTCTGTGCCTGTCGTTTTGTTTTCAGGCGTGATTTTTGTCATCTGTTCCTGAGCATTTTTCAGCTTTTGATGGAGTTCGTCGATTTGACTTTTAAGGTTATTAACTACATCTTGTAGTTTCTCGCGTTGACTTTTCTCTTCCGAGTAGTACTTGAATAACACATGTTCTGTTTCTGTTTTGAGGGTTATACGGGGTGTATTTTGCGATGCCATTATTAATTACAAGTAATAGCTTCGCCTTAACAAATTAACACAAATAGTCATGATTCACTTAATCGGTAAATCTAGGTCATCGCGGCGACCGTGAAACGCACACGACGCGACGAAGTGCAATGCTGTGTCAGCGCTTTACCCGAGCACGAACTGGGGCATAAGCAAAAGAGACACAACCGTTCTTCGCGGAAGATTAACACTGACGACCCAGGTACTCCAATGATAAAAAAAAATTACATACAGTATTAGCTACCACATTATCTGAAATATCAATTTGCTTTCCCCTTTCCACCTTTAAGCCCACAATCATGCTAAATATGGGCTTTGGGTCTTACCTTGGGCTCTGTCTACCCAGTAAGGGATAAAGACGTGATTTATATATGTACTAGCTTCTGCCCGCGACTTCGTCTGCGTAGAATTAGCAATCAATATGTTTATCGCTATCCCGTGGGAACAATACAATTTTCCGGGATAAAAAGTAGCCTATGTTTTAATCTACGGTACCAGCTATCTTCGTGCCAAATTTTGTCCAAATCCGTCCAGTCGTTTTAGCGTGAAGAAGGAACAAACATACACACTCACTCACTCACATCGTCACAAACTTTCGCATTTATAATATTAGTAGGATGTATGTCAATATACTGTTGGTTTAATATTGCAACCGAAAGAAAAATCTAATGGAACTGTTCCAGTATCAAAACAATCTTGCATTCTGATGCGTGTCTCAAACATAGGATCAGTCAACCTGGTTTTAAGATTAACCCCCTTATTCATAAACGCTCTATAGGCCTCTGCTAACTTAGTAATTGTTTGTCCTTATCTGTGAAAGGTAAGTGTCAATGTGACAGATAAGGACAAACGATTACTAAGTTAGCAGAAGCCTATAGAGCGTGTATGAATAAGGGGGTAAGTGTTTGTCTTGCCTGTCTAGTTAAACTGCCTCCGAGGTTCATCGTTCCGCTGCCCTCCTTGTTTGTTTGCAGCCAAAGCATGGCTGTAGAAGTGAGCTTGTAGTGGGCATTCCTTCCAGAGCTCTTCTCGACAACCTCCACAACATGAATGGAATCCCAGCACCCTTTGATCTTCTGGGAACCATCGCCAGCTTTCTTTATCAATATTACACCTGGAACATAAAGATAGTGAAATATTAACTTTCAAACATTACAAACTTATTAAATTTTTATTTATTTAACGTAAACCAATTATTGTTCTTTAAAGTAACATTATTGCACTATAAACCACCTATTATTTGACACATTGCCAGTAATAAATTAAAAAAAAACTGTTCTTTGATATCAAAATGACATTCTTTCTTATCACTCATTCATATGCATAAAGGAAATGTCCATATAAGGCAGTGATTATTTGTCTTCAACAACATTGTAAAATTAAACAAATTAATGACAATTAGCAGTGGAAATCTATTTCTTAATACAATTAGTACAACAGAACCACCAAATTATTATGTATATATTCTTTGAGAATAGCATAATTCCCTACTTTAAGACAGAAAGTAAAACATGCATCTATGACAGGGTTTGAGTATTGAAGTAGGTAGTCATACAAACCTGCAAATCCATGATCCATGTCCCACAAATACACAGAGCTCACTCCGCCTTCGAAATACATTTCTCTGTACTGATCGAACGCGTGATTGGCGTCGATTTCTAGCTTTCTTAGGCGCTCAGAGGGCATGGAGCCATCCTCGAGCGGAGGATCGTATGTGTTCGACCACGGAGACCTGTACGAGTCCCCATCCCTGTTGTAATCACATAACAAGTAATCCTTCCCGTTACTACGGTCTTTGGCAATCTTCAAAGGCTGGTCCACAGACGACAGTAAATCCTCACACAAACTTGGCACGAGATCTATTAAATCTGTTAAGTTCTTCTCTATCTGCTGGGGCGGCAGCCTCCGCATCAAGTCCAAAGCGCAATCCATTTGCTGCTCCGTCTGAAACGACCAAAACGGTTACCGATCTGGTAAGCTCTTAAGAAATCCAGGCATTAGTCATCACAACAATATTACACATATGCCCTATTTACAAACGGAATGAAGCCAAAAATATCTCACCATGGTTAACTTAAACTTTACAGAAATCAATAACTAAAAGAAAATAACAAAAAATACCAATTGCACTTTGGAAATGTTCAATTACAAAATTACCAAACCAAACCCAAAAGACTCCAATTGATTGACAGTAAACTACGTAATGTTTTTTTACTGCTGTAATCACTATTAATTCAAGCTAATTTTAACGAATTGTAAAGTAATAAAAATGACAGCTACGTACGTGATTGGTCAAATTAACAAATAGTACGAGTAAATGCGAAAACGAGAACAGACTGACACTTCGTTTAGGAATACGACGTAACTGGTTTTATTTTAAAAATGTAACGATTCTGTGAGTGATTCTGAAAAACTTAGAAGAAAATACGAAATGAGCTTTTTAGAATTTTTATTCTAGTGAATTACAGTCAGCAGCAGTGACTCCATTTTTTTATTTGTATATTTAAAGATTAAACTAGAAATGGTTCCGAAGTTGTTGCAATTCAAAACTTAATGCAACTGTTGAAAACTTTTTATGGCAACACTTTCTTGCCAACCAGCCCGGTATATCTTTCTCAGTTTACAGGCATTAACAGGTATAGTGAGAAAGAGACAAAATATTTTATGGCTCCATTGTTGCCTGCCTGCAACTTCCCGGAATGTCAGGAAGTAGCGGTGCGGTGTGTCAGTTGCAAGTGTCAAACTTTTGTTGATGTTTTATTAGTGGAATTAATTGATAAAGTTCTGAGAGTTGTTTTCCGCAATTCATCAATGGGATTATAATCTCACGCATCATCTCACTTCAGTGCCTTAATCGTGTTCAGAAAGCGCATCTTGAAAGGTTATATCGTGTATGTATTTTAGTGATTCATGTTATGGGAATGTTCGTCATGTTATTATGGTAAAGTAGCTATTATAAAGGTCGAAACAGGAAGCGAAGCATGCATAAAGACTTGTTGTATAATCGCCAACAAACAAATCATTAGATTTTATTGCAATAATCCCAGCAGAAGGTTACAACTGAAACCTTACAGTGAAGCTTATTAGAATGTGCATGAACTGTGCATTTTATGAAATGCAACGTTTGTTTAGCAAGGTTTTATTTCTGTTATAACCTCACATTTACCTTTAATAGGCTTGAACTGTCTGTTTTGAATCCACTGAAAGACCACAACAACAACTTATTTTTCTTTTAATGATTGTTAAACCTCTTAATCAGCATTTGAAAAACGCCTCTCAAAGCAGCAGTGTGAATTGCTAGGGATTGGCTAGAAATATAGACTACTGTACCTTTATAATTATAAGTTGTAACCAACCGTTGGAAGAAATTATTGTACCGTGCTAAAGCTACCTTGATGATATTTATAGTAATAAAATTAAGGTCTCTCTTTTCCTCTTGTCTATAGCTTCCTTGTCTGTTAATGTGGAAACTAGTCTATTGCTAACTATAACTTCCGTGTCTGTTTTTAAAATTAAAAACTTACGTGATTGTTTGTCAATTTCAGAAGAATCCGAACGTGTAATGATGCCGACCCAAATGGTGAACCAGGACAATCATGACAATGACGTAAAGGTCAAGACGGTGTACGGCGGGGACGTGATGATCACCTACATCAACCAAAACATCACGCTGGAGGAGTTTATGCAGGAGATGATTGCCATCTGCCGCTTTCTGCCAGATCAGGTATGGCTGGGCTGGACTGCACTACTAATATAAGTGCCGGCATGTATGTCTAGCGATGACTGTTGATGCGCAGTAGTTGAAAATAAGGTAGCGCGGGGGAGTGCGGGTGTCGCGGGCGGGCTACACCACGTTAGACTTACCGGCCGCCACCTGTATGTATACTCAGCAGAAAAAAAGTGGCCCTCATATTATTATTATTATTATTTAAAATAATACACTAGCAGCTCTTTGAGCTGATGCGTGTATATCACTGCACTTGTGTTCTTTGAGTTTTTAAATGAATGTCTATATGTATGTAATCCCTACTAATATTTTAAATGCGAAAGTAACTCTGTTTTGTCTGTCTGTGTCTGTCTGTTATGCTTTCACACCTGAACCACTAAACCGATTTTAATGAAATTTGATACAGAGATAGTTTTAGTCCCGGGAAAGGACAGGATAGTTTTTATCCCGGAAAATCGCATCGTTCCCGCGGGATAGTGATAAGCGAATTCAACGCAGATAGTTGTGGACAACAGCTAGTAATAGATAAATATAAAATAGGGACTGGGTCAAACTTTATGCCACTGAGTATATTTCAAAGGCACTAACTTACTGATTCGAAAGAATTTGTTGCCTTGATTTTAATTTTAATAGTTTGGTACAACAATAATACAAAATAATAATTTGATGCTACTCCGCTATATAAGTTATCCATTTATTTCAACATGAACCTCTGCAAAGTAATGCCTAAATCTAAAAAGTTTTTAACAATAATGCAAGCTAAAGGTACATACCGTGAAAATGGTAGACCATCCAGCTCATGTCTGTTCCTGGGAGACCTAAACTAAAGGTCTCTCGGCAAACAAATGCTGTTTTCCAGTCTGCCCTATAATGATGAAAATTATATATTGGAAATGGAAAGTTTCAATTCCCACTTATAGAAATTTGTCAATTTCCTGAAATTTTTCCATCGGCAAATCAGCGGCCCATGTAGAAGCCAGCTATACCGAAATCGTAAAACGCATGTTCAAAGTTACAACTAGTCGTGTACAGTTTGTCTATAATGTCGTGACATTAAAAAGTGGCAATACTGTAGTGTCGTCCCTTCCTAATCTATAGGTATAAGAAAACGACACGACACTACAGTATTGCCACTTTTTAATGTCACGACTTTATAGACAAACTACGAAAGTGGTATAATAACAGACGACCGAATTTACTGCGGGCCGGACAACGGATTTGGTTCGCTCCGAACCATGTAGGTATGTCCGTCTGTAGCAGTGATGGGCAAACTACGGCCCGCGGGCCAACTCCGGCCCGCGAAAGAATTTAATGCGGCCTGCCGGCGTTCCTTCGAATTGGAGTGTTATGGCACAGGATGACGATATTTAAACGGTGCTGCTGTATAAAATAGAATAATAGATACGAAGGCAAAGGAGCCAGCTAGACTAGCCACGTATTTCATGCGTCATGTATCAAAAAAATTGCATTTTAGTATAATTTTGGCCCTTCTTTGAAATATCTGTGATTTTCTGGCCCGCCATGAAAAAAGTTTGCCCACCACTGGTCTGTAGAATAGTCTGATGACCACGACTGGACTGGCAAGGTTCGATCGTCTGTAGCAAACAGCAGATTTCATTCGCTGAACCAAATCAGAGTCCGGCCCGGACCAAATTCGATCGTCTGTTACTGCTTTAAGGGATGAAGACGTGATTAATATTTACGCATATTAATTTCATTACATGTCGGCTTCAATACTTTTAATTATAATTAGGTAGTGCTAGTGCACGATCACGCGTCACGTTGCCGTGTGTAATGTAACCATAAGGCCTTGTGCTATTCTGTTATCATTGTCTGCTCTCGCGCATGTTTAGACTCGCTTTGAGACTAGTAACGGCACATTATTTTAAAATTGAGACAATGAAATATTGTCTTTTCTAGAAACAATGCTGAATAAATCAGTATTACTTATTGAGATGACTGAAACGGGATTTTATCGCGTAAAGTATAGAATTGGGTATTAACGTTGTTGCTTCAGTGTGTTTTTATTACGGCACGTGAACATGGGATACATACATACATACCGTCACGCCTCTTTCCCTCAGGGGTAGGCAGAGACAACTTTGTTCCACTTGCTACGATCCTGACATACCTCTTTCGCTTCATCCACATTCATCAATCTCTTCATACATGCTCGTCTGTTTCGGGTACATGGAACATGGGATGAAACTGAAATTTTAATTTTGGGATACAATTGTGTGGGAAGAGCCACAATGTAGAGATCAAATGTTATATATACCTGGGGAGCCAAAGTCCAAAGTTTCGTATTCAGATAACCGCTAATGACCTTTAGCAGCGACACTCCTCACACATAAGGTCCGCGTGCCTGTTAGTGAAAGAAGGAACTATTCCGTCAGCGTAAATTTTGGGCGTAGCTATGGACTCGTGGCATAAAACACAATAAATGAAAATAATTAGTTACTTAATGACTAAAGCAAAATTTTTAATAACCTGACCTAACTAAAACTTCAAAGTAAATAAGTCAAATTTTCCGCCACAGGCATCGATCCCAAAACGCTTGCCATTACCGCCCTGGGGTCTTACCATGACGTCTTAATGCGATTCAGTTTAGGTTCCCTCGCTGTCAGATTCATACTAAAAGTGACAGCTAAAACTTGAACCGAGTCGGAATTAGGACGTCATGGTAAGGCCCCTTGAACTGCTATTCTTAGCCTTTGAGAGAAGTAAGCGCCAGCCCCTAGGGTCACCTGTGGCCAGTACTAAAAGGTTTGATAAATCTTTTAATATTGTATATTTCCAACAATAATAATTCCACTGAAAGTACAGAGTGCTTCATCACTATGATTTACGGGGGCTACTGACTACCCCCCTGGGCATATTGTACATTTAAAATTTACAATGAACGGAATAAATAACACTTTTTTTATTGTTCCGCGATAAGGCGAAGCCCGGTGTTGTGGAAACTTTTACGGCGTTGTTTATTACGCGGGAAACAGGCATGTTCCAAATTTAAACAGACGCCATATTTCAGAGATGAAGAGATCACCTTGGTTGAAGCATGATCGTAGTTTGTCTATGGTTCCTTTAGTATTTTTTTAATTTTGAATAGCATTAATTTAAGTTTCTGTTTATAGGAAAATTTTATTTCCGATTTTTTTATTTCTGTGGTTTTACCGTTACAATTTTTTTTAAGCTAACGACTCCAAATAGTTTTTTACTAAAAAAAATAAAAGGACCATAAAAGCGACCAAGCATGCAAAGGCAACCGCCAAGTTCAATACATGCGATACGATTGTCGAGCTTGTCAGTAGAGTAAATTTTGTCAAACAATTATAATAGTAATACTTTATTAAATGATGAACTATGATGTTAATTTTACTTATTGATACTTCTGCAGGATTTATTAGTCCCTCAAAAGAATGAATTCCTTCCTTGTAGCGATTCACCGAATCGCATTTCACCTAGATCGTATACCTATTTAGGTAGATAGGTATTTATAGCATTGTGTCGCAATCGTTTATTTTTTTTTGGTCGCTATAAGTTTTAGGCTCATTTCACCTCGATCGTGTATTACAGAAGTTTTTATGATGATCGTGTATTACAGAAGTTTAGTTTTTATGTTTATTTGATCATTCAATATAAAATTACATCGTCACTAAAATTAAATGCCAAAGAATTTATATTGAAATCGTCAGTTTAAAATAAAAATGACAACAATTAAAAATGTAATTTAATATAACAATTAAGTACTTTTAAGTAAACTTAAATAAAAAACACCGGGTAGCACTCCGGGAGTGCCGGCAGAACTGAAAACTTCACACACGCACACTCGTGCAAAAAGAAAAAAAAAGAGAAAAAGAAAAACTACACGAGTTTGAACTGCGGTCATCTGAGAGAACATACTGGTATTCCACACCTTATACCACTAGTCCAAAAGCACATACGTTAAAGCGACGAAATCAACGTACACTTCAAAAATCGAACGCGACTAACTTCATTCGTTCAAAATAAGCTCTTAGAAGATCCTGATATCCTGGTATTTAAACTCCTTCCATCTTACGCTTGACGCGAGTTTAACATTTTTTACCCAGCCCAAAAAGCGCTCAACGCCGCTAAAGAAGTTTTACATACATACATACATATCGTCACGCCTCTTTCCCACAGGGGTAGGCAGAGACTACTTTGTTCCACTTGCTACGATCCTGACATACCTCTTTCGCTTCATCCACATTCATCAATCTCTTCATACATGCTCGTCGGTTTCGGGTACTCTTGACCTGGCCAGAAAGAAATTTTCACTTCAAAAATATTTTTATCCAAATGATGATACAAGCATGCTTTCCTTTGGCAGGTGTTTACGATGAAATGGGTGGACGAGGAAGGTGACCCGTGCACCATATCGACGCAGCTCGAGCTCGACGAGGCGCTGCGACTGTACGAGCTGAATCGGGACTCGGAGCTGACTGTACACGGTGAGTCTATGTCTATACTCTATCCCCCTTACTCATAAATGCTCTATAGGCTTCTGCTGACTTAGGAATATTCTTATTCTTTTACTAGTTGTTGCCAGCGACATCGTGTGCAAAAAATTCGTTTATCGCTATCCCGCGGGAACTACGCAATTTTCCGGGGTAAAAAGTAGCCTATGTGCTATTCCAGACTTTTCTCTATCTATGTGCCGAATTTCATCCAGATCAATTGGGCCGTTCTGGCGTGATTGAGTAACAAACAAACATCCATCCATCCATCCATACTTTCGCATTTATAATACTAGCTGTTGCCAGCGACTTCGTCTGCAAATAATTCGTTTATCGATATCCCGCGGGAGCTACGCAATTTTCCGGGATAAAAAGTAGCCTATGTGCTATTCCAGACTTTTCTCTATCTATGTGCCGAATTTTATCCAGATCAATTGGGCCGTTCTGGCGTGATTGAGTAACAAACAAACATCCATCCATCCATCCATACTTTCGCATTTATAATACTAGCTGTTGCCAGCGACTTCGTCTGCAAATAATTCGTTTATCGATATCCCGCGGGAGCTACGCAATTTTCCGGGATAAAAAGTAGCCTATGTGCTATTCCAGACTTTTCTCTATCTATGTGCCGAATTTTATCCAGATCCGTTGGGCCGTTCTGGCGTGATTGAGTAACAAACAAACATCCATCCATCCATCCATCCATCCATCCATCCATCCATACTTTCGCATTTATAATATTAGTTAGATTAGATTAAGTTAGATTAATATGGCCTCATCAATCGATGCGATGATTTCGCAAATGTCGAAGTAATAAATACAGTATTCAAAAATCTTGTGATAAAAATGTTGTCAACGTTGTACGGTAGAACACGGTCAAAAGACCCCCTCCCCCCTGTTGGGCTCTTAGCCAACGGACAATGATATCCCACGGAGACCGCCAGGAAATCATTAACCGAAGCCCAGGGTGCACCGGACCAAGCACTGCTCTTCCCCTCGGACGGATCCTAAAACGAACCGCAGCTCTTGACCACACTCGGAGGTAACCCGACTCGCACCACGACTTAGGAATCGTTTGTCCTTATCTTCGAAAGGTAAATGTCAAAGTGACAGATAAGGACAAACGATTGCTAAGTTAGCAGAAGTCTATAGAGCGTGCATGAATAAGGGTGTATCTATAGTTTTTGCTTCAACTTGAGACCGGTAGTACCGGTACAGCGCCTAGAACTACATTCGGGTTTCGAGTACCATCGGCCGATTTATTTAACAAATCCATGAGTGAGTGAGACGGTAAGACGGACCCGATGGTCCTTTTAAATAGGGGTACATATTAAAATACATAAAGTTTAAAATGCATAATGGTTCAAAATATATAATGCGATTTTCTCAGAAAGTGACCAATTAACAGGATTGTTATAATACAAACCTAACCTAAACCATTAAGTAAGTACCTATAAGTTTAATAACAATAATATAGCAGCTGTCTAGCTAGACAGAGACATAAGACAATTATTTGCCGGTAGGTAGGTACTCGTAATTAATCTAAAATAGACGTCGACAACCCTAAGCGTCCGCGCCAGAGTAGGTAGTTGAGTCTCCTAAAGGGTCGCAGTGAACGTACTTCTCCCGCTTTTACTATGCCTAAACTAAACCAATCTACAGATTACGATATCAAAAAAGTAAATTTTGTTAATAGTTTCAGTAAAAATAGCAGTATATATTTTTAACCATTATGTATTTTAACCCATTATACATTTTAAACTTTATATATTCTGATGCGCACCCTTAAATAGGTACAGTCTGCGTCATATAGTATGAAACATCCAAGGTAACCAAAAAGTTCGGAACGCCTTGCTATTTCTATGGTGTACAGAACTATTTGGCCGACTTGGAAGGTTCAAACTATATGAAGCTGACTGTACTGTTGCATTGTACTTGAGTCAGTCAGTCATCAAGTAGACAAGCGGCTTTAAAAGATTTCTTAGGAGGTGTTTTTGAACTTTTTGGCCGCGTAGTTAAAACATTATTAACTTAAATGGATCGCTGACGAAGTGACGTGTCGTGTTGTGGTCGACAATATGTGCTTTGTAAGAGAAACAATGTTAAAAGTACTTGCAACATGAAACTAACGTGAGACTCACACATAATTACAACACAACGGATAACTCACGTATAAAAGCCGAAGGAATGCTCCGACAATTGTTTCGGACTATTCCGTAAACTTTTTAAATCCCCCTCCCACCGTCCGTGTAAACTTTTTTTATTTCGTGTTCTCTGATGAAGGGCTAGTCCGAAACAATTGTCGGAGCAATCCTTCGGCTTTTATACGTGAGATATCTGGTGTGTTGTAATTAAATGTTAAAAGTAGTTCCATTTTTTCCTCAGAGTATCCTACCTGAAACCATGAAACGGACGAACCCACTAACACTGCCTTTCCTACGGTACCCTTGGACCTTGCCTCAATCCTGAATCCATCTTACAAGATAACCCTAATGAATTGTTAATAAAGACCTACTAACTTACCTGTGTCATTATTTCAAAATCTGGAAGTTGACGATTTGAAGGAAGATTACACTGCTACTCTGCGATCACACGTGTAAGAGGATTGGGTCTGTGCGACCGTCCTATTTGCGTCCTATTTGGGTTTGCGGGTGGTAGGGCCTTGTGCAAGGTCCGTCCGGATCGCTACCACCATCTTACTCGCAAATCCTGCCGCTAAGCAGCAGTGCTTGCACTGCTGTGTTCCGGTGTGGAGAGTAAGACAGCCGGGGAAATTACGGGCACAAGAGGCATTTCATCTAAGTCCTCTAGGTTGGCAACGCATCTGCAATCCCTCCGGGGTTGCGGGTGTCTATGGGCAGTGGTGATCGCTTACCATCAGATGACCCACTTGCTCGTTTGCCTTCCTATTCACATCTTGCCCTGACAATAACGAACATAACAAAAAAAGAACTACTTTCATTTGGTCTTGTCGTGTCGCGGCAAACTCCTTTAAGTTCTCATCTCGATTAAATGCGAAACTGTCGAACGTTTATCCTATACTAGCTGTTGCCAGCGACTTCGTCTGCAAATAATTCGTCTATCGCTATCCCGCGGGAACTTCGCAATTTTCCGGGATAAAAAGTAGCCTATGTGCTATTCCAGACTTTTCTCTATCTATGTGCCGAATTTCATCCAGATCCGTTGCGCCGTTCTGGCGTGATTGAGTAACAAACAAAAATCCATCCATCCATACTTTCGCATTTATAATATTAGAGTTAGATTATATTACTACGTAAATAAATACTTTACATTTTCTTGCTTCATCGCGTCGTGTGGTGACAGCTGTTCAATGAACAGTAAAGAGCATTACGTGTCAAAATACATCCAAGCTTCATTGTAAACAAGTGAACTGTTAATCATGAAAAGGGAAATACTTGAACAAGCAGGTACTATAGTCAAGAGCATAAATATTATGTACGTTACTAAGACGTCAAATACATCTATGCAATACACCTTTATGCCTCAAACAATAAGGTCGGTGAAACATATTCGACATGATGACTGTATAGATTTAGACGACCATAAACTCCGCAAACGCACGTGCAAGACAGCTACGTTTGTTTGACACATACTTGAGGTAATATACAAAAAGCCCTTGATTTATTCTGGAATATTCCAGCAGGTGGTTGGGTTAGTTTTTTTTTTTATGTGAATAGGAAGGCAAACGAGCAAGTGTGTCACCTGATGGTAAGCGATCACCACTGCCCATAGACACCCGCAATACCCCGGAGGGATTGCAGATGCATTGCCAACCTAGAGGACTTAGATGAAATGCCTCTTGTGCCCGTAATTTCCCCGGCTGTCTTACTCTCCACACCGGAACACACTGCACTGATGCTTAGCGGCAGGATTAGCGAGTAAGATGGTGGTTGCGATCCGGACGGACCTTGCACAAGGCCCTACCGCCCGCAACAATATCTACAGGCCACGTTTAACAAGACTGGGAATGCTATGCATGAAAAACATATGTATTTCGCATATAGGCTTCGTTATCTTGCACGTGAGTAGCGGACAAGGCAAATATTTTTGTGCATGGAAACATTTCTCAACTATGATTAAAAAAACCTGGAAAACAGGCTATTTAGCCAAACTAACGCAACTCTGCTGAAATATCGCGTAACAATTTTAAGAGACCTATGTTTTTTGGGTCAAATTTTACAAGTCTCTTAGAATTCTAAAGAAACTAGGTGATTTCGTTCCTAAACAAGAAGTATGGGGCCACGTCCCGACCTGACATTAAAATTCTTACTCCAGCTCCACGCCAAACCGTATCACGTACCTAACATAAATGAATAATTTATACCGAAATAGATCACTATGCCAAACTCAACAATGTCTTCCTTTTTTTGTCGTCAAAAACGACTTCCTTGCAAATCCATTCCGCTGCCAAATAAGAGCTTAATTTCAAATGTTTATTACATTTAGGTCAGTTGGTCGGAGTTTACTCTTTATGCTAATAAAGTTTTCAATTAGGTCGGGAGTTTCATTGGACATTTTGGTAACTGAATGTTTGGGTGGGAGGGGGATTTGTTGAATTTTAAATATTTTACAATCGTTAGTTCTGTTCGTAAGCTGCATTGGGTGTCGTTTGAACGTGTTGTTAATAGCGTGATGCATCTTAGAAATCGAAGTAAATAAAGACGTAAAATTGGAAATATTGCGTATCCGCGTTTTTGCAAATCCGATGAATCCAAGATTTTATAAATATATTTTTAATTTGTTTTGCACGTGAAAGCGGTCATTTGTAAGTAATGTGCGCGATACACCGTAAGCGCCGGATGCCTTATCGAGGCGCTGACACTGCGTATTGCGCGCACTTATCGGAGCATTTCGCTCATACCCACTGTTTGCCGGCTCGGTTGTACCTACACTACATTTTCGCCATAAAATCCTTATCTGCCCGCATTGCGAATCCGGTTGCCAGCCATTTCCATATTCAGATTGGCATTCCGTCGACGTTATTCCCGGTTTTTTCGTCGTACTCGTATCTAGTCACGTCCAACAGGGATTCGGTTTGAGTAATAGCTTTGTTTCTATTTCGCCGATCGTTCGGCCGCCTGATAGTTCAGGATTTGGTCTGACGGAGCAACAAGCCTCAACGCTCGGGTTTTGTTTTCCGATACTGTGTGTTCGTTCGCTCACGCGGAGCTGTTATCAGCGTTATTGTAAGCGTCCCCATAGCTCAGCGGTGTTGCGTGGATGGGGCACACTATGAGGATTTAGTGCGGCGTCCGGGGAAGTTGGCGCGCTCCCGACCGAGGGTAAATAAAGCGGAAGCGGGCCCAAACTTGCATGCAAACAGGGCGGAGAAACTTGTTCTAATAAAGTACAAACATTGCGGAACGCTTTGGCGCCCGCCGCGACCGAGTTTGTTCGGGCGACGCTTGTCGCTGTCGCTGCGCAATTAGGGATATTTTAATTAACTTTCTGAGCGTTATGAGCGCCGATTCCGATTCCCATTCCGTTAATTGAATACGTGGCCCGCGCGTGAGTGGGATCGCTGTTGTTTGCTTACGGCTATTCGTTTAATACGTCCGCCCTGCTTGTTCGTTAATTACTTTCTGTCAACGGAGGGTGTCGCCTACTGTTGGCCGCTCGAAATCATAATAGCCGCTCGTAACTTTCGTTTGATTGTCGCTATTACGCTGTCGTTTAGCCGGCTCGCCGTGGGAACGCTGCTCTTGCTGATTGCCCACGTGAATATCGGTCGCGGTACTGGCGGTATCGCGGCTGCGAGCGCGAGCAGGCGTCGTGAACTTCACTTCCCCGCTAATTAATGTATCCTGCTGTAATTTCGCGCCAGACTCCCCTGTACTCCTTTATTAAATTCATAGTTACGCCGCGTCGCGGCGCCTCGTCCTTACATCCCGTATCCCGTGCTTGTATTATCGCATGATTCGGTAATATCCCCCGCGCATCCAATTGTGAGCAAATTTGCTGAATCAAATACGTGTAACATTCATTTTTCAGCTCCACGGCACCATGATTCTTATATGAATATCATTATCTGGAATTTCATTTCTGTTTGGAGTTGCGACGGCTCGTCTTAATTCAATGTTGATCGTCATGGGTCTTGAATATTTATGTAAATGTTTGCAGCTCGATGTCAGATTGTTGCAATTAATCATAAAATGTAGGTTGAAAGAATTTACTGAAGCCTCGGAGATTTATCGGTTGATATATTTAGATGTTGTTAGCTATATTTGTGGCAGTGTAGAGTAGGTAATTGAATCAATCATCAGTCGGGAGCGCGGCGGCTTCGACGGGTGTTCTAGAATTAATAACTTTCCTTTATCGAAATTGGGACCATATTCCGAAGGGAGTCAGAGCAAGTCTGATTTTATTTTAAGTTATGACGCCTTTTTTTTCTTCTTCTTTTCTTAACTTTTAGCAAAATTAGGTATCTACTTCGTGTAATTTTCTTAAGTAAATACCTAGTTAAAATTGCATTGGCAAATACCTACTCCTTCCATTGTGTCCATTTCTTTTGCTTATTTTTTAATGTCACTTTCACACACACACACATTTACCTCATAGGTACTACATTATGATTACAATCACACAGAAAGGCTAGCACGCTTGCTATTTTCCCGGGTCATTCAATACGTCACTTTTCTACTGGCTTAGAAAGAAAGTGCTGACAGCAACAAAGCAAGCCGCTGATTCTTGCCAGACGCACATTTTTACGAGGACACGTCCGTATCCACGCTATTATAAGCCATCCTTTTTATCTGGGCAGTGACTTCATAAAAAGATGAAAAAGTGTAGTAAAGTTTTTTTTTAATGCGTTGGTGGCGGGCAACGGCCGCAATCCCGTCAGCCTGTGACGTCATAGCGTAATTTCAAATCATGTTACCGGTTACTGGTTCGTACTCGATATGATTCCCGTCCGCAAATTGGCGCTACGTACCTACTTATTCCTAGACAATAACAAGCGATACCGCTTTGAAACTGTGTGAATGAAGGTGAACATTTTGTTATACTTACGTGAAGTGTAGTTGATTTCTATAGTGACGCAACGAGTCATTAATGAACTTAACTGCATTCAGAGACCGCTACCCGGACATTGGTTAAAGTGGTTACTATTACTGTAAAACCTCCTTAAGACATTTAATACGATTTTTCCGATTTTACACGACATCTTACGTCAGTCCCGGAAACTAATACCACATAAGTATACGCAGTTTTTTTTCCTCCCAAATAATACGCTATTCCGCCTTTTATATCCGGTCCCTTCAAAATGGTCTTTATGGAGTTATAATGTATTTAATTAATTGACCTATTTCTTTGAAAATTTTATGTTTATACGATCACATGCTAGATCAAGAAACCAAATTACTTGTAAAGTCATATAACTCATTTGAAAATACTTGATTGCCTGAAATTTTAATATATCTAAGTCATCTCGTAGTATCTCAAGCAAGAATTCTTAGTCGGCTATTGGCACGCAAGCAGGTCAATGATAAAGTAAGTGCGACAGAAACAGTTTTCTTTTTCTATAATACCTAAATAGTTCCTTTAATTCCTCGCTTTTATATATCTGCACTGGCAAAAATTATTGCACACCATTCCAAACCGCATTAGTAGTGAAGCCTCTCTACCGTAAGACACACACACACACACACACGTTAAAATTCAAACACCACACAAAACAAAACCATAACCTTCATTTCGCTGCAACCATTTACCAGAATAAAGGATACAAAGCGAGGTTAAGTTATGTAAATTTTTCGACCATCATTATTTTGGTTCATTGTTCGCTGATTGTCAACAGTGACAGTTGCGCGGGAAACGTCAGACAGTGGCGTTGTGAAAATCGTTGCGCGCGCGCGTGTTTTTCGCTGCACCAGTGACAAATTCGCATTTCGAAATGTTCCCGCGATCAGTGAACGTTTACGTGCTGTGATTATGTGCTCTAAAATGGAAGCGTTGACCTCGCCGATACCGGCGAAGGCTCCGAGGTGGTTTTGTGTTTTTTTTTTCTGTTTGTATCACGCAGGCTCTAACTCAAATGTGTTCCTAATAACGCTCAGTTCGTGCTAAAAATCAGGCCGAGTAGTTGTGCGTATTCAAAGTAAACCAGGTTGATCCAGTGGTATTATAACGAGGCTGTATGGGCTCAGAGCCCTTTGCCTCCTAAGGGATGTAACAAAAACTATGATTTTTAAAAATCGTTCATTCCAGCCAGCCAGTAACTAATACAAACAGTCTTAATTGCATTACGTCGTGTACACCTTGATACAGATCCTAAGGTGCGTTATGTCGAAACACACTGCGTGCGGGCAATACAGGTACAGTGCACACTCGAGAGATTAAACAGCTTTGTGCACTCGCTCTGTGGGTCAACACTATCACATTACAATCAATGTGCTCAATGTATCTACAAATTCCAGTCTGATACGGGTTTCAACAGAGCCTCTGTATCTGCTTATCGGGAGAAAACTGATATAATAAACGCAATACATGGTTGCCAACTTGATAATACGAGAGCAAAGTGATACTGGCCGCCGAGCAAAAAAAGTGCAAAAAACTGACGAGCGGACCAAAAAGTTTTGTGTTGATATAACGTCGCGCCAAGGATAATCTTTATGAAACATTTGAAACCAGAATGCGTTATAACTAAGCTGTGAATGTTTAACAATTACCCTGGCAAATTTGGTTTGGTATAGTTATAATATAACAATACAATAATCTCCTAAGGTTTTAGACGATTAATTTGCTGAGGCAAACATAATCTAAGTTCGACCTTAAAGGAGCGGATACAAACACACAAATGCATTGGGTATTTGAATTGCTAGGCCAATATCTTCTCTTCGAAACGACCTTGATCTCATACGCGGAATATCTGATATGACTCAGTTATATTATGTTAAGTAGTAACAATCTTATTTGCATACGTAAAATATGTTATAACTTGAACAGGGTGTTTATTTACGGAGACGCTATTAAACTAGACGTTTATTGGATTTTTATGCATTTAGTTCTGTAGAGATGGAATTACAGTTTGCGATAAGTAGATTTTATATATTCTTTTGTTCTATTTAGCTGGTTCTGAATAGATAGTTTAGTATGCCTCCAATATTTTAATACGAAATATAGAACCGTATCATATCGTTATCGTTAATCACATTTGCGATGTATATTATCTATCTTACAGTTTTAAGATTTAAATGTAATAATCACACAACACCCCGTGTAAAGTACGGGGTACTTACTGCCTGCTTACTTGGCACCATGCTATAATCACGTACGTTATTATTTTCTGAACCCCCGTAGTGTTACTGTAGACATTTTTATCAGGCTGAGTTCTCACGTATTTTTTGCTCTTAAATTTTGCCGTCACGCTTAATGGCCAGCGAACTGGCCAGTTACAAAAAAAGTAAAGCTTCTTTTTTGCAAATGTGCCAATTTTCCACGTGTGTTTTGAATTTGGAACGTTGAGTGAAGTGAATGAACTGTTTTAATTTTAAATCGAATTTAAAAAAATATAAAAATGTTATAATACTAGCTTCTGCCCGCGACTTTGTCTTCGTATACAGTACATATGCTTACAGTAAACATTAGTGGATCGTTTACCATCGTAATTAAGTTAAAAAACCACATCTTATATATTTGTTTACTTTTTGTTAAGTAAAAGTATAATTCTCTAAAATTATAGTCACCCTACACTAACTAACTCAATACGATGTTTCAAAAATAACTAGACTGATGAGATGACATGGGACGTTTCAAAAGTAACCAGACTGACGTATTATCTGCTGACAATCAATTTGACTTGTCAATAAAGTGATGGGGAATCGGTAGGTACTTGACAGAAGTATTCTAATTGTAGAGTGACCATGCCTATCGTGCAAAATTAAATACTTAATTTTTTTTACGAATAAAAATATACACATAGGAATATTTAAACCCAATAAATTTTACCATTGTTATAACTCGATGATTTATTGGTAACGCTACACAAAGTGTACGAATTTAAGCATTTATTATTTCAAGTTGATAAGTAAAAGCTAAAATAAAGACAAGTAGGCTTACCATACATTTCCGTGGAAGGGAAAAGTTTCTCATGAAAGATATACTTTTGTCATATTTTTCTCAATAGCTACTTACTTAAACTTTGTTCTCAAAATAGGAATATTGCCCACCCGACCAAACAAAGTCCGAACATTGTTTGCCAATACTCAAGTTAACATTAAATAAAAATCGGGAGTGTTTATACAGAACTTAACGCGATTCCAAACTCGTAAGTATCGTTGCAGAAGAACTTTTTAGCGGCGAAGCCCGCCTTGGAACCACTGTTTATTTGCCTTGCTTTCTTGCTCTGGGGAATCGTGTAAATAGGAAAAGTTGTTATTTAGAAGAGGAAAATAAGAGGTAATATTTTAGAAGCTTAACATTTGCGCTACGATAATGTCGGCAAATGTACAGAACAGTGATTGTCGTCGTACCCCTTAATCATAATCGCATAAACTTAACATTCGTTTAAGTCTTTAACTGTCACTTTTAAATTTGCCTTTTTTTTTGCTCCGCAAGAATGCATTGCCATATTTCAAGTTTTTTTAATATATATAAAAATTAGGGAAACTACATTTGCCTTGTGCCTGTAGGTATAGTCACAGAATATATAATAGTTGGTATAGTTTACTAACTAGAAATAAAAACTTGTCTTTGAATTAGAAGAAAAACGATGAACTTAAGTAGGAGGTGCATAGTTTCCTCCGCCTTTAGATCAACGGAAACAAAATAAACTGTCTATGATTCCATGCAACCTACAAAATCGTATCTATGTCAGCGACGTATGTATTAGTCAGTCGTATAGCGTGCGGCGTGCGATCTTGAATTAGTTCCATTCTCAAATCATTATTTATTACAACAGCATCCACTTCTGTGTATCTGACGAGAAACAAACGCAACAATATCACATTACACGTACATTTAATATCAGTAACTTAACACGTTTCGTAATCGACTTTCACCCAAGGCCGAAATAACCTATTGTGTCCGGTACCCGGTCAGCGTCGACCAGTCAACCGGCACTGCGTCACTTTCGCACACCCGCCCATTCAGCTAAGTCAGAGTGCGACAGAGCATAGCTGCCCAAGAGAAAGTGATCATTGAATATCGTCGGTGATCTCGTGCGAATTTATTCTTTGTTTTTATTTGTGAATTAATAAGAATGCAAGGATTTCTCCGTAAGATTTACGATTACGTTTATCGTGATATGAATTCATCTTATTTCCCTTGTGGGTAACAGAAAGATATGGCTCCGTGTCTTTTATACACTTTTTCGTTTTATAGCGCTATATACTGGGCCGTATAGAGACTGCGTACTATTTTATCCAATATGCCGGCTTTCTCTGGATTTGGCGTCGTTATTGTTGCGACGTACGCGAATGGATGGCTTTTAACCTCCTGTTAACCTTTTATCACTTTCTTCGACAGTGAATGTCGAATTTAAATCTTCATTTACGTTTTTATCGCCTTTAATAATACTTTCGCGCGTGTGGTGTTTACGGATACGTATAAAGTTATTTTGACTTGTAATTTCTCAGTAACTTATTTGTACTAGTATATTAGCAGTTTTGAGATGCTCAACAGAAAGGCACGCTCTTCGCAACTTCGTGCCACAATATTATCGCCATTTAACTTGATTGGTTGGTAAGCAGGATATATCGCTTTCACAGTTGTATATCTCTTAGACATGTTACAACACTGACGGGTACTCCTTTCCGGTTGGTTGCGATCACAGCACAACACCGATATACCTAAGATTGTACACTGACCTATGTAAAAGAAACTTTACAATTTTTATCTTAAAATAATCCTTTTCCTCTTGAATGAAGATGCTTTTGTCGATCCGGCTTTTGGTTAACACACTGGCTGGAATAGAACATGCCTGAACTAAAACTGTTTTTAAAAGTCGAATAAAGTTTGTCTATGACACCTTGCTAACTGGCCAGTAATCGTATTAACCTTCCGTATTTCGGTTTAATTAGCGTTCATGTTCATTTTATTGTATCCACTATCAGTACCTGGCACTCGCCAAAAAAATTTGGCACTCCCAAAGGTCATTAATAAAACGTTTTTCCTACATACGCGAGATTTAGGATCATGCCGTGTTTTTGTAACGAATGTTACTACGCTAGTACAATTAATTTTGCTCTTTATGTTGCACAATCTGTTTTTATTTTGCCATTTTCTCGCATGCTTCTGCAGTACCTAGTCAGTAGGCAGAGGCATAAGTGGACAGATCCAGTTCATTGAATTTGGAAAATATGTAGAAAAAACTCTTCATTTCAACTGTCGGTGAAATTTTCTCAGCAATAAGATGGGAGATGGGAACAGTGCTCGGCATATAATTTTAACGACAGCAATGACGTCATCTCAGCCCGTCCTCATAAAGAATAAGCACTTGTGACTAATGTATCCATTTAACTGGCAACACTGTTTATTGGTTCGTAGAGATAATTGAAAGCAATTGAGCGGGGCAACTAGGGCTGCCATTTGTTATGCCAATTTAAATTCTAATAACAAAAAGAAATCAGAGTCAAGATGATAAATAACAAATATTGAGATAACACCCAACCCAAATATTAAGAAACTTGGCTACAAACAACATTAAGGGCTTATTAAAACTCCCACAACCACATTGTAGTAGGAATAGGAATTAAAAAATATACGTTGTTTTTTTTCTATAGCTCCTTTTTAGCACTGGTCTACAGTTTCCCAAACCCAAACATTTATTAATCTGAGAATGAGGTAAAAATTTGGCAACCCTGATGGAAACGTACCTACTGATTTAGTTGTGAAGTGTCCTTGTTTAATATTTTGACAGGGCAACACTTGATATGGCCATGAACGGCATTGAAGAAAGAAAACAAAGTGTTACCAGCCAGTTATTTATTGTCGAATCGTCACTGCTTCGAATAAAGCTCGTATCTCAAATGAATACGTAAACTAAACTGAACCTTGAATCATTCGTGTAAAGTTCACTATCGTTAAACACTATGTGTAGAGATACGTGCTTTTTTAAAAAAAATTGAAGAAATATACCCGTACGAACACTGACATGTGTACTCGTAATAACTGCCAGACAGGGTCAATATACACTTACCAAATTCAATGTTCTAGCTAGCTAGAAAGACCATGACTATGTCGTTTAATACGTCCCTTTCGAACTAACGACCGTGAGCTCTTAAAATGCTATTGGAGATTGTCTTGCTGTCTCGCTCACTCGGCCGATTCAAGTATCAAACCCATAAGAGTGAGTGAGACAGTAAGACTACCCCAAATGGCATTTTAGGGAAGGCCATATTCTACTAAGTATGTTTCAGTCTGTGACCTCTTAACTGTACTATACTCTGGATTTATTTACTATTAAAAAATATATATATATGAATTTAATTTTAGCCTTACCTATCTATTTATGAGTGAAATTTAATTCACTGTTACGACTATTTTCGTGTAAATATCGATAAATTATTCGAAAAGGTTTACACATTATGTTTCCTTACATTTAAAACAACATAAGTTTTCGGATAAATACGTGTAGTCGCTATGTGTACGAATAATTATCGACTGGTAACCGTTGCCATGCTAATTTGCTAAGTGCTTACAAGATGTACTTAGTTAATTAATACACAGTTGAAAAAAAATGGCAAAGGCCATGAAATGCTGGGCCAACAACTCAAAGGGGTCCCGTTTTTACCTTTTGGGTACGAAACAATAAAAAAGTACGTTTATTAAGCTATTAGTGGAGTTAATTGGCAGATGTGTATGGACTAATAATATTTCGATTCACGGTTATATGCTGCTGTTAAGTTTAAGTTCGCGAAACAAACGTGACAGATGCACGAAACTGCTGGAAAATTCTGCCACAAATCAATTAGAAATACCTAATTTAAATAATTATTATTCCATTGTTCTTACAACGCTATGCTTACGAATGTAACGTGAGTCATTCATAATAGTACCGATAATGGTTGTTGTACAAACCCACCTTTGTATTTGTGCTTCTAATGTGATGGAGAGAGCGGACAGAAGAATCGACCAATCTCATTATTACTGAATTACGAGGGGGGTGGGTAGTGGTGGTCGTTATTACAACAGCAGATAACGTAATGCATTATTTGCACGCAACGAACAACACATTATCGAATCGTCAACTATCCTGTTATCATTATTTGTTGTCTGTTGTCAACGTTGTTCATATGCGCACTGTTGCCGCACTTGGCATAGAAGCGCAAGCGAGTGCGCAACAAATAAAGTAGGTGTGTGCGAGAGATAGCGCTGTACGCGCGAGCTCGCATCGCAATCGCAATTCAAATAACTGACTTTTGGTATCATTATTAGCTGTTGCTGTTTATTGTCTGTCAGTACAATAACAAACAAGGTAACAGAGCGTTGTTTTGCTTTTGTTCCCGTACGTTTTTATTACGCTGCGATCGCGACGAAATAAGTATAACAATTATTTAATAACTAGCTGTTGCCAGCGATTTCGTCTGCAAAGAATTGGGAGGAAAACTGACTTTTTATCCCGTCAGATGGCGCATAAGCGACTGTACCTTGTTATGACATAAGAACTGTCAAATCCAGTACATTTTTTATGAATCTTTTTAAACTTGTGCATTTTATTCAAAGATGCCTCAATGTAGCGCGCTAAACTGTAAAAACAGGGGAGTTCATCCATTTCCTAATGTCTCAAAGCGCAAAAAACAATGGGAAAATGCTTTACGTATTAAAAACTTTCAAGCAAGTGATACAGCACGTTTGTGTTCACTGCATTTCAAAGACGATTCTTGTATTTCTTGTTTGCTGATGTTTAGAATAGGTGAATCGGTGTTCATGTCTTACAAAGAATCCGAGTGTGGACAATTATATGAAAGGTCTTCTTGGATATCTAAGTCAGAACCAACGTTTTGGTTCCGATCATACACCTCTCTCCTAAAAGAAAGAACTGCACATAAGCCTCCAGAATTCAAATTAAAATAGAAATACGGAACATAACCTTAAATATTTGAAGTGGTTACTTTTTTATCAAATCAGCCTTTTTACCAGCCATCTATGCATGTCTCCTCCAAAGCTCAGCTTGAAGTTCACGCACAGCCATAACAGAGTACATTTTGTCAGTTAAATCAGAGAAATAACTCATAAAATCGCAACCAGACATTTGACACGAAACGTAAACAAGGTACAGTCGCTTGTGGCGACATCTACCTCAAGCTTCTAGTTTGCCTCCTCATTCGTTTATCGCTATCCCGCGTGAACTACGCAATTTTCCGGGATAAAAAGTAGCCTTTGTGCTATTCCAGACTTTTCTCTATCTATGTGCCGAATTTCATCCAGATCCGTTGCGCCGTTCTGGCGTGATTGAGTAACAAACAAACATCCATCCATCCATCCATCCATACTTTCGCATTTATAATATTAGTAAGATAAGTTCATTATCGTTTTGTAAAACAGCAATATAAAAGGATAACAGACAACAGTTTACAATAACAGCTATTTAAGAATAACACAACACTGTTATTCATTATTGCAAAACAGCCGTTATTGCCACTACTAGGGGTGGGGCGAGTGCGAATATCAACTGATGTAATTGGTCCAAATAGAAGAGTACCCTAACAGTAGAATCATTTGAATCGTTACCCACCTTAGAACTTCGTCAGAAACGAAACCATGTTATACCTACTTACTTATTTTACTTGGTCAATACGTTGTCGCCTCTTGTACTATTAGTACTGTAATTTAACGCCTATGTGATAATATTCCTTAGATACTTAAAATAATTGTTATTTGTTATACCTGATTTGCGTTGACGGTTCCGTAAATTTTGACACATCCTAACCCCGATTTAGTAGTTAATTCGGACATAAATCTAGACCACGCAAGTAACTCATACTCACTTCATTATTTGTGAACACGCTAAAGTTTGCTATTTTGTGTGCTAGTTTTTTGTGTTGACGACATCGTTTCCTCTCTTTCATTCACAGTCACACCAAAACTGTGTGAAGAGCAGCGCTGCTCGAGGTCATCGGCGCTGATCACTAAAAATCTTCACAAATCTGTAGGCTTATTGTCTAACTCGCTCGCAATCGCCATCGTGTTCATTTGGCAGTTCACGTATGGGCTGACAAATTGGCATCGGAATCAGCTAGCTGTCTGTCAAGAACTGTCAAAATGAACGCGATGGCTATTGCGAGCGAGTTAGACAATATACAGATCATTCCTCCCCAAGATCTTCCGCATCGATCTTGCCTTTAGATATTAAATAATTACTCGTACTAACTGGTCTCTTATTAAACTGGGAATTGGGAAACTTGAATTGAGCCTCCGGGCTCCGGCGCGAACGCACCAGTTTAAAGTCTCGTAATCTCATTATGTTACTTTAAACTTGTTAAGATTTTATCCACGGGAAAATGAGGGAATGTCGAAGTGCGGGCACCGTTTCAAACACACATACATACACAAATCACTCACTGTCAGATCCAAACTAGAAGTGTCAAAAATGCCAGCTAAAACCTAGGGCCCCGGTGGTAGTTCCATTATGTATCACCAGTTTTATCATGGCTGTACTCGCATTAGGTTATCATTTGTTCACACCTTCACATCAATAGAGCCTGACAAACGAAAACGTAACCTGAGAAAACGCGGCAAATTAAAAATAATTACATGTGGTATTACTAACTGTTTTTTATTTCTCAGATTCCTTGAATATCTTAAAGATTATCGTCAACGGTATCATCATCATCATAATTATGGTCAATATATCAAATAATCAGCCAAAAAGGATTAAGATTACATAGTCATAGGTACTAACCTAAAAAATCCGACATCGCATGTAAACATTGTGGTTTTTCTTGGAAAACAACTTCTTTCTCCTCTTGTTTTTGCTTGAACTAGATAAGGGTATGTAGCAGCTTTCGCACATTACTTTTTATTGTTTTACCCATATATTACGACAATTATAAATGAAAAATAATTGAGTTCACAAAATACTGACAAGACTTTGACTTGCCTTTGAGAAATAATGTTGCCATATTAAAACTAAAAAAAATCCAGGTCACGCTTTCGTTTGCCAGGCTCTATCTGTACACACTGACGAGTCACAATAACTGGTCACTTCATAAATTTTCCCAAGGAAAGTGGCCCGTTTTATTCTCATCAGTATATTTGTAAAGTTTAACCCCCTTATTCATAAACGCTCTATAGGCTTCTGCTAACTTAGTAATCGTTTGTCCTTATCTATGAAAGGTAAATGTCAAAGTGACAGATAAGGACAAACGATTGCTAAGTTAGTAGAAGCCTATAGTGCGTTTATGAATAAGGGGGTAAGGCTAAAGCCACTAGAACAACCACCAAGATATCAAGTCACAAACACCTTTACAAATTCGTTCAGAAACTGTAAATCAACTATTCTCTACGCTGATAAGGAACGCGATAAGCTTTACGTGGAGAGAAATGCAATCAGCGAAAACAGCTTTGTTCCCGAGACGGACGGCGCTGAAGACGTTACCTTAAAAGCCAGATAAGGTGTTATTTCTGAGGTAAACTAGCTTTGTGGCCTTGTTTAAGCTGAATCTAGGAGTGACGCTTCTTATAGCCTGAAATGGATACTGTGATTCATCTTACGATGGCTTCAATCGTTTCCTTATGTGAATAGAAGCCTGACTACGAAACAAACCCAAAAGTCAAACTTTTAGTATGTATATACTTACTTAACTACTTAACTTAATAGCCTGTAATGTTGTCCCACTGCTGGGCAAAGGCCTCTCCCCTAGATTTCCAACGCACCCTGTCCGCACTTATGTTTGCCAATCGCTTAAGAACGTGTCTAGGTCATCCCTCCATCTCCGCCTCGGCCTGACCATACCATATACCTACAATAATTTATTATAGTTTGTGTCTCTCATTCTGAGCAAAGGCCTGTGTCCAGCAATGAGACAGTATACATAACTGTATGATGGCTGTAGTTTTAGCGGTTTTTAAAGAGTGAACTAAGACAGATGACACAAACAAACTTTCACTTGGTAAAATGAGCGTATAAAATGTATAATCTTGCGGTGACCATCGCTACATACGACATACATACCTACTTCTTTGATCGAGCATTATTATTTTAACTGACATTGTGCAGCTTATTCCATATTCAAATCAAATGTTGACTGATTTAAATCAGATTTATAGAGTGAACCAATCCCATCGCGAAACTGATACAGTATTAAAATTACAAATGTAAATTGAACACAAAAAGGTGTATTGTCCCGCTGACACTTTATTTATTCAGAGCTGTCGCGTCCGACGTTCCCAGCAAAATACCACCTAAGCCCGGCCACCGGAATATTCTATACGGCTGAATAATGCCAGCGCTATAAAGAATGCACCTGCTTCGCAACAAGGACTCAAACAATAACATCCCACGATAGTATTTGAACAAGATAAATATTTGCTTAAGACTGTCACACGTATAATTTGCTGGATAGATATTTAATTTCTTATAATGCGACCGAAAAACAACGCTAAAACACACGTCTTGCAAAAAGCCGTGGTAAACCGCAAAGCCGATTTTCAGTAGGATCATTACGTAATATTTTCAAACACAAAACCACCTCGCTTCTTACTAAAATCTCTAACAGTGACTAAGGAATGCAGTGATGGAATGTCTAAAAAGCGTGAACACACTGAAAACTGTGAAAATGTTGGTGCTATCAAACATATTCCGCGCTAGCCACCCGCAAAAAATGACGCCTCAGGACCTGAGCGCTCTGTCAACGGACACCATCCGGTCGGAAAACCCGAAAATAGTGTCCCATAACTCACTCCGAGTGAAACAGCGGACAAAAACCCAAGACAATATAGCGTACGACATGGATGCAAAAACCGTGAGACGTGAAAAGTGCCTTTCTATAAGCGCCGATGCGATCGCTCAGAACGATAGCAAAAGCAAAGTGATATGTAGTGCCAAAGGTTTATTAGAAACAAATTTAGATGATTTGTTTAACGACGAGTGGGTGGGGAAGAGTTTGGGGGCCAGCGAGCCGACCTTGAGTTATAGTGAGTGTGGGAGCGAGAGGAAACGCGGATCCCTAGTGTCGGAGGACGACAGTGAGGAAGATTCGACGACGGACAGCGACGGGTTGGATGAAGTGGTCAGGGAACAGCGGAAGTGCATGGGCGCGCGCCGCTTCGGCCACATGCTGAGGAGAGTCATCTCTCGAAATGGTGAGTTTGCAAGTTACGTCATCTAGACACGTAGCGTGTTAAGCCAAAGTTCAGTCCATTCTACAGGATTTAATTATCTAAATCAGGGGTGGCCAACCGGTCGATCGCGGCTATTACTCAATAATGCAAAATATTAAAATATATATAATAGAATGCGCATGAAATATAAAGAAATTGTCATTCGTAGATCGCACAGGGTTTAGTCAGTAAACAGTTGATATTGGGTCCAATAATACTGTTGCCTGCGACTTCGTCTGCAAATAATTCATTTATTGCTATCCCGCGGGAACTACACAATTTTCCGGGATAACAAGTAGCCTATGTGTGTTCCAGACTATAATCCATCTCATGCACACTCAAACTTTCGCATTTATAATATTAGTGGGGATCTCACAAGTACTCAACTTATAAGAGGTGCAAGTAGGTACAAGAAACTTCCAAGTGGGAGCGCTTCATCACAGTCGCAGTTGATTATCTACATCTTGTTTACAAATAAACAACTTAATCTCTGTATTGCGTAGCGGAACTAGTAGGCTTGGTAATCGAGCTCTCCCTAAGTGACACAGAAATGCATTGCGTATCGTGTTCATTAGATATGATAGCTCTCTGAGAAATGTGGCACAGACATACGCGGCAGGCGCCAGGGAGTTTGCGTGTCATTAATAAGTAATCTTAGATTTTTATTATAGATCACACTAATATTATAAAGGCGAAAGTTTGTGAGCATGGATCGATGTTTGTTACTCTTTCACGCCAAAACGGCTTGACAGATCTGGATCATATTAGGCACAGAGATAGAATCTAATCTGGAATAACACATAGGCTACTTTTTATCCCGCAAATTTGCGTAGTTCCCACGGTATTCGGAGAGGTCAAAAGCCTGGCGGGAGAGTCCAACTCTTAAATGCACGGATGCTTTTGAAATGAAATGAAATGAAAATGAAAATGAAAATGAAAATGAAAATGAAAATGAATGAAAATGAAAATGTATTTATTGACCATTCAGAAGTAGGTACATAATGAGAAGGTTAGGGACCGCCTAGTAGGTATGCAAGACACCTGTAGCAGAAGACCCCACTTCTCCAATAAAATGCAGCAAGGTAATCAGACAATATTTTCTAAGATATACCTATCAAATTTCTAATTTCAAATTTCAATTTACTTTACTTATATAAAGCAAGATCAGGAGTAATTAAATTATAATCAAATTTATATAATATCAATCACAATCAATTTATATAATCTGTAGGTACTGGTGTGTGTTTGTGTGTGTGTGTGTGTGTGTGTGTGTGTGTGTGTGTGTGCGCGTGCGTGCGTGCGTGCGTGCGTGCGTGCGTGCGTGCGTGCGCGTGTGCAGTTGCGTGCGCTAGTAGACGTGTAGACCTACGTATGAACTAACCTACGTTATATAGTGCACTAGGTCGCGTGGTACAGTAGTTAGTGCCTCTGTGTCATCGTACCTCAGGTCCTTCAACCACACAGTTAGTACTTTCCTGCAATCATGCCATGTAAGCGGATAAATATTCAAGATTGCATTTATCCTATTATATAAGTGCGCTGATTGCGCGGAATACTGTCTCCTAGCGAAGACAGATCTGCAGTTTACAGAGGGAGCAGCAGCTTTATTACGTCTATTAGTTGAACTGGGTGGGATGAATACTAAAGTTTTGTGAAGTTTTAACACGGTAAACAAAATGTACAGCTTTCGCATTGTTAAAAGATCACAAAAGTGGTAGAGATCACTGGTAGGGAACCTAAACGGCTTAAAGTACATAACCTTAAGTATACAGCGCTGGCCTCTCTCGACATCCAGAAACTTGGTCTTTATAGCACCACCCCAAACACAGATGCAATAGGTCATGATGGATTTTGCTAAGGCAATGTAGAGTTGATTTAGTAGCGCTTTTGTGGTTACATGTCTTAGTATTTTAAATAGCCAAACAAGCTTCCTTACTCTACAGTTTACATGTTCAACGTGTATGTTCCAAGAGAGGCGTTGATCCAACATAAGCCCTAGATATCTTATAGAGGGAACTCTCTTAATCTCAATACAATTACAATGTAGGGAACTCACGTCAATGTCACAGCTATGTATTTTTATTTTAAGGTCAGAATGGGGTTGGGTGCTTAGATATTTTGAAAAACAAATATAATTTGTTTTGCTAGTGTTCAGGGTAAGAAGGTTACCTTCAAGCCAAGAAGATACCTTTCGGAGTCCTATTGTCGCCGACTTAAAAGCACACTCCCACGTATTTTAAAACAACAATTTCTTCTCAATTCCCACAAAATCACTTATTGTACGCAATTGTTACGATAGTAACATATTATCATCGACGCAATTAGCATCTCATCCACCGGAATATTAAAGGATCACTTTGATATCTCACGTCACGATATTTTATAACGAACCTACTATGATTATCATTATCATATTTCAATTTGTATATGAACTTGAATGGACTAAAGCGTCCATTGTCTCAACCTAAGATAATTGTGATTCCGATGTTAGAGGGTATCCAATGAAATTGTGCCGCGTCGAATCGCAATTGGTGTTCTCTTATTTGTTTTATATTGCAGCCAATTGCGCGCGTTCTGTCCGATAAGTTGCTTTTTAAAAATGACACCGCAAAAGTTAAAGGAAATGTTACCGTTCCACGTGTCAACGAGAACTTTTTTTTATCCACTAAAACGACTATGTAAATTATTTAGGTTATAATTTCTAAACGACACTGAAAATTAGAGCACATAGAAAAATCCGAAAAGTAAAGCTATGGCTATATTTAGGTTATCTTCGAAATTTTCTACGATGTTTCGACCTTTTCCAGTAGGTATCAGGTTGACTTGTAATTCGGTCCGAGAATGCTATTTGAATTTGTCTTGCTGTCTCACTCACTCTTATTTGGTCACTTGAATCGGTCGATGGTACCCGAAACCCGAAAGGCATTCTAAGAGCTCACGTACTGTATAGATTATGTAACCCGTGTAGACTGTAGAAACGAATAAAATAAAACAATTTAAACTATATTGAAAATATCAACACGCAGCGCTGACAAGAGCAATGACACAACTACTTTTTTTTGTTTTTCCTTTCAGCGCTGCGTGCAATTAAATTTATTTGCAGCCAGGACCAAGTAGGAAAATTTGATAAAAAGATTGAATGACAACGGAAATACAAACAGTCCGAAAAATTGCTTTTGATCAAAAATGGAACGACAGGCAATAGGAACAGACTCGTTATAAGCCAGCACAGCCACAAGCAAAACCTACTCGTATAATTTCACAAAGACGCGCTCAAATCACAGACAAGCGTCGAACTCCGGTTTATTTGTTTCCAATTGTGTCAAATTGCTCGCGCTCTGATTCCGGTGGCCGTACGATCTCGTTACGGCGCGATCTTAACCGGAATTGGTTCGATGCGATTGCTATAATGACGTCACATCTTCAAACGCGATGTTCCGTTGTTTTTATTTGGGTTGCCACTGTTGCCAGTTAACCGAGTTGGCTAGGAAATTTCAGCTCGCTAGATTTTTTTTAGTAAATTCAAAGTTTCTATCTTTCAAATGATTTTAATGAAAAATTAAATTAAATTAATTCTTGCATTTACAAATCAAACATTATCAAGAAGCCACTTGTTCAGTCGGCCTTTAACAATTGTGATTGAAACAGTGTGGCAAACGAGTAAGTGGGTCATCTTATGGTAAGTGAGCACCACCTGAGGTTACTATAGTATGATGCCAGCCTAGAGGCCTAAAATAGAATCAAGTGCGGCAGCGATTGCTTTCCATCAGGTGACCCGCATGCTCCTATCATATAAAAAAGTGCCAGTAATTTCGCCGTTTGTCTTGCTCTCCACACTGAAACAAACAAGCATTGCTGCTTGGTAAGATTAGCGAGTACGATAGTACGACGGTACCCGGAAAACATTGTCGATATACCTTCAAATGTTTCACATATTGATGTGACTGATATTCAGTTGAATTCTTGTGAAACCGACCAGAGCCTCTAGTGTAAGTTTTCGCGTATAAAAACGTCTCGAACGCGTTCACTGTTTCCATAGTATTTGACATTTTAAAGCAAACGCGTTCGAGACGTATTTTGTGACCGAAAACCTACACTAAGCATACTGCAGTATGCTTAGTATAAGTTTTCGGTCACAAAATACGTCTCGAACGCGTTCGCGTTAAAATGTCAAATACTACGAGTAAAGTTTGTTGCCGTTTCGATCCGCAAGTGGCGCTGCCAATTATCCATAGTAATTGAGACGATTACGCGAACGCGTTCGATACGTTTTTCGTGTCAAAAACTTACACTAGAGGCTCAGGTTTATTGTCTAACTCGCTCGCAATCGCCATCGTGTTCATTTTGACAGTTCTTGTATGAATGTGACAGCTAGCTGATTCTGATGCCAATTGTCAGCCCATACATGAACTGTCAAAATGAACACGATGGCGATTGCGAGCGAGTTAGACAATAAGCCAGCTGTGTGTGTGTGTGACCGACGAGCATGTATGAAGAGATTGATGAATGTGGATGAAGCGAAAGAGGTATGTCAGGATCGTAGCAAGTGGAACAAAGTAGTCTCTGCCTACCCCTGTGGGAAAGAGGCGTGACGGTATGTATGTATTCTTGTGAAAAGAGGATTCCGTTCGCAAGCAAACCGCTACAAATTGAGTTGAAAATTCAGAATTTATAATTCTGCTCCGTGCCCTCATAAAATACATATTTCGTGGCGCGAACCGCGAACACTCTCGAAAACTAGTTTCCTTTTACTATTAAATCTTATACGTGCACTTGTAACTTCGGTGTCGTATCTATCTGATTTTCGGTGGGTTGCATTGCAGTGCAGCGAAATCAAAAGGGTTTTTTCAGATATTTAGAGAACAACTGTCAGTGAAATGTCATTTGAGGTTTCTTTCTCGAAATACCAATGAAACCCTTAGGGTCTGTTTGACCACTGCTGTAAAGTTTCAGTTATCTGAAGATCTATGGTTCCGTCTCTATTTATTACTACGAAACAAACACAGACGTCATCATAGATAACTGACAGTTATGATAACTGGAACTTAACAGAGAGTGGTGAAACAGGCCCTTAGTATTGCCATATATACAACGCTAGCCAGCGACTTCGTCTGCAAAGAATTCGTTTATCGCTATCCCGTGGGAACTACGCAATTTTCAGAGATAAAAAGTAGCCTATGTGCTATTCCAGACTTTTCTCTATCTATGTGCCGAATTTCATCCAGATCCGTTGGGCCGTTCTGGCGTGATTGAGTAACAAACAAACATCCATCCATCCATCCATCTATCCATACTTTCGCATTTATAATATTACTAGCTGTTGCCAGCGACTTCGTCTGCAAAGAATTCGTTTATCGCTATCCCGCGGGAACTACGCAATTTTCCGGGATAAAAAGTAGCCTGTGTGCTATTCCAGACTTTTCTCTATCTATGTGCCGAATTTCATCCAGATCCGTTGGGCCGTTCTGGCGTGATTGAGTAACAAACAAACATCCATCCATCCATCCATCCATCCATCCATCCATCCATCCATCCATCCATCCATCCATCCATCCATCCATCCATCCATCCATCCATACTTTCGCATTTATAATATTAGTAAGATTTCCAACGCTAGGTAACGCAAACAGCCTGCTGGTTGCATTACCGGCTGCCGTGTATGAGCGTTATTGGATTATTAACCACTAAACTCGATGCGGGACTCTACGAGAACAGGGTGACACTTATTAATAAAGCCTTTCTATAAAGTAACCAATATGAACTTGCAGAGTTTGTACGGAACCCTCAGTGCGCGAGTCTAACTCGCACTTGGCCGGTTAAATTTTTATATTTTTAAGGTGAAGACTTCTTTAGCGGCGTTAGGCACTTTTTAGGATGGGTAAAAAATGTTGCACTCGCGTTAGACGTAAGACGGAGGGAGAGTTTAAGTACCAGGATATCAGGATCCTCTAAGAGCTTATTTTGAAATACGAATGAAGCTAAAGTCGCGTTCGATTTTTGAAGTTTATGTCAATTTCGTCACTTTAACGTATGTGCGTTTGGCCTAGTGGTATAAGGTATGGAATAACAGTGCGTTCTCTCAATTGACCGCAGTTCGAATGTCGTGTAGAAAAAGTTCTTTACTTTTTTTTTTTTTTTGCGCGAGTGTGCGTGTGTGTAGTTTTCACTTCTCTCGGCACTCCCGGAGTGCTACCCGGTGTTTTTTTTTTATTTTAGAAATAAGTTCGCCTCATTCTACAAATTTGTACAATGTTTTGTTCTGTAATCGTTATTTTCACGTGTTTTGTACATATACATTTTTTTTAAATAACGGTAACAAAAAATGAGACCGAATTTTGTCGATATTTTCTTAATCGATTCATTAAATTCTAGAAAAAAATTAAAACAGAATTTTTCATACTGCGTTGATTGCTTACCATCTCACCAGCTTGCGGACCTTCATTAAATTCAGAAAAAAGTTAAAAAATAAATTTTCATACCGCGTTGATTGCATTACCATCAGTTCAACGTTCGCTCGTTGTCCTCTCTACCCATAAAAAATGAAAACGGAACGAGACTGACCTGATCCCCTTTCCCACGGCTGCTGGCGACCGCTCCCGACATGCGTGGCCGGGCAAGGCGCGCCCAATGAATCACAACTATCACGATTATTAACTTTTATTGTGAAAGTGTCCACAAAGAGTCTAATGCACACACCCGGCGTATTTTCTAAGCCGGGTACTCATCTCAGAGCTGCAACCGTAACTGCAAGTAACCAAAAACACTAGTGTAGCCAAACCTTTAAACAAAGTCTTTTTGCGTCGGGGTTTAAAAATTAACTTACCTGCGTTTCCGAGCCTGCGTTTAATTTAGTACAACTTAACCAGGAGTGCATTTCTTATAGAAGCCCAAAAGTCAGAGATGACGTTGCAGTAAGAGTTTTTTCACACCACCTGCTCGACAATGGCTAATTATATATCATGTAAACCTTACTCAAAGTAACTCATTATAGCCCTTGGCTCTAGCCGGGTCGTAATATTGTACTGAATTTCATTATAACCCGCCGGTTAGTAATATGAATGTCACTTCTCATAGTTCTTATTGTTATACTCTTAAAGTCTAATTTCGTAAAAATCGCACGGCACTGAAAATCGAGATGGCCATGGCACGGCAAGCGGCCGCGTTCGATTTTCAAACGAATGAAACTTTCAAATAAAACAAAAGCCGCGAGTGTTTGCTGACGCTGTGATATAGTTATTAGAACGGCTAAGATTCCAAATAAAAATATTACAGCCGGACCAATGTCTCAAATATATTTTTTTACTTTTAATTTTGTTTTACTTACTGTTGTTTGAATGAAATTCTTTTTCTAGTTGCCTTGGTTTTTATTGTCTCGCAGAAGGTGAGAAAAGTAGAGTATACGCCTCGGGGATAAAACTGTTTATGTCTTGGGTGCGCTTAAATTCTTCGCTCCTCTCAGGACTCAATCTTAATTCCCTCGCTACGCTCAGGAATTAACTCATAACACCCTCGCTGCGCTCGGGAGTTAAATCTGGAGTCCTTCGCTGCGCTCAGGATTCAATGTCGCGCCCGTGACATAATACAGTGCTTTATCCCCTCGGTGTACAATCTACTATTAATGATTCACGGTTAAGTTCATTCGAAATATTATAAACGAGATGTGAACCGTGGTGCTCAATAAAGGTACCTAATCGCGGTTCAAATCCCGTTTATAATATTTCGAATGGAGCGTTGCAGTATTCAAATAATTAACAATCAAGAACATATATCATCGAACCATTTAAACTTTCGCGCGCTCTTTACCTATTCTCTAAAGGTATTCTAGTTCTACCTTTTTTTTTATGTTATTTTTTTTAATTTATTTACTCTTCCTAGGCTAGCGGCCTGAAACGCTAGTTTAAATTGCAATCTGTCTAAAAGTTTACGATGTATTCAAATTACACCCCCTTGCAAAAAAATCGGGCACCCATGGTTTTTCAGATTTTCAGGCACTGAAGCTTAGAAAGTAAGCTGTTATGCATATAAAATACAAAAAACATGGGTGCCCGTTTTTTTTGCAAGGGGTATATATGTGATTAGAGGTATAGTACGAGATGAAAACACCGTTAAACTATCAAAACATTAACTCTAAGGCACTGTATCCATCACAATCCACAAACAGACCAACGACAGACACACGGTGATAGCAAACATGCCTAACAAGAAACAAACGTACGATCCACGAAGGAGCTACAGCTTTCAGCAAACTGAAATATCTATTCTCCCCCGGGAACATAGCAATTTCACGAACTGCGGAGACTTTGTTTTCCAAGACAAGCTTTTCTAATGTATTTTTCCGAGTTTTTTACGATGTCACATTCAAAAGATGTCTATCCGATAGTAACATGACTGCATGTTTTTAACCGTAATTAATCACTTGAATATTTAACAGATACCTCTCATCCTGAGAGGAGGCCTGTGCCCAGCAGTGGGACGTATATAGGCTGGAGATGATATTACTGAAAGGTTGACTGGAAGAGATCCCTTAACGGGATAAGTCCGCTTTTGTGCGTGTATCTTAGTGTTTGTCAATTGTATTTGTCTCATTTATTTTGCACAATAAAGAGTTTATATACATACATACTGTGAATTTAATGTACCAGCCCGGCTAGCACGACAGCGCACAAGAGTCGCGTCGCGCGCGAGATAGATTACCCGTCCCTTTCTAGAACGAACAGTAAGAAAAAGACGGGCAATCTATATTCCCGCGCAGATGGTAAAAGCCCAACGAGGGAATGAGCGAAAACAGGAATCATGTTCGAATCGGTTAGCAACTCATCAGTCACTATGTTGATTTATCTTTCGACCAATACTATCATACTAAACGTGGCCTTCAGGTCTTGTTACATTAGGCTCTGTCTACCCCGTAAGGGACGGACACGTGATTTGTGTATGTATGTATGTCAGCAGCTCAACAGTATGCTTAGTGTAGGTTTTCATTCTCAGAATACGTCTCGACCGCGTTTGCGGTAAAATGTCAAATACTATGAGAACAGTTTGTTGCCGTTTCGATCCGCAAGTGGCGCTGCCAATTTTTCCATAGTAATTGAGGCGTTTACGTGAACGCGTTCGAGACGTTTTAATATGCGAAAACTTACACTAGAGGCTCTGTTTGTTGCCGTTTCGATCCGCAAGTGGCGCTGCCAATTTTTCCATAGTAATTGAGACGTTTACGTGAACGCGTTTGAGACGTTTTTATATGAGAAAACTTACACTAGAGGCTCTGGTGGTAGTCCGTTTAACCGCACACCCATGTAAGTCTTTTAATGCAGTTTTTGATTACTATTAAGTCACCTCTTTGACGCCGCATAGTTTCAACATCGACTTATGCATGGAAACGTTTGTTAACCGTGATTAAAAAATCCTGAAAAAAACGACGGGTAGCAAGCACTCCTGGAGTGCCGACAGAAGTGAAAACAGCAGCTTAGATTAGATTTTAATGTTGTAACCTCCATGACGCTCAAGACGCGTGCCGTACTGGCCGCTTACAAAAATAACCGGCCAAGTGCGAGTCGGACTCGCGCACGAAGGGTTCCGTACCAGAAACACTCTGTTGTATGGGAGCCTCCCTTAATTATTATTATTATTTTGATTTTACTATTTGTTGTAGCCACAATAAAAATACATACTCTGTGCAAATTTCAACTGTCTAGCTATTACGGTTCTTGAGATCTAGCTCGGCGAGTGGTAGCCATGAAAAAGGGCTAAAATAACACGTTTTTTATATGGGAGCCCCCCTTAATTATTGTTATTATTTCGTTTTTAGTATTTGTTAGCGGCAACAGAAATACACAATCTGTGAAAATTTCAACTGTCTAGCTATTACGGTTCTTGAGATACAGCCTGGTGTACGGACGGACGGACGGACGGACAGCGAAGTCTTAGTAATAGGGTCCCGCTTTTACCCTTTGGGTACGGAACCCTAAAAAATTACGGGGGTGCGCAGTTAAACTAACCAAACCACCTCCTTGAATATTCCGGAACATTCCTTAGACACCTTGAAGATGTTTTCTTCAAGATTAACTGTCCCGTAAAGTGCTGCGAACATGAAATCTATCTGTATGCGAAATTTCAGTTACGATAGACCAGTATATTTGCAGAAACGTTTCAGTTATCTGCAGTCTCTATGAATCCAAATGAAAAGGGAATATTAAACTTAAGTATGATTAATATTTGGAGTTGTGAGGAGAAATGTGACGGTCTTCTAGCAAATTAAATAAACAGAATAAAGTAGAAAACAGATATAATAAAACGAGAACGATTTTCTAAAGTAACTGTTGCCATACTGAAGCAAAATCACGTCAAGAATCTGACAATTAAATAGAAAGTGGCCACCGCGTTTAGTTTCTATTGTTAATCGCTATCTACTGGATCGAAAATTTATTATTAGTAATTTAAGTATTTAGCTGAAATAAAATTAAATAATATGGTAGGTACATTTTTTTTATGTTAGATGTGTTGTCACCTGATGTTAAATGATCACCACTGTCCATAGACACTTGCAGCGCTTTACGCGACATAAAGATGATTGAAAAAACTGTTCCTAAAATACCATAAACTGTACGTGACTATTACGCTATATTAAGTCAAATACAAATTTTCATCGATACAGCCCAGTTCCCTGAAGCATCATCGAGTATTTCCCTTAACAATTTATAGGCATTTCGAAACGTCCTATCTGCATAAGAAATTTATTGGCACATAAGCCGTTTTAGACTCGTAAATCCGTACAATCCGCGTCCACGGAACCCGATTAGTCAATTAAGGCTCGCTTAGCAAGAATTAAGTTCTTGTTATATTCGTTAAGCCGGTAGAGGCGAGCCGACGGCAAATTCTTAGTTGAATTGGAACGTCGATAATGACAGCCATGAATATTATGACGGGAGTAGCCCGCAGAGAGTAGAGTAGGTTATGCAGTATAAAAAAGTACTCTGTGGGTTAAGCTACAACCTTTTTTTGTCTTCTTCCATGCAGGCAAAGGGATCAAAGCCCATGGAGTCAAGTCTGATGTTTACTTGCAAAGTATTTCTCCAATTATTAAGTCACAAACTTCGCTCACGAGGCAATCACAAGTCCCATTCACCCGGAAGGATTATGCTAATTTAGGTGTCTTGCCGTTTGCAGTGCCGTATGACCGGCGGCAAGACACGGAAGACACCTGACTCCGTGTAATGTCTCCGAATGAACAGGTCAAGATACGATTGTCTGTCAGGCAAGATATTACTTTATGGATGAGTTTCCTTTACCCTTGTTCGAAATGACAACGAAATATCGAAATACTGTCTTTGTCGCGCTCTAGTCGATAGTCCTATTAAAACGGAAGGGCCCCGATATCGATCTTGTCTTTCGCGATTAAGTTTATATCGTCCGTGGCAGCTGATTTATTACACGAATAAATACGTTATGAATCGAATTCTTATTGCTAATCTACTAAAAGCTTAAGCAAGCTTTTGAAATGAGGCCGAATTTCAGCCTGTTACTTTTGCCGCGTATTTTTTTAGGTTGCGACAAGAGTTTGGTTTTGATTTGATTCTACTGATTTTTATACAAAGTCTCTCAGAATTATACCGGAATATTTAATCAGCGCCCTATTTCACCAAAGTGACAATTGTCGGTGACAAGTGACAATTCTATTTAATAGGTAGATAGATAGATAGATGCCATTTATTGTCAAAAACTGTGTACATAAGATGTCATACATTGAAAAGCATCAACAGTTTGCCCATTTCGGGCGTACAATATTATTGAACTTAAAATTAAACAAATTGTTAGAAGACCTTAGGCTTTAGTCTTAGACAAATTGTTTTGTTAAGCTTTGCTTAGTTTGGGAGTAGGTCAATTGGTGTCAATTGTCCCAAGATTTATTTGTCCGAAGACCTATACGAAATATTCAATTAAATTATAAAAACATTTTTCTGCAAGCCATTCCTTCAGTTCCCTTTTGAACTCAAACAACAAACAAATACAAACTCAACGCGAATCTATGCCAGTTGGCTTCATATTGACCACGCATTGCATATCGAATTGTCACATAAGACCGACAAATGTCGGATTGGTGAAATATAGGCCAGATGGGTAGAGTTAGTTCGACTGAACAATCTCTACAACGATTTTTCATTTAATTTTAATTCAAAATTTAGTCCCGCCCTTGACGCAATTCACTTAGAACATCGATTTGGAAATACTAGCTGTTGCCTGCGACTTCGTTTTGCAAAGAATTCGTTTATCGCTATCCCGCGGGAATTTTCCGGGATAAACAGTAGCCTATGTGCTATTCCAGACTTTTCTCTATCTATGTGCCGAATTTGATCCAGATTCGTTTGGCCGTTCTGGCGTGATTGAGTAACAAACAAACATCCATCCACACTTTCGCATTTATATTATTAGTTAGATTTACAGAGCTACTTAGGGCGAAAGGCTGTGAAGACTGGTGTAGAAGGCTTCGAGTGCCTCCGCCTTGAAAACCTTGCTGCCAAACGCGAGCTCCGTAAGACGCGTCCAAAGCCCTCCTACAACTACACATACAACTCTAACGGACAGTAAGGGTGCGACCAAACCGCCGTGTATACGCAGTGACGTATCGTAGGCGTCACGTTTTCTCACCGTTTCTTCATACATTTTGTTGCGATTCCGTAACGTCACCGTTTTTTAAGCGGCGGTGTGGTCGCACCCTTTTACTGTCTCTCTTGTGATCGAGTATTCGTGAACAAGTTGGGGTTCGCAAGTCATATTCGCGCGTATACCAGGAATAATTGACACGGTGTCGCCGTAGACGGCCACTTCTAGGAGGACATCATCATCATCACAATACAATACAAATATTCCTTCAAACACCACAAATCATAAATACATAACTATATAGTTAATCATAGAGGTAGCATAGCCCAAAACGTATTACTGTTTTATCGTCGGTCCTTTTCATAATAATTATGTACTACCTATTTATACCTTCAAGTCAATCCGATCACTGGAAGTGTACAAAAATTGTATTGCAATTTTTAAGCGGACAGCTAACATACATAAATATGAACCAATGCAATATTAATAAAAGCTAGAAAAAGTTTAGATAGAGAAATTTTATATAAATTATTTTAAGTTTTTTTCCGTTTTTCAAAATGTAGCTTGTTGTATTCAAATTAAGTATTTTTGATATGTATTTGTTTCGCGTCCTTACGCGTCTGTCACATTCAGCTAGGAGGCCGATTAGGCTATGTTAAATGTGAACACTGTTTTGTCAATGATATTACCTTTGTGATTTGTTTATGAGCCACGTATGACTGTTTGTGTTCCTATAAATAAATAATAAATAAAATAAAATAAAAGCTAATATAGTCAGGCTGGTTACGTCAAATACGGCGACAGCCTCTGGAAGCGTGGTCACGCCTAATGGTCGTTCGAACAATGAGCACTCAGCGAAACTACCCGAAGATGGCTATTGTGCTAGATCTAGGGTACCGGCGCCGATAGCCTACGGTACTTTGTCTAGTGTTTGACATAGGTTCAAAGGGCGAGGACAAGAAAGGGTGGGATAATCAGGATAAAGGGGCCATGACAAACTAAACTTTGTTTTTAATGTTCTCAGTTGAAAGGTGACGCTTGAGACTAATTTGCGTGGCAATGGAATAAAACTGGCTTTTTGTGTACGGATATACTAGTAGCTTTATAGACCGGCTGCCTAAATGAGTCCGCCCGCGCGGTGCGGGGGCGCGGGGTGGGACGACCGCGGGGGCCAAGAGAGGTGCGGGCGGCGGGCAGCTTTCTCGCATAAAGACTCTCAATTTGCGACACAACGCGGGAATGCTGCCTGCGTGATGGGGACCCTACCTAAGGGTCCAAATTTATTATAATTTTTATTTTTAAGGTAGTTTTAGTTTATATTTAAATCACTACTTTTGTATTCATTTACAAAATAAATGTATGGCACAAACGGATTACTCACGTAAAAAAGTCGAGTAATGCTCTACATGTTTCGGACTAGTTCGTAGTCCTTCCTCTTGGAGGGCTCGCCCCGGCGGAACTAGTCTGAAACATGTCGAGCATCACTCGCCTTTTATACGTGAGTTATCCGTTTTAGTAGTTGGCAGTTTCATGTTGACAACCGCTATCAACCTGCAATCCGTCTCGAATCTTAAACTATTTAAACTATCGGTTCGCGAAACCGTCATTATCAATGGCGGCGTATCCGAACACTAAGTATCCCCGTTAATTGCTTTCCCCATTGTTTGGGGGAAGAAACAATGCGCATTAAACCGTAACCAATTATAACTTCCAGTGCCGTTTAATATTGTCTTATCCCTGCTTTTTACCAGTGTTGCCATGCTACAGATAATTAAAATCCAGGATAACGCAATATCTTGTTTTATTTCCGATTGTGACCCGCGTTAAGAGTGACTGTTATTATTTTTCTATCAGTCCAGCGTTTGCGTTAATATAATATTTAATGTTTAACTAGCTGTTGCCAGCGACTTCGTCTGCAAAGAATTCGTTTATCGCTATCCCGCTGGAACTACGCAATTTTCCGGGATAAAAAGTAGCCTATGTGCTATTCCAGACTTTTCTCTATCTATGTGCCGAATTTCATCCAGATCCGTTGGGCCGTTCTGGCGTGATTGAGTAACAAACAAACAAACAAACATCCATCCATCCATCCATCCATCCATCCATCCATCCATCTATCCATCCATCCATACTTTCGCATTTATAATATTAGTAAGATTAGTAAGATTGCAGATTACGGTAACAGGCCTGTTTTTATTTTGACCTGAAATGTACTAATTTCATTAAAGTGACAGGCGACAAGACTATGAAACGGAATAAATTTGATGGCTTGAGAATTCCCGTCTTGAACCTGGTCCACAACAGCTACGAAATGTATAGCGCAAGGTCACTCAGCTGTCACTCACTCATCACCTGTCACGTTCACGTAACAGGGGTCTGCATTATGCTCGTACATTTCAGTTTAAAATAGAAACTTAGCAATGCAAGATTTGAATTGCTAGACAAATTGGATCCACCTGTAGTGCTTTCTTTAAATATAAAAACAGGTGTACCGCGTGTCACAAATAACATTAACGATATGTCAAATACTGCTCACGTTAGTCGGCCTAAACTCCTCTGCAGACTTTCGCAATGTAAATTAAAAATTAATTTAATGAGTACACTTAAGTAGAACTTAGTACTGAAGTCTAAATTTTCGTTATCAACGAAGCCAAACCTACATAGGTATGGCTCGAATCTGTGTAGCGGTTTTTATATGAGCTATCCTAATGACTGAAATATTGGTCAATATTCCCGTCATCTTTCGCACATTGCCGTGCATCTGGCAACCCCATTCTTACTTAAATAGATCTCCGTTTGGATATTGCTTTTTAATTAATTTCGCGATTAAAAGTTTTAGTATTTATTGAGTTGATACTTCCTTTGTTGCGAGTTTGTTTATTAACTATGTTTAATTAAATTGACGATTTGTTTTTTTCAGGTAAGTGCGTGATGGCAATGGGTCTAGTCTGCATGTTTGACTACGATAAAGGTTTATACATATACATATTAGTAAATATCTTAAATATTAACATCTGTATTTATTCTGCTAAGGCCAATTGCCACATCTTAGGGTGCGGATTGAAATATATAATGATTGAAATGCATAATAGGTCAAAATAGATTATGATTCAAAGTATACATGATACTTAACACAATTAAGAAAGAAAGAAGAAAGAAAGAAAAAAAGTTTATTTATGACAATCACAACATTATTAAATAAATAAACATATAATAATAAATAAATTACCTGATAAATAAATTGTCACAAAATGGTCCCAACTCAGCATGTGCTGGCCTTGCAGCCAACGCTGGTCTTCCGTTGGGACCACTTGGGACAATTACGTGTAACTAATTCCTAGACAAACTTTTTTAATCGCGTAATCTACAAATTGGTTTAGGTTCGGTTAGGTTTATTTTATAACAATTTTCTATTAACAGAGCATTTAAAAAATATATATTGAAAATTGCATTATAATTTTTTAACTATTATGACTGCCATTATATGTTTTGATAATAATAGATATTTTAACACGTGTACCCCTACATAGAAAGAAAGAAAGAAGACATTTATTCTCTTGAATTCCGACTCAAACTTGGACTTGTTGTCAGATCCATACTAAAAATGACAGCTAAATCTCAACTGATTCAGAACTGAATAGCATTAAGACGTCATGCTAAAACATCTGTATGCAAGTAGGTTATTAAAAAAACTTTTCACTACCCATACAAATATTACATGTAGATCTAGAAAAGAAAAACCTAAAACAAAATACTGAACCATCCAATTAGGGCCAAAAGAAAAATAGGGCTGTTACAGTTTCAGATAGGAACCCTGATGTGCGGATACGGTATCTTGGCCTAACCTTTTCTAAGGCTCTTAATATAAACGGCTTTGTTGCAAAAAATATATTTTTAAATAGGAGTAGTAAGCACGAAAGTAAAATTGAATAGTTATTGTAAAAATGTTGTAAAATTGTTTACCCACATATAAAAAGATAGAAAGCCGTGGTAGCCTAGTGGTTTGACCTGTGGCCTCTCAAGCAGAGGGTCGCGGGTTCGAATCCCGGGCTCGCACCTCTGAGTTTTTCGGAATTTATGTGCGATATCTCATTTGAAATTTACCATGAACTTTTCGGTGAAGAAAAACATCGTGAGGAAACCTGCACACAATTGCGAAGCAATTCAATGGTGTGTGTGAAGTTTCCAATCCGCACTGGGCCCGCGTGGGAACTATAGCCCAAGCCCTCTCATCCTGAGAGGAGGCCTGTGCCCAGCAGTGGGACGTATATAGGCTGGAGAGAGATATAAAAAGATACTACAATAGCTAATAGCCTAAAGAATTTCCAACTGCTTAAAGCAATTTTTTAATGGCATTCGCTAACTTTCACAGTTTATTAGGTCGGTATAAACAGTATATTTTTTAATGGCATTCGCTAACTTTCACAGTTTATTAGGTCGGTACAAACAGTATATTTTTTAATGGCATTCGCTAACTTTCACAGTTTATTAGGTCGGTACAAACAGTATATTTTTTAATGGCATTCGCTAACTTTCACAGTTTATTAGGTCGGTACAAACAGTATATTTTTTAATGGCATTCGCTAACTTTCACAGTTTATTAGGTCGGTACAAACAGTATATTTTTTAATGGCATTCGCTAACTTTCACAGTTTATTAGGTCGGTACAAACAGTATATTTTTTAATGGCATTCGCTAACTTTCACAGTTTATTAGGTCGGTACAAACAGTATATTTTTTAATGGCATTCGCTAACTTTCACAGTTTATTAGGTCGGTACAAACAGTATATTTTTTAATGGCATTCGCTAACTTTCACAGTTTATTAGGTCGGTACAAACAGTATATTTTTTAATGGCATTCGCTAACTTTCACAGTTTATTAGGTCGGTACAAACAGTATATTTTTTAATGGCATTCGCTAACTTTCACAGTTTATTAGGTCGGTACAAACAGTATATTTTTTAATGGCATTCGCTAACTTTCACAGTTTATTAGGTCGGTACAAACAGTATATTTTTTTATTACTATTTAAATATGGTTATTATTACTTTATATTATTATTCGACGGAATGGGCGAAAAATCTTAAGAACCATGTCGTGGGCGATACGGCTGGCAACCCATCACTATTTTCATACTTCTTTTCACTTATACATACGCCCACAATCACACTGAACGTAGCATTTAGGTCTTGTTACCCTACGCTCTGTCTACCTTGTAAGGGATAAAGACGTGATTTAATTGTGATTTTTTGGCATAATTAGTGGCCGATTGATTATAACGTGGCTTTAAAGGTTCATCCATCCGAAAATCATTAGTTAATTAGCGGGTATTGATCAGTGTGCCATGGCGACCGGTAATTACAGCGGACGTCGCCGGCGCAGCGGTGGCAGTAGGCCAGATCATATATATACTCGTTAAATCATATACCTACTAAATAATGTCACCTTCACTATTAGACTTAGGAAATGATGTATGATACCGAATAGGTACAGAAAGAAGGAAGACATTTATTCTCTTTTGAAAGACACAGAAACACAGGTACAGGTGATCTCGTGTTAGCCTTGCTGGGCGGGTTCAACTTTTTCTTCTTTTTAACAGACTACCAAAAAAGGAGGAGGGTTATATTCCTCTAGTATAAAGGAAAAAGGAACCCTTATGAGATCACTTCGTTGTCCGACTGTCGGTCCGTCAAGGTCCTTTTTCGCAGGAACGTGTAGAGATATAAAATTGAAATTGATGCCAAATACTGTCTGCGGGCCCTTAAAGCTGAGAAAAAATCGAACCTCTAGGTCTACGCAATCAAAAGATATGATATGAGCGTTTACGTCGCATTTACCATACATTTATTCGCTATAGGAAGTTGGGAACCAAAACCAAAATAGGGCACTTCCCGTTGACTTATAAATTTGGTGTGAAGGTAGGTACTAACCTAACAGCACAAATAAAGACATAAATATAAAAAAAATATTTTTAACGTCTGTTTGTCTATGTAAGTAGCCAGTAAAAAATGATCTGACACTATACATATTGCATGAAAGCAGGGCTCAAAGAGAATATAATCACTACCGTTTTAAGAGACGGGAGTGCCTTACAAAAAGCGTGAACTCGTATTAGTATGAAACGCAGGCGAAAACAATATAACCCGCCTAAATTCGAATGCCGTCAATTATCTACTGCTTTGTAGGTTTCAACGTTCTTACAAACTTAGATAGCTAAAAGAAATTCGCCTTCGTTTCATATCGTCGGTCGATCGTTTTTTACTTAGAGAGTTGCGCGAGGCTGGCAGGGCTCTGCTTACGCTGTTCCATTGTGTATTCCATTGCCGAATTTGTACGGAACCCTCGGTGCGCAAGTCCGACAAGTCCCCATCGATCGATGCGAAGATTTCGCCAATGTCAAAGTAATAAATACGTTTCCCCGTTTGGCTAAATGCGCCAAGAGCGCGAAGCTATAAAAAAAAAAGTAATAAATAAGGTCAATAGTCAATACCATGTCAATGCTTTTTTTTTGGGCCCGCACGCATGCATTGCCATAATACAAGTTTTTTTTATATATATTAAAAATTAGGGAAACTATTTACACGAAAAAGATAATCTTAGCAATGAAACAAGTAGCCAAAGGATATTGGTTCAGCAAGGGTTGGATGGTAGAATATACATATAAATATATTTTAATAAATGATAAATATGATAATAGGAGCATATATGTCAATACTTACATTCACTTATCAAGATGACATCTGTCTCTATGGAAATGTCAACCTCGTACTTTATGGTCACTCACTGCCTCTATGGGCTTTATGTCAACTATCAACGAGTCGCGTTGCAGGGCTAATTCGTCCTGCGCAATTAAAATGGCGGGCAAGTGATTTAAATTGTTAATGGACACGTTTTACTCTGATTTAAGTGCAATTAGCGGAGATGGGAATTAGTTCTGTTAATCGCCGTAATTTGGCTAAAAGTTTTCGGAGTTTTTGTGTGAAAGTGTATTGATGCCATTTTATTCGGCTCACGTTGGCAATACCACATTAAGCCGCGCATTGAGGTTGGGTTGGGATGCTTTTTTTTAAGGAAGTTAGCTGGACAGTTTAAAACTTATATAAAATTATATTATAACCGTTTTACGACCAAGGACGGACTTCTAGGTGTTAAAACTCGACTCTATATTTAACTATTTCATAGATCTCTACTAATAAGGAGTTCGTTAGCATGTAGTGCTATTTACAGCGTTGCGTGTGAAAATCAGTCTTTGCTCACGACATAGACACTTTTCATACCTGTTATTTTTGCTGGTCAGTGTATTATACATAATCTTAACAATCCTCAAATCAATGCACAGCAATAAGTAGTAGGTCTAGATAGCCGTAGAGTAAACGCCGTACCTACCTACTTAGTAAGTATTTTTCCAAATTTCCACTAAGCGAGTAATTATAAAGATCAAAAGAAGAAAGAAAGAAAGAAGACATTTATTCATTTTGCAAGACACACAAATATAAGAGGCATAGAAATAGCCAAAAATTTGACCCTACGCAAAGTTAAATACGCGTGTTTCAATTAATTCCATACCCTTTGTTCAACTCTATTAAAGTCCACAGACTAAACTAGTGAGTATAAACCATTGTCACTGGCAGGTTTCTTTTATAATTCGGGTGGACTTGGGTCGTTATTCAGCCCCGTATCATCCAAATATCCAGCGCGGGCGTACCAACATAAGTAACACAACCAACTGGCCGGATATTACGTAATGAAAATATCGTAAAGATAAATTTTAATGTCAACTCGGCTGTGTATCGTGCCAGTATTACGTTCCGTGTTTAAATTTGGAAGGGTTGTTTGAGTAACAGATAAAATAGAGCTAAATTGTGTTAGGTTTAAGGTTATGGTTTGTTTTATTAAGTTGGTTCGTGAATTTCGTGATTTGTGTTTTGATTTAGCAAAGGAACAAAATTAGAATACTGATGTTATGAGAGTAGACAGCGCAAATGTTTTATTTTAGAGACGGAACAAAATGTCGTACTGCTGCGTCCCGTTTCGTCTTATAAATTTACATGATAACCCAGTATTGAAAATTAATACAGAAATTTATCTTTTCGATCTTTGTATGTACTATCCCGGTATACGAAGTCTACGTTTAAAAGAGATACTACAGCCTTCTACCTGAAACAATAGATATTGTGAAAATTGCTTCAATCGTTCCAGAGATGATTACCCTAACATAAAAACCAACACAGTATCTTGGTCTGTAGTATGTTGGTCTTGGCCTGTATCTTGGTCTCGCAGACGAACAAGATACAGGCTCAGCCTAGTTTGGAGTCTGACGAATATTCCTTTGTTAAAACTGCTTATTTAAATAAACTATTTGTATTTGTATTTGAAAAATGTATTACCTAAACAAATACATTGGTATAGATAACTGAACCACTTCAAATGTCCATTTTACTTAAAAATATCTTAAGCAAAACTGCTTCGGCATTCACAATTGAGTTACGCGAAGAACCTAATCTAAGAACACTCGGCTGAAAAATGCTTACTCTACAATGATACTCGACTTTCCATAATGCGCCACTTCGACTCGAGTTGCGAACGTATTATTAAAACTCATTGAAAGGTCTGAGAGTTGTATTAGTTCAGTACAACGTTTTTAATAGCAATAGTAAGTAAACACATTATTTTTATGAGTTTATTCCGACGCGTCATTAATTTTAATTCTCCCGCCAATTTTTCTCATCGCTACTCATTTTACTAGCCATCGATAAGCACAAATCACGAGTCACGACATATTACGAAAAAAAAATAAAAAAAAGTTGCCAGCATTAAATACACAGATAAAATGTTAATTTTGCACTACAGGCGCCGCCGCCACTTGGCCTAACAAAAGCACGACCTTTGTCCGTGGGTGCTAGCTTTGTCCCGCACTACTTTTAATTATTGTACAAATTAGGCGTAAAGAAGGGACTTGCTTTAAGAATAATTGTTTTTTAAAGGAACGAAGAAATTCTCGAAATTTAAAAGCCTCTAGTAGGTATCGTAGCGTAAAATTAACATGAAAGTTTGTCGTAGATTCTTAATTCGCTACTGCTTTGATTTTATTTGTTAGATCGTAACTCGATTTGTTTTTCCAGAAGTAACCTTATTTAGTATAATTTTGAAAACTAACAATTATTTTTTCAGGTACGATAAACTTCAAAAAAAAATCACTAACTATCATTCATATAGGTACCTAAGTAAGGTTAGGTAAAAACTGCCATATGAGTATTAACGCTGAAATAATAATAAAGCTTAATCAATATTTTTTATTAAGTATTAAAATAGCATCTTAATTCTTATACGTACACGTCAAGCGCCTCATAAACATACGAATAATCCAATTAGAAAGCGGCTTGCGATAGTTCCTGCGACGCGTTGTAAAACTGTGGTTAGGGGAGATTGCTCTCCGCATAGCTAATGTCGACAGGGCTGCCAAAATATTAGCGCTAAGCATAACAAGTCGAATTACTCTGAGGCCTCGAGCGCGCGTATTACTGGCGGTTCCCACGGCGCGCACCGTGTCGCGCAAGAACTCGCCGCTGTCGCGTGCGCTGACGCTGCTCAAAGCGCTCCTGGCGTCAACTCAACACCTGGGTGTGACCTACTCGCTTGCCGATGGCCGACTGTGTGCTTTGAATATTGGAGATACTGTGAGATGATGGATGATAGGCTATCTAGCATTTTTAAGTCATTTAAATATTATTTATCTTTGTGGTCTCTGAGTTGCGCGGTGTATTGCTGTTATACTGTAATACTGTGTAAACTTATTTTTATAAATAAATAAGTCCACCCACACGACCTCAACAGTTGGTAGTCCGCGACCGTTAATTTTTGTCGAAACTTCTTTCTGCGCACGGTTAAACTCTAAATCAGCTAGCGGCACCAATTCTCCCGAACAGCTGCCACTTAGAGATCTTTAAAAAACTAGCATATTCTTTTCTTAAAGGGCTGGCAACATGCTCTTAACGCCCTATGTTATGAGTGCGAAAGTTTTTTTCCAATCGGTCCAGTCCAGTAGTTTCAAAGCCTATTCAATGCAAACAAAAACAAACAATCAATCTTTCCTCTTTATAATATTAGTGTACAAACGATATTAAAGCAACTTAATATAGTATTAAAAGATGTATTCAACTTACTGACACCCCTATTACTTTATACAGAAAATACGTAGTAATATACTTATTCAATTAGTATTCAGTTCGTGTTACTAGTCAAGATATCGTGCTCCTAAGGGCCGGTTACGCCCGAAACAGACAGACGTATCTACTGTTTTATGTAAAGCCTTTGGTAGAATGGTTTTGTTATAAGGCTCTTACCGGAGTATAATCAGATAACATACAGACCACAAAAACTTAAACCTCTGTTAAATACGCACATGCTATGCAATAATGAATGGAACTCTCAAGTAATTTATTGAATCAGACGTTACTTTGAACACATAGGTAGGTATTTAATAAACCTAAAAATATCTTGGCCCACGAAGTTAATTTAAAAAAAAACACATTTACCTATTTAAATGTTTCGCTACCGGCTACCCTGCTTCTTGGTAGACACTTTAAACCAGATTTTGCGAGTAAATCGAATTTAATTTCTGCTGCAAGACAGCACTTCAATACAACACTAACTTTGCCTACAATAGGTGGATTTCAACTAAAATGACTGATCGGCAGCGTCTATGGAAGCGGACCTTAACGCGGGCTCTCACATTATCGGCTAGAATCTCTTCAGAGCCTAGATACCTTGATTGCTAAGTCGGTCTACTCCCTTTTAATTAAAACTTCCATTTCGCCTTTGAAGCCGGCTCTATCCAATACGGACAATCCGCGTTTCGTCATGTAATTACTCTTTCTACTGCATGCTGGTAAAAAAATGTTTGCATTTGGTAATGAAGTCGCTTTTTGTGTATGATCACACATAATAGCGACTTCATTACCATACCATCATCATTTCCAGTCTATACATATATACGTCACACACGGCACAGGCTCCTTAGAATGAGAAAGCTTGGGCGGATTTATGTGATAGATTAATTAATGACTTGGACTAAATAAAATGTGCCTAGAATTCTAAGAAAAACAAAGTGAGGCGTAGTCTTAGTCGGTCTCCGTTCACTACGTGGACGTTAGTTACTCACTTAACAAATTCTCTCTCATTTAAGATGCGTTTTTTCTCGAACCGTTTGGAATCTTTTTACCAGAGTTACTGTTTTTGTTTATTATGAGATATAACAGTATGTAAGCTCCCCAAGCATCACAAACATCTATCATTCCTGAGCCTATAACAGTAAAATATGAGAATCATTAATTATCAAGATCCGTTGATATAACTTTGTGCTCTGATCCGATATTGACAAATTCTTCATTTGTCATCTTCTTGAATTTGGAACATTCATTCAGTTAAAGAACATTATCCAACTGCGTGACGCAAAGGCTGGAAATGTGTTTTTAGCCGTTGTATGTACCTAAATATTGTATGTTTCTCTATTGTGGCGCTCTAAAAACCAATTGATACGATATGATTCTTATGTAATTTTTTATCTTATCTCGAGATTTTCACTAAATAATGATTATCACAAAAGCTTTCTAACCTATCCTGCTACTAAAAGGCAGAGCTAGCACTGTTGTGTTCCGATGCAGAAAATAAGACAGCCGAAGAAATTGCGTAAATAATGGCATTTCATGTTAGCCTTCTGGGTAAACAATACGTTACGGATGTCTATAGGTGGCAATGATTACTTACCTACCTTTAACAAAAATATGAAAACATAATATATACAATCTGAAGCAAAGACACCACTCCTAAAACCTAACTTTACCGCATAACTAGAATTCCCGTAGCGTCTAAAATTAGTAAAATAGGTCCTCATATTTTAGACCGGCAACTGGCCCCACCGCAGGTAGTTTCAGACCTGCTTGCAGTGCTATAAATATCACGTATTTAGTACTATAAACAGGACGGTATTTAGTGCGTACTCGGTACGGTATACTAGTGTGATTTAATTTTCGAATACCAAGTATTTATATACTAGGTGCTGGCTGTTTATTGTAGGCGGTGGTTTGATTTATATGTAAGAAGTGGTTTTGAATTTATTGTTGTGCTAGTTGTGAATATTTTAAGGCATTTCATCTAAGTCCTCTAGGTTGGCAACACATCTGCAATCCCTCCGGGGTTGCGGGTGTCTATGGGCAGTGGTGATCGCTTACCATCAGGTGACCCGATTGCTCGTTTGCCTTCCTATTCACTTAAAAAAAAATAGCGTTTTGACAGAAAAATAGCATTATAGGTAGTTCCTGTCATATTATATTTATGCAAGAATTCACTTGTAAACTAATAGGTACTACACGTTACACGTTAGGTAGGTAGGTATACGTTAAATCCACTGACGTTACGTTGTGACGTCACAGCCGTCAAACTATCCAAGCCAACATCCTGATTACATTATGCACTTGTCCAGTGCTGTCAGATGATTTATGCTCGTACCATGTATTAATTAATCCACTTGATTATTGATGGTAATTACTACTCATGTGATAGTAATGAGGTTGCGAGTAATCTGAATTAACCGTCGTATCCGTTAATTTGAAGTTTGGAAATGGAATATGAGTAGAACAAAGGTAACCGACATGTCCACATCGTAAACCGACGCGCTACACTACACAAACTAAACAGCAGCTTAGATTTTAATGTTGTAACATGTTGTTGACCCTCTATGACACTCAAGACGCGTACCGTACTGGCCGCTTACGAAAAAAAAACGCACGTATTATCTATAATGGACAGACCTCTGTACAATGTGCATGCAATGTGAACAATGTGCTGATGCCCTAGTACTTTTGCTCCGCTCTACAAAAAAGAACTTCAAAAATCGAACGCGACTATAGTCCACGGCCGTTACGAAGTCAATCCTGACACATTGCACAACTATGAAGTTCCTGATTATTGTTAATGTCAAGCCTCTGTCAACCACAGAAGAAAAATGCTAGACTTGCTTGTTGCGTGTGATAGAATAGTGAGTGGCAATAATACCACACAATATATCGATTCACGCGTTGAAAAGTTCGTATAGCAAAAATATTGTCTATGGTTATGTACATTCATAAAATTAAATTTACTGATTGTAAAAGTACTTATATTCTATTTCATTTACACTAGTATTATAAAAAGGAAGGATTTGAATAAATGCGTAGGTATGTTCGGTTTAAAGACATTTATTCTCATAAGAACAATACAGTTCACTTAGATGAGATACAAAAAAAAATTCTTAAAGATAATAACAACATAAACCACCATAATTTTAATATATGTGATCATAAATGTAGTTTTTTAATTTAGCTTTAAACAGACCCAAAGATTCGCATTCTTTAACATCTCTTGGCAGGTTGTTATATATCTGTGCCCCTTCTGATAAAATATTTCTTTTACCATAGCCAGTTCTGTGCCTAAATAGTTTGATTTTGTTTGTATTTCTCAGATTATGCTTAAATGTTCTTTTAGTAAATGTTATATGGGAATGTATTTTCCTCTCTAATATCTTTTTGATGAGCATGCAAGTAGAAAACGTATAAATTTGTTTTACATTGAAAAGCTTTGTCGTAGTAAACAGTAATTTTGTTCTTGTTAAGTAATGATATTTAAACAAGGTTTTTATTAATCTGTTTTGCGACGTTTGTAGACACTTTAGATTAGTCTTGGCAGCACAGCCCCACACTTCGATAAGATAGTCCAAGTGAGATTTCGCCAGTGAGTTATATATCATTAGACGTGCCTTGTAAGGTATGCAGCCTACACATTTTTTTAAAGCTCCAGTCAAGGAAGACATCTTTGTTTTTACAGCTTGGATATGGCTCTTCCAGTTAAGTTTATCGTCCAACAATAATCCAAGATATCTTTCCTGACCGGATCGATGAATGCTTTCATTATTTATTATTAGATTAGGGTGCTGCAATATTTTTTTATTTTTTGCTGCAAAAATCATATACGATGTTTTTTTTGTGTTTATCGTCAAGAGATTACTTTGGCACCAAGTGTTAAATTTGTGTAAATCTGTCTGTGCTTCATTAGTTATATCTGAAATACTACACCCGAAATAAAATAAACAAGTATCGTCAGCGTATAAAGTTATTTGTGCTGTTAAACCGATTTTACTAATGTTGTTTACATAAATTGAGAACAGCAAAGGTCCCAATATAGATCCTTGGGGTATTCCACATTTAATTTGTATGGGATCACTGTCATAAGCACCTATTTTCACAATCTGAGTTCTGTTTGTCAAATAAGACAGTAAAAGTGTTTATTTATTTGGCAACTTCTAAGGACTTAGAACAGAACCTTTTTAATCATAAATAGGTATTTCTTCACTTTCTTTCGTATTTCCGTACAACTGATAAATATCTTTTTATTGTAGCTGTAGAAAACTGAATTTAAGTCGACTCACGCTTGACTCAATTTTTATCGATACAATGATCGAACGTGTAACAAGCAACCCTAGAGGATGTGTCAGGATTTACTTCATAGCGGCCGGGGACTATAGCTTTATTCGTATTTCAAAATATGCTCTTAGAGGATCCTGATATCCTGGTACTTAAACTCTACCTCCGTCTTACGCCTGACGCGAGTTTAACATTTTTTACCCATCCCAAAAAGTGCTCAACGCCGCTAAAGAAGTTTTTATTTCAAAAATAATAATAGGTTAGGTTAGGTTTAAAGATCTTTATTCCCATTAAGAATTTACATTCACTTATAATGAGAACTTAATACTAAAATCGTAAAAATATATAACATGCAATGAGCGCTGCGCGCAATAACAAAACAGAAGCAGGTAGAATCTACATCACTATAGTTACTTTTTCGCTTGACAACATCTCGCCGATACACAATAATATTTTCTTAGTGGGTAGAATTTTTGTACTGAGCATAACAAGACTTGAGTAAGATAAACTGGAAGTGGCTTTACATGGATGAGCGTAGTAGCATTTTAGTAAGAAGTTTAGGTTTTTTTTTTCTTCTTTTTTTTTTTTTTTTTTTTTTTTTAATAAATATAATTGAATCCTGAATAAATTGTTGTTGTTTATCATTATATTTGTATTATATTTATTGTATAATTATATGACATTATCTTTTATTTCATTATATTATTCGCTGTATATTTGTTTGATTATGTATGTATATGTAAAACACATGAAAAAGATGAATAAACATGAATATTGTTATATTTTTTGGATGATTATTATTATTTCGTACTTAACTTATTTATCTGTTATATGCCGTTTGAGTAATTTTTTAAAAATGTACATACTCTTGGCTTTTTTTATGTGCGTTGGTAATTTATTATATAGCTGAGCACCCTCATATAATACGCATCTTTTCCCGTACTTTGTTCTTGATGGACGCAGTATTATATCGTTCGCATTTCTAAGATGTATTTTTTGTTTTGTAATTTTCTTAGTAAAATTTATTTGTGTGTGTATATTTTTTTTTAATACTTTCCGAACCAAAACACAAGTGTTATATTCATATGTTTGCGTAATATTAAGTAGCTTAGTTTCCTTATATATTTTTTCTGTTGATGTTAAATAGTCATACTGGAACAATACTTTTATTAATTTATTTTGAGTCACTTGTATGGTTTTAATGTTGCTTTTTGCGGCCGAACCCCAAACTTCGATTAGGTAGTCAAAATGGGGTTTTGCAAGCGCGTTATATATGGTATATCGAACCTGATGTGGTAGACATCTGGCAAAGCCTCGCAATGCTCCCATCAACGAAGTTATTTTAGACTTAATTTTCTCAATGTGTGATTTCCAATTTAAATTTTTATCTAAAATGAGGCCAAGGTATTTCTCTTTATCTACTATTTTTATTGTTTGATTGTTTATTTTAAGAGGATTGTATTCAGTAATTTTCTTGTTTTTTGCCATGAATATTATATAGTTGGTCTTTGATATATTTACAGTAAGCAGATTAGTTTGAAACCACTCATTGAGGAGATCAAGGTCTCTTTGCGCTTCCGTTATGATATCTGTTATAGTATTGCCAAAGTAAAAAAGACTCGTATCATCGGCGTATAGCGTGACATCTCCCCTTAGACCCACCTCATGGATATTATTTATGTAAATTAAGAAAAGTAACGGTCCTAAGATGGATCCTTGGGGGACACCGCATGTGATGGACTTAGGTCTACTATCATGATTACCTATTCGTACTATTTGACTACGGTTTGTTAAGTATGATTTTAGGAGTTTATATGCAGTTTTATTCACACCTATACGGCGTAGTTTGTTTAATAACAGCTCGTGACTTATCGTATCAAACGCCTTTTTTAAATCTATGAATACTCCAAGTACTATTTGTTTTTTATCAATGCTTACTTTTATTTTAGTCACAAGATCTATGGTGGCTGAAAGGGTGTTTGATTTTTTTCTGAATCCGTATTGTTTTTCATAAAGAAAGTTTATTGATTCTAGGTGTAAGATAAGACGGTTATAGATAATAGTTTCGAAAATTTTAGAGATAGTTGGAAGCACCGAGATAGGTCTGTGATTACCCGGGTCAGTTCTGTTTCCAGATTTATAAATAGGGGTTACTTTTGCCATTTTTAAGTTGTCAGGAAAAGTTCCAGTTTCTAGACATTGATTTATACAAGCAACAAGTTCCTCAATTACCAAATTCTTAACGCATTTCAAAGCTTTTGCACTAATACCATCCAAGCCAGTGCTAGCATTTTGTTTTAAATTGTTAATGATCTTCATGACTTCATCTGGCGTAGTAGGAGTTAGATGTGAAAGTTCAGAATCGATTCCTGTTGAGAGGGGGGTGTGATTTGATGTCACATGATATCTACTAGGAATTTCATTGGCAAGTTTAGATCCGACAGTTGAAAAGAATTCATTAAGGCCTTCGCATATTTCTCTTTCATCCGTAGTAACACCATTGTTCGTTTGCAGTTTATCAGGAGCTAAAGCTTTATCCATCTTGTTTTTGGCAAAACTATTAATTAGAGCCCACATTTTTGAAGGTTTGTTTTTGCAGTCTATGAACCTTTTCAGGTAATATTCTTTTTTCGTTTTTCTAATGTTCGCTCCTGCTTTATTTCTTGCCTTTCTAAACTGTTCTTCTATATTTTTGTCATTAGGGTTACGTTTCAATGCTTGCCAGAGTCTGTTTCTTTCATTAATATCTTGTATAATATATCTGTTTATCCAGTCCTGTTTTGGTAAGTTAAGCACTTTTGTCTTGGAAATTTTGCTTTCATTGATACTCGAGAGAAGCTTGCTTTCAAGTACGGCATACTCATGTTCTTTATTTTCTAGCCCTTGCTCTTCAATTGTTTTATATAATTTCTTATAGTCTATTGCAGTGTAGTTAAATTTCTTCGTGGGTTCAGGCTCATATTTCTTTGCTTCGAAATAGATTTGTTTATGATCCGACATTGCCGAATCCAAGATGGCAAAGTGAAAGTTGTTCTCTTTCAAGCTCGAACAAATATGGTCCAAAATTGTTTTCGTTTCAGAGGTCTCTCGTGTGCAATATTGTCGGTTTATTTTGTTTATGACTTTAAGTCCATTTTCTTTTAGTATTCTTTTGTAGTCTGTTACCTTCTTTTCTTTGCTAAGTAAATCAAAGTTGAAATCGCCGAAAATTATGGATCTCTTGTTCTTTTGTAATTGAAGTGAAAATGTGTCAAGGAAATCATCCACTTTTCCGTGATTAGTTCTGTATATAGCGCCAATACTCACTGAAAATTTGCTCAAATGTATCCAAAGGTAATGATTCTCATCTATTGATTTTTCTTCAATTAGATGGTGTTTAAGGTTATTATGCGCAAAAATTGACACTCCACCGCCACGACAGTTAGTCCTGTAGTTATAATAATGGGTATAACCGGGTAACTGCAGCCTTTTAGCCTCTTCTTCGGACTTTATCCATGTTTCCGTGAGCACAACAATGTGTATAGGGCTACTAAAAGAGTGTATCACACACTTCAATTCGTCGAACTTCCCGGGTTTAACTATGCTGCGTGTGTTTGCGTAAAAACATTTTAGTGCTCCTTTAGTTGTTAAAATATTTTGATAGTTGTCAGCCAGTTGGTATGTAGTTTTGATGCCGGTAATTATGTCTGTAGGGCTTTGAGCGATTGTTCCTGTTTGGAGTTTTTTGAAATGATTTTAGGGACTCCTTTGACGTATTTGATGCACAAATTATCTTCCCCATTTGAAATGCGATGTTCAAGTTCATCCCTTAAGTTTTTCAAAAATATTTGTTGTTGTGGCGTTTGGTCACTAAATATTTTGATTGAATCACTCTTAAGATTTTTTCTTTTCCTTAAAATAGACATAGCTACCTCTTGGTTCGTAAAACAAACTTTGACAGGGCGGATTTTTTTCTCGCTATGTTTTCCCAAGCGAAAAATTTTTGAAGGTTCCGGAAGATCGCTGGATAAGGTATTTATTATTTTGATAACCTCAGCTTTGTCCGTAGCATCATTTTCAGCTTCGCTAGAACCCTTCGCTTCTGATAGCCCCACTATGATTACATTCTTTGCTCTCAGATTGCGGTTGTTAAATTCAGTTAGTATATCTTCAGACTGATGGGAGGGTGTAGTTACGGCATTGGAAACTGTTTCCTGAAGGTGCTGCATGTTTGACTCCAGGGTGTCCATCCTCTCTTCAGTCTGTTTGTTGCAATCAATAAAACTCGCCATCTTCGACTTCATATTATTTTGTTCTGCAATTACTTTGTCCACCGTTTCTCGAATGTCACTCACATGGTTTTTGATTAAGGTGACATCTTCACGTAGCTTTTGTATATTTTCCATCTGGGTGTTGTTTGTGGATTTCAGGTACAACATCATTTCAGCCATCTGTTTTCTTATCTCAATAAGTTCACTTTTTGTTTCTTCATTATCATCAAGTTGTTTACGTTTGTTGCGAAACGTTATTTGCTTAGAATCTACGAAATCGGTAAAGCGGCTTACATTTGACATCTCCGGTTGTGGTCCACTACGCTCATCACTCGAGCCACTTCCAGACGGTGAGAGCATTTTGATCTGTGTTCCCTTACGGTACGTAGTGTAGGTACTGCTTCCGATGAACCGGAGCTGTCCGAGCGAGTCAAAAAATAATGGAACCTCTCTTTTACCCGAGGGGGTGAGGAGCTGTCACAGCGTCAACTAACTGGCTTGCGTAGAAGAATGGGGTCGTAGGCGGCTTCCGATCACACTAATCACTGTGCACCTTGTTTTTAACACCACAAAGTTGAGATTGGATTGTCAGCAAATCAATATTTTTGCAATAATTCGAAGATACGTCCGCTTTGCGCAAAGCCTCACGCACAAATAATAAAGAAAATATGTGAAAGGTTAACTGTCCTATACGTTCACAATCGTGCTACGTGGCCTTTCGGTCTTGTTACCATAGGCCCTGTCTAACCCGTAGGGGGTAAAGACGTAATTTATATATTTATAGCTTCTGCCCGCGACTTCTTCCGCGTAGAATTAGCAATTGACATGTTTATCGCTATCCCTCGGGAACTGTGCAATTTTCCGGGATAAAAAGTAGCCTATGTTTCAATCTAGGGTACCAGCTATCTCCGTTCCAAATTTTATCCAAATCCGTCCAGTCTTTTTGCGTGAAGAAGGAACAAACATACACACACACTCTCATCGTCACATCGTCACAAATTTTCGCATTTATAATATTAGTAGGATGACTCCACGGGCTCTCGTAGACAAACACACTCCTAATAAATGTAAATATTACGTCTAAAAGCCGCCCACAGTATCTTATATGTGATAGACGCACGTGCTGTTTTGGATCGCGTGTTGCGGTCCACTTGAATTACTTACATTGAATTTATGCTCCGGTTCTGACCCGAAAATGCACCCCTACTAGTCCAAGAGCTTGTAGACAATATTTGAAATATACTTAATAAAACGTTGTTCTTGTTTTTATGGACGTTCATTTATTGTCTTTAAAAGACTTGGAAATAATGTACAATCTTAGTATAGTTGTTAATCTCGTGACAGCAGAAAAGGATGAGGCGCCATGTTTTAGTTTGCTTTTTTATATGTCCCGATGACAGATGACAAAGGCAAAAAAGTTTATGCAAACTAATTTGTAGAGCCTGCTAAGACAGATATAATACAATATTAGAGAAGACATTTGAGATAAGTACGGTGAACACTTTTACAACTTACATATGCATACATAAATCACGTCTGTATCCCTTACGGGGTAGACAGAGCCTAAGGTAATAAGATCTGGACGCCACGGTTAGCATGATTGTCGTATAGGTGAAAAGGGGAATCAAAATAGTGATGAGTTGCTAGCCGCGTCGGTTGACATGACCTAACAACACTTTCTCTGTGGAATTTACACAAAATCACAGACTTAGATGAATTGTACAGAGCCTAAATCGGTCCTTGATTTTTTTAAATACATAGGCACTCTTTTTTTATCACGGTGAATGTTCGTGAGGCATGTAAAATTTTTAATCAATCAAATCGTTTATTGACAATTATACAATACAAGTACAATAAACACAATACAAGTATTCTTTGTTCAACACTGTAAGCCAGTAGTGTGAGTTTATAAAAATAATATTTATAAAAGAAATAACTAAGTAGTACTAAAATACTTCTTTTTCAACTTTATAGGTGTCTAAAAAGTGACCAAAATAAAACCCAGAATAAATAACAAAATATTAGGTAAATACCATACATACATCTTTATACCTTTACGGGTAAGATAGAGCCTAGCTTAGAGTAACAAGACCTTAAGGTCACGTTCAGCATGACGGAGGGCGTAAAGGTGGAAAGGGGAATCAAAATAGTGATACCATGGTTTGCTAGCTGGATCGCCTGCAACATGATTCCTAAGATTTTCGCCCATTCCCTTAATGTGCTCTTACCAATCTGCGCGGGTAGAGAAGCAACTGGTACATTTTGTTTTTCTTTGCTCCCAGACCAACATGGAAGCAAATATTAGGAAGCCGAAAACAAATGTTGTATTTGTAAATATAGGTTTCATACTCATACTCATACTCATTCTCATACTCATTTATTCGTAATAATTATAGTTAGGTATTACATATTATTATTATGTTATTAGTTATTTTCCTTTTTTTCATAGTTAGTTTAAGTTTAGTTTTTAATTTAATCATAGTTTAATTTGTTTTTAATTCCTTTTTAAAATTGTCGTTAAACAATTTGTTAATGGCGGTTATGTCTATGGGACAAATACGTTGGGTTAACCGTTGAAAAACGCCTGTCTCCTATCAATGTCAATGTCAACGTCAAAATTGTCAAACCTTTCGCTCAATAGCTCCTTCCTGTAATACCTATGTTATTTAATGATACATATTCTAAAATGTGTACCAGCTCTTGGAGTATGTCGAGCAATGGCGAATTTGCTTCCAGCGCAGCCTAAGGGTATTAAATTTTAGACGAGTGCTCGGTGGATGAATATTAAAGTATGAATCTAATATTAACAATTGCAACAAAACAGAACGCAGCGAACGTATTTCATTCTTAATTAACGTGTATTAACTGTATGAAAGTACAATCGACCCTTAACATTTTGAGACTTTTCTTTTTGTTTACTTTAAAAAAAAAAAAACTATTCTATTCTATTCTGTACCAGATAAACGGAACTCTTATAAATAAGAGCAGTTCGTTCTCTGTCTGTCAATGTCTGTCTGTTAGTCAGTTTGTCCGTCAATACCATTTTTGTCAAGAAAACATAGAGGTATAGTTGAAATCAATACCAAATATTGAGGTCAGGATGAATTTATTATTTTCCAAAGGTGGTATAGCCTAAGGGATCGAGCTAAGTATGTCCTCTGAAGCAAAAGATAGCTTCCAACCCGAGCTAGCTTCTTTATGATTTTCGGCGAAAAATTTGAAATTTAGTTACTTCAGCTTTTTGCGAAGGAATTTTGACTTTTATTTTTGACTAGCTGTTGCCCGCGACTTCGTCTGCAAAGAATTCATTTATCGCTATATCGCGGGAACTATGCAATTTTCCAGTATCAAAAGTAGCTTTTGTGTTATTCCATACTCTAACTTATCTATGTTCCATATTTCATCCAGATTTGTTTAGCCGTTCTTGCGTGAAAGAGTAACAAACTAACAAACGTCCATAAATCCATACGTCCACACTTACAAACTTTCGCATATTTCAAATAGTAGCATTTTACGCGCTATAAAGAATTTACATACATACATACCTTCCCTAGCTATAATAGCTGGCACGAACAAACAACCAAGTTTCAAAATAATTACATCAATTAATCGCGCAGTTAGTTTAACGTGGCGTAAACTCGTTCATTATTTTTTTCCATCGTCCCAACTTTTTATTTATCGTCCTGTTTATTGAAGTTGTACGAAAGTTATACAATTAAGCAACACAAATTAGTTTTGAGGCAATACTTGCCTAGTTATAGTTGTATATTGAGCGGCACAAACTTTGCTCTAGTCTCCATGTAAAATTACCTATACCTATGTTGCATGTATATTAAGGGTGCACTTTCATTCGGAGGAGGGATGTGCTAATATCCGACTACTGTATTAGTTGAAATCCACGTCAAATAATTATTTGGCGAAATAACTTTCAGCACATTTTTTTGCCGACTTGATGTCGCTAGACTTAATTGGAAAGTGGGTTGGTTAAACGTCTTACGAACAAATAAATTATGTATTCATCAAAAAAGTACTCGCCATCAGTAAAAGCGTGTAAATTTATTTTGCCAAATGATTTTTTCCTCAAATGATAATTTGGACAACTTTTTTCGACGAAACGTCATTTATCATGTGTATCTGAGATAATTGAAAAGAATTTGGTAATTTCATCAAGCTTCAAAGAGACTAAAATGATTATTAATTTCAAGGATACAAATTCAAAGACGTTTCAACGAAAGTTCTGCCGCCAAGTTAGCTACAAAGATGCTAATAAAATTGGTGTCACATTACATCATTAAGCAATAAACTTACTTATTTGAATTTTAATTTGAAGCATTATCTAGCATATTTAGCCAATAAACCACGGTTTAAAAGCAAAAGCCAGTTTGTTTTACAATTAGGCCGCAAATGGCTCTTTTGCTCGTATTTTTTGATACTACCAGCGCAAGCTTTGCTTAGTTTGGGACTAGGTCAATTGGTGTCAATTGTCCCAAGATATTTATTTATTATTTATTTTGGAAAGACCCCGAAGAAAGCCCAAAAAGAATGCGCTGCAAAAAATTTGTCAAAAAGTCATTTTTAAAAGAAAAAGAAAGTAATCGATAGATTCTATTTAATCATTAGCAAGTTCGCAGATAACTAATCTGTAAGATTTCACAAAGCATCTTGAAAGTCGCATTTCAAAGTGAAAACGCTCGTCTAAAATAGTGCGGGTTGATTAGAGACTGTCGAGTCAACTGCTTGCAATCATCTGATGCAAGCATTATCAAAGGGAACTGATGCGTCTTACTATTATAGTATCCAGCCTGATGCGCCGGCTGCGGGCCAGCCCCAATGGCATCCTTAAGATGATAGCGAGCAGGTTTGACTGCGCTTATATAAATCAATGTTGTATGATCCACCATAATAAGAATGCAAAATATGAAAACTATTGACATTTTTTTTTATTATTGCTGACATGTTTGAAATTAAATCGTTTATTTGGTTGTAGTAAAGAATCTAAATCTAAATTTAATTAATTTGAATTTTATAATGTGATATCTTTGACATGTTCGTATAGCTATCTAACTAATATTATAAATGCGAAAGTATGGATGGATGGATGGATGTTTGTTTGTTACTCAATCACGCCAGAACGGCCCAACGGATCTGGATGAAATTCAGCCCATAGATAGAGAAAAGTCTGGAATAGCACATAGGCTACTTTTTATCCCGGAAAATTGCGTAGTTCCCGCGGGATAGCGATAAGCGAATTCTTTGCAGACGAAGTCGCTGGCAACAGCTAGTAATCTTATAAATGTATTTTTGACCTTTATTGTTTTGCAATTTAATCCTATTTTCCATTTGTGTGTACCTAACCTAATTGTGGACCTTTGTTGTTCGTGAATAAATGAATTATTATTATTATAAAGATTGCACTTCGGTCTTTGGAAAGACAATGGGCGTCACGTAAGGGTGCGACCACACCGCCGCTTAAAAAACGGCGACGTTACGGAATCGCAACAAAATGTATGAAGAAACGGTGAGAAAACGTGACGCATACGACACGTCACTGCGTATACGCGGCGGTTTGGTCGCACCCTAATTTAGAGAGAGACATAGCTCTACGAAACCGAAATTATAGTCTGGCAGCTAAATCACTGCAGCCAGATGACACTTCCAAATGTCATTTTACGAAATAATGATACCACATTTATTTCACTAGTGCTCGACTAAGGTCACGTAATGAATGATTTGATTATTGAACGAAAGTAATAATTTATGAATGTCACATTCGTAGTTTAGTATATTTTAAATTAAGCGCGATAGTTTTGAGGGGTTCAAGGTTCATATTAACATAGTAGATAACATAATAAGTACCTAATACACGTAAATAGTGACAGCAGCAGTGAAACTGATTTGGAATAATTTAAGTTTTTAAGTAAAAGTACAAAGGTAGAAAAAAATATTAATGTGATAATTGTTGTTTTATTTAAGGCAAAATGAGGAATGAGTTGAAAACTGGTAACTGATTTGAAATGCTTCCGCACATTTCCAAATCGCGCTCTCACACCACACTACTACTGACTAGAAAACATACAAAAAACCTTATTGAACAAATAATTTTATTAAAATACGCTTTCGAGTTGATTTGCTTAGGCTAAATATATGTATTTTTTTTTTGTGTTGTTTGAAGGATCCACTGAAAAACAGCGTCGTTGCACCTGGTGCTCCGACACATGCTGAGTTGGAATCCCATTTCAAAACAACAAACAATTTTATTAGGCATGGGACTCTTCTGAATACAAACTGTAATCAAACTATTGTTGTTGAGAAATAAATATTTCTTTCTTTCTTTCTAAATCATTCATTACGTGACCTTAGTCGAGCACTAGTGAAATAAATGTGGTATCATTATTTAGTAAAATGACATTTGGAAGTGTCATCTGGCTGCCAGACTATAGCGCGTGCTAGTCTGCTGCGTTGCTGAGTATCCACAATGGTATACCATCATGTAACCCGCTAGCTCGTTTGCCGTTTACTCAATCTGCATCAGAAGGAGGATTATGTTTATTCCAGTGCTTGTATATATACTTTGGCATGCTCTGTATCTGTAAACTAAACGATTTAATGAATCCTACTAATATTGTAAATGCGAAAGTTTGTGAGTGACGATCTGACGATGTGAGTGAGTGTACGTTTGTTCCTTCTTCACGCTAAAACTACTGGATTTAGATAAAATTTGGAACGATAGTTGGTCATCATCTTCCTAGCGTTTTTCCCGGCATTTGCCACGGCTCAGTGAACCCGGGGTCCGCTAGACAACCTAATCCCAAGATTTGGCGTAGGCACTAGTTTTTACAGAAGCGACTGCCATCTGACCTTCCAACCCAGAAGGGTAACTAAGCCTTATTGGGATTGGTCCGGTTTCCTCACGATGTTTTCCTTCACCGAAAAGCTCATGGTAAATTTCAAATGTAATTTCGCACATAAATTCCGAAAAACTCAGAGGTGCGAGCCCGGGATTCGAACCCGCGACCATCTGCTTGAGAGGCCACAGGTCTAACCATTAGGCTACCACGGCTTTTTGGAACGATAGTTGGTACCCTAGATTAAAACATATCCCGGAAAATGGCATAGTTCCCGCGGGATAGCGATAAACAAATTCTGCGCAGACGAAGTCTCGGGCAACAGCTATACTTCATTTAATTTAGAATGAGAAACCACAACAACATTATATTGCGGCTCGTGAACTGTAATCACTTTACAATTTGTACTAGAGCAACAATTGACGACACGCAAATAAAGTGACATTAAAACAATTTTATATTGCGGCTGCCAAACTATTGCACTGTACTATTTGCTAGGTAAGAAATAGTTGACCAGACGCAATATAACGTTATTGTGGTTTCTCATTCTAAATTAAATGACTTATAGTGCTAACATAATTTTGTGTCGTTACATTCGTTATTGTTGCGTGAGGGACAGACTATAATATTTCAGTCAAGTAATGAAGGTACGCTATGCATCTTCTCAAACGATATGTAGCTTCTCAAACCAATAGATTCATTCATCATCATCAAACTATGTAGTTAGTTAGGTGAAAAAGAGGTTAGGAGGTTCGTAACTTTTTATGAATAAGCATGAAGCAGATTACGAAACGACACTAACTATAATGTTGAAATTCATCAAGTCCTTTAGTTAGCTGAGCGTGCCAATTATGTTCTCGTTTTTTTAATCTTAAGTAAACTGCATGCAAACAAAAACAACTATAACATTTTGCCATTTTGTAATAGATTGCATGCAGCCGCTAACTTTATTTCGCGAGTTCCAAGCTTTCCACAACAAAATCGATCTGACACAACTTCTACAAACAATTCCGCCTTTGTTTACGCAAACCCAGCTTTCTAACAAAAAGATAAGTATTGTTAAAGTTAACAATGACCGTTCCGCTGTTGGGTGGTGCTACGTACTTTTTTCAATTAAATTCTATTTCGTTCTGCCTTTTACGGCAACGCAGCTTTTACTACAAACTTTTTTTTTAGTCCGTAATTGTCTCAATGCTGGGCAAAGGCTCTAGCTTAGACTTCGTATCGTACTCGCTCTGACCGCTTTTATGCCTGGCTAGTCACTCGAAAACGCGTCTAGGTCGTCCCACCATCTCCACCTCCAATTTACTTTTTTATTTTGTAAACAAAATTTTGAAACTAGAAGGCGTCTTTCATCCATCTGGCCAGTAACTTTAACCCACGCCAACAAATAAAGTCTAAAATTTGACGTTTGATTTATAAATTAAAAATTGGAACACGGTTATATTATGTGGCATCATCTTTCCATCTGGCCAGTAACTTTAGCTTTTACAACGAATAATGGCGCAATTTACCTCGCTCGCTCAAATTACGTGGTCCAGAACGGGATAAACTGTCAGCCTGTTGAAATATAAATCGGAGGCCGCTAGGGGGCGCTTCACATAAATATGGTGGCTACGTTTCGTCCGATGCCTGCATAGTACATACGCCCACAGACAAAATAACTGCTAAATTCAACACTGCAGCTAAGTCCAAAGCACGTCCATGATGAACAAAATGATACTTTTAATAACGTGATGAAACTGGGATTATTTTTGTGGTCCATGATTAAAAATAATATGTAGTTGAATTTACGATTCTTAGTCTGTAACAGATTGCATACTTTCAAACTCATCGAAAGACCTTTTTTGGGCGTTAGGTCTTTTTGGACCGCAACTCAAGGCTCAATAGATTAATAAAACCCCTTTAGCTCTAATTGAAGACTAAATACATACAGTACCCAGCCATAAATATTTCACATCGGTCTTCTCAGCTAATTTCGGGTTCGTATAGCGTTTTCTCGCTCTAACTTACGTGACGCCAATTGTCTCTTTCCAAAGACCGAAGTGCAATCTTTATATCTGGGTACTGTATGGCAAAGTGGTCACCATTCGTACAAATATCTTATCGTTGAAAAATGGCTATAAACCTTTAGCATTTTGACATAATAGTTTCGGACTTTTTTGCAACAAACTGCAATATATTTGTTACATTTTACACATGAACTAGCTAAATTTGACAATTAATCATAAAAAAAAATTACATCTGAAAAGTGTACGCATGGTGACCACTTTCCCCTATATCGCTGTAATTTTTGATTCGATATTAAGTCACCCTTTTGACACCGTTACACTTAAACATCGACCGATATGGCAACATTTATCAACCATTCAGTTTTCAGTTAAACTAATCCAAACATCTCCTGAAGTATTCTGTATTCATTTTAAAACTCAATGAGTCAGAAACGTGCGTCGTACAGCTAAGGCCATAAATATATGTACGTTACCAAGACGTCAAAAATATCCATACACATTTATGCGACAAACAAGGCTGGTGACACATTTATTTGACACTAGCTTCTGCCCGCGACTTCGTCTGCGTAGAATTAGCAATTGACATGTTTATGGCTATACCCCGAGAACTATGCAATTTTCCGGGATAAATAGTAGCCTATGTTTCAATCTAGGGTACCAGCTATCTTCGTTCCAAATTTTATCCAAATCCTTCCAGTCGTTTTAGCGTGAAGAAGGAACAAACATACACACTCACTCACTCACATCATCACATCGTCACATCGTCACAAACTTTCGCATTTATAATATTAGTAGGATGATGGCTGTATCGATATTAATGCCCTCAACTGTACTCCGCCGCAGTAGGATTCCGTACTAACTCAATTGAAAATCGCTTTACTTAACGCTCGGACATTCCTGAAATACTGTCCGCGAACATCCACAAATCATGCCAACAACTATCGCTTTGTTTTTAAACTTTTCGGAACCACCGCCGCGGGGCGCGACGAATAAAACAATAAAGTTTTCCTCTGCATTACGTTGCCTGTCTACTACACGAGTCAATAGCGCATATCTATCCTATCCATATTAATATTATAAATGCGAAAATGTTTGTCTGTCTGTTACTTCAATCATTCCAATTACATTTAACAGTTTAAAAAATGCATTTTGAACAACAAACAGAAACTGAAAAGTTCACCACGAAATGACCACAAATAGGCAGCCATCTTTGTTAGTCCTTTGTTAAACTGGCCGCCATGTTTGATGGTCCTTCGAGCCGGATTCCATGTGACGCGTAAACAAGTCGGCGCCTTATCTAGTTGCAGCCTCGTAAAATATTTAATGTCTTTTAACTGCGAATAAAAATGTTTTATTACAGTTTTAGACTTTGAAGCAGCTATCGAGCCAAGTGTACGTCGGTTCGTGACGTGCTGGAGTCAAATCACCGCACCGTAAAGGCTTACCCCCTTATAGGCTTCTGCTAACTTAGCAAACGTTTGTCCTTATCTGTGAAAGGTAAATGTCAAAGTGACAGAAAAGGACAAACGAATTTTTCAGGAATATTGAATGAGCAGGTGGTTGGGCTGATTCAACTGAACGCCCCTACAAAGATTTTTAATTTAGTTTTGACTTGCAACTTTGAACATGGATCAACGTATGGAAATTTGTCAACTATTATAAAAAAATCATGAAAAGTATTTACTAACCTAACCCAAAGCTGCTGAAATCCGGAGTAATTTTAAAAATCCCTGTATTTGTATTTGACTGGATTCGACTCGCTCGGATAATAATGTCAAAATAGTATGGCGTTTGTAGTCGAATGCAGCCTAAGAATGGCAAAGATGATACTGTGAATTCGATTTTAGGAATTCGGTGAACAATTTTTTTGACCCATATCAAATTGTAGTGTTATGATAAGGGGCTTTACCATGACGTCTTAATGCGATTCAGTTTAGGTTCGCTCGCTGTCAGATTCATACTAAAAGTAACAGCTTAAACTTGAACTGAGTCGGAATTACGGTCGGTTTCAATAAGGAAGGGTTGTGTGACAGATCCATAGAATGTAACTGTTAGTGATCACGAAAGTTTTGACAGCAAAATAAATACTAAATTGAATTACTTAGAAATAAACCAATACTTGGTACTGTGGTAATAACGTTCTAAAAAGAATCACGGCGATGTTTTTTGCCTTTACTTAATTTTCACGTACAAATTTTCAATATATGTCATTATTAACGAGACGTTGCTAGGTTACGTTCTATGGTCATTAAAACTAGAGAGGTGACTACGTATAATTGGGTAATCGGTTAAAATCGCGTATAATCGAAAATCCAAAGACAACCTACAAAAACACGAAGTGAGTATTTTACATTCTTTCACACTCACTACACAATACCAATCGATTTTATTGATAATAAATGGATTCCTTAGAACTTCAATTACATTATGAAGTTAAATAATATTTTATACAACCTATTTTTTTGAAAAAAAAGCGTAAAATAGAAATTATAATTATTAAACTTAGGAGATTGACTTGAGTATCATTATAACGAAATAGCATTTAAGTAATAAATTAATATGCAGTCGTTATTTTTATGGAATCGATTGTTATTAGTACTAAGATATAATCGATAATCGTTTTATGTGAAAGGTGTCATAAAGTAGCCTCACCTCTAGATTCGTCAATGTTAATGTCACATACAACCCTTCCTTATTGAAACCGAGTGTAGGACGTCATGGTAAGGCCCTAGTTAGCTGTTGCCCGCGATTTCGACTGCAGAGAATTTGTTTATCGCGTGCTAGCGGGTCTATACAGTTTTTTTTTAATGTGAATAGGAAGGCAAACGAGCAAGTGGGTCACCTGATGGTAAGCGATCACCACTGCCCATAGACACCCGCAACCCCGGAGGGATTGCAGAAGCGTTGCCAACCTAGAGGACTTAGATGAAATGCCTCTTGTGCCCGTAATTTCTCCGGCTGTCTTACCCTCCACACCGGAACACAGCAGTGTAAGCACTGCTGCTTAGCGGCAGGATTAGCGAGTAAGATGGTGGTAGTGATCCGGACGGACCTTGCACAAGGCTCTACCACCCGCAAAGTTTTCCGGGATAAAAACTATTCTGTGTCCTTCCCAGGCTCTCAAACTATCTCCATACCAAATTTTAACACGATCGGTTGAGTAGTTTAACTTGAAAGCGTAACAAACGAGCTCACATCCGAATTTATAATAGGATTGCAAAATAATAAACTGTATGCAGTTTGCCTCTAGCATATGCAAATACGAATTTTATTAGCGTGCGTATTGAAAAAGCGTTGTATCCGGAACACCAAACAAAATACAGCAGCGAATAAACGTGCAACAGTACGACCCGACGATTCGAGTACTGCATTGTCTGCATTAGAATAATCATCATCATCATCAGCCTGAAGACATCGACTGTTGAACAAAGGCCTTCCCCCTTAGCACACCATAATGAACGCCGACTCGCCACCTGCTTCCACCGGTTCCCGCAACTTTCACGATGTCGTCAGTCCACCTAGTGGAAGGCCTGCCAATACTGCGACCTCGGAAGAATTTAATGGGGGACACGAATTATCAGGTCATCCATTCCAGACCGTGCATTCTGAGTCGTACATAATTCACGCCAAAAAAAAACCCACAGCAAAACAGCAGTACAGTACAGCAGCACAGTTCAGTACAGCACACAGCAGTGTGCAGTACAGTTTTGAGTGGCAGTAGTGGAGGTAGGGCTTGCATGCAAAACGTATATATTTCGCACAAGCTTGGTTATCTTGCACGTAAGTAGCGGAGAAGCAAGGTAAATATTTTGTGTTCATTGAAATGGACCTCCGCAAAGTAACGCCTGATTCAATAAAAAAAAAACCCACTTGTAAAGAGGAATAAAATGACGGAACAGAGGCCTTGCGGCTGGTTGCTTTCACCGTCTCCCTCTATTTTCATCTTTCATCTTTTGGCAGAAATCAGTTTAAGATTCCGATTACGTTAGATCAATTTTTCTTAACCTTTAGTCCGTGGACCCATGGGGGTCCGTTAGTGTACGTATGGGGTCAAGAAGTCACATCTCTGGACTATTTTACAATATAAATAGATACCACCGAAAATCTCGTAATAGTTATGTTACGATTTCTTTTTTATTGTGGGTTCCTGATAATCTGACTGAAAGAGGTACAAGAAACACTGCCTTAGATTATAAGGCTTATTCTGTGATAGTTTCTATCTGATCGCTATTGTCACCCATCACGGTTTATCCAATAATGCCTGCATCCCAGTTCCGCAGTATAAATCACAAGCACAAAGGCGATCCGACCTATTTGGACTGCGACCAGATATCGAGCGCTTCAAAATTTTTACTATTCAATTTTAATGCGGTGAAAATATAAATTGGGAAATGAGCTATGAATTTTTGGTTGAAATTGCGGTCAAAGAGGGTTAACGACAGCGTTAAGGGACAAATTGGATTCCCGACATGTTTTGAAGGCGAAGATAACTAAACAGAAGAGACATGTATTTATTTAGCAAATAGGCAGCCAAAGGCCAACACCATCATTGCTAAGAAGAATGCGCCACAAGAAACTTGGCAAAAAACATTTTTTTAAAACAAACAAACATACATATACAAATCACTTCTTTATCCCTTAGAGGGTAGACAGAGCCTAAGGTAACGAGACCTACAGGCCACGTTTAGCAAAATAGTGGGCATATAGGTGGAAAATGGAATCAAAATAGTGTGGGCTGCTAGCTGCATCGCCTATAAAGAAAAAAAAAGAAAAAAAAAAGAGTTTTACATACATACATTCATACATACATAACCGATTCCTAAGATTTTTGCTCCAAGTCTAACACGGAAGTGAACATTTATCATAAACTCAAAAAACATGTATTTTCTGGGACGTATTTAAGTAGTCTGACTACCCCATAAGGGATAAAGACTTGTGTATGTATGTGTATGTATGTGTATTTAAGTATCCAATCCCCTTGTCGCATCGCCGTCTGCGCTCGATCGTGGCGTATTTCGTCGATATGAAATATGTAACATGCGAGAGTAGCATCGGAACTGTACTTAGCCGAAGAGGGGCGGTCTTAGAGAGTTCCAATCGCCCCAGGTTTTAGACCGAGGTTCCTCTCTTGCACTTGCAAGCGATCAACGCATCTTCAGAGCATCGTCTACGGGAACAATTGCCTTGTATGCTTTTGAAAATGTACACAATGTGCATACAATGTACAATGTAGTGGGCCTCTCTCTCTTACAAGCTTTCATTTGAGATGTTGACAAGCGCTAATGATGAGCTTGAGAAGCGCTACTCTTCACGCATGACGTGACATAAGTGTGGACTCATAGAGAAAACCGGTTAAGAGTGAACTAGACTCGCGAACTAAGAGTTTCAGGCACCGAATCGAATGATTATGTTGATATTTGGTACACACGTGGACTTCTGTGTCTCAATTGTGGAGACGTGTTACTGAAATAAAATTAATTTCGAATCTATATTGTTTATAACACTGTAAACTGTTTAAAATAAACGTCACCGTAGCACAGTTTGCCGTTAAAAAAGCGTATTATTGTCTAAAAGCACCTGTGATTCCCTTCATATGATGTGTCCATCAGTGCCGGATTATTTCATCCTCTTCGTTTCTCCCTCTCATATAAAAAATACATTCACAAATACTATACTGTAAAGATAATTATGATGCGAAATACATCAAATCAGTAGGCTTATTGTCTAACTCGCTCGCAATCGCCATCGTATTCAATTTGACAGTTCTTGTAATGTATGAATGTGACAGCTAGCTGATTCCGATGCCAATTGTCAGCCCATACATTAACTGTGAAAATGAACACGATGGCGATTGCGAGCGAGTTAGACAATAAGCCTACTGGATGCCTTAGCCTCTGCTCGGGATCCCTATAAAACGCTAAGTGTGGTGGTTAAAAAGTTAACGTCCGCGAAGACTCGAGCGTTTCGAACGCCACCGAACAGCCCGTCCACTTAGTTTCATATTCAGAAGTTATTCCTCACCTCGGGTTTATTGGCTTACGGCGGGAGCGTAAGTTGGGCCAGTATTGCTTTTACGAATTCTTATCTTTACTCAGGCGAAGTTTTACGGGTAACTTAGTGTCTTTTACTTATCTGCGGCGGATAGAAGCCTTAGATTTAATACTAACCGGGTCATAATCTTCTCATTGTCAGAAAATATTGTTGAAAGATGAGTTGCAATAATGCAATAAATGTGTTGTGACAACGAATAACCAGCATGACTAAAATTTTGCACTCGCTCGCTGGGTTGCACTTAAATTTTTAGAGTGCATTTTATGTGACGACCCATTTAGTATGTAGAATTTAGCATACAACAAAGTAACAACACAAATAATACATGGAAAGGTTAGGGCAAATCTTTTTTAAGTCATATGCTAAAAAATGCAGGTCTATCTACTTATACGTATATCTACAGTTCAATGATATAGCTACAGCTCTGTGACAGACAAATGGACAGACGGACTGACGGACGGAAAGATAATGTATCGATTCAAACTTTTGCGATTTTACGAGTATTATAAGAAAAACGGGACTTAAATAACTCTCTCTCTGGTACTCTTAGAATCGCCGGATATTTAAGTGTTGTGTGTCGGTCTAGTGGCAGCCCTAGTGAAGAAACTAATAATAAAGACCAAAATTTAGGAAAACCCGTGCAGCTGGAAGATGTTGATACGTCAAGGTATGTAGTTTTAGAAAAATGCATTATATTTACGTGATTAAGTCCCGTTTTCTTATAATAATGTATGGAAAGACAGACGGATAGACCACGTACAGTGGAGGCATACATTATACTACCGGTCAATTTACAGTATTGCGACAGACGGGTGGACAGACAAACAACAGAGGCTTAGTATTTCAGTAATAGGGTCCCATTGTGTGCCCTATGGTTACGAACAGAACCCTACAAAACATAGCACACCTACTAATTATAGGGAAAATCAATAAACGCGAACGTGAACTCAATTACAAGATAACAAGTAAACAATACTGTTAATTATAAGTAGATTTATGTCGCATTGTCTGTTGGATCTCTAGGGACGTAAATTAGTGGTTTTTCTCGAGCCCAGAGATGGGCAAAGTGTCGATAATTTATTAAATCAGACGTTACTTCGCGGGAGTCTTGATTTTCATTGAAAGCAGGGGTTAGCAAGTAGTTTTAGGGTCCGGTTAGGTACTGAGAGTAAATTTTAAATTTAGACTATAGTTCCCACGCGCGTCCACCACTAGGTTTGCCAATATTTAATTCAAGATGAAACTAGATATTAAGCAAGTAAATGCTTTATAGAATAGTATTTATAATGCTTTTTGATATTATTTTGGAATTTTACTCATGCGACGCACTGTCTACAGAAAAGTCGAATAATAATGAAACAAAAGTCGTAAAAAGCAACGTAAAAACGACTAACCAAACCAAACTGTAGACGCAACTAATCAACTATCGATAAATTTATTCCACCTCGCATCCCTAGGTTTATCTCGCCCGATCTATATTATATTAACGTGTGGTGTCGTTGAAGTAACAATTTCGGAAATGGCTTTTATAGCTTCTAGCTTATCCCTTAAAATAAAGTGCCGCGTGCTACATTATATATTATTGAGGCAAACCAATGGAGGGACAGAGAGTCAGGCCCAGTAGTAGAACGTATTGCTAAGACAGGAGATAACAGTAATAATAAAGATGGTGGTGATGATGATGATGATAGGATGATATATGTAATGATATTTACACACATACGCATACACAAATCACGTCTGTATTCCCTACGGGGTAGACAGAGCCTAAGGTAACAAGACCACGTTTAGTGGGCATAAAGGTGGGGTTGGACAATCAAAAATGATCCGTTTTTTGACAATGTTGACATTCAAGTGCCGCCATACTGTTTGACCTACCGATAGACGCTATACTTCTAGAAGCCCCTCCCCCTAGTCATCGGCTGGCGAAGCCCTTGGGACTTCTGAGTGCATAGCTGACAGAGCTGATAGATCTTCCTTCCAGGTCAAGCAAGTATGAATAGAAACTCCAAGTAATTTTACCGAATCCACCACTTGAATGGTTTCATCTCTTGTATCGATCTGCAGAACGTCTTTGTTATTTGCTGTGGTTTTAAAAAGCAAGACCTTAGTTTTGTTACAGTTCAGTTTCAATTCATTTGAATTAAACCATATTGAACGCTATCAATACATAGTTGACTCTTTCATTTAATTGAGAGATGTTTCCTGCAGATATGATGGCGAAGAGTACCAGTCGAGTGTCAACAAGTAGTGATAATAAAAGAACATCTAGAATATCCAGGCACGTAGGTCCTCGGGGGGAGGGGGGCTCATTACGAGCTCCCAATTGCGCGCCTGAGCAGCCCGCGCAATCAAGCAGACTGATAATTAGCTGCGTCGCGTGGGACCTGGCGCCTATTTCATCAACATGACAATATTCGGTGACAAGTGACAATTCTGCTTACTATCAAATGAAACAAAAATTTTACTTGTTGATTTTTATCTTTACTTTTACGGTTGTTTAACAGATGACGCTTGGCGACAAATAATTCGGATAGTAACAAGGTCACGTAAGCTGGTACAGATAGAAAGATTCGAAGGCTTACTCACCTGCTATGGGTGGTGTAGCGGTAATTTTCTTTTTACAGTCACGACATTTTTAATTAATAAACACACTCTGGCTGTAATCTATTTCCCATTGGTCGAATTGATTTAAAATTTGTAGATTGAATGATAATTCAAATATCATAAACTGCGGTCAACAAAAAAGGAAGAAAAGAAAAGTACACCACTACTTCGGCTACTTCGGCTTTTATACGTAAGTTATCCGGTGTGTTGTTGTTATGGACAGCACTAGTAAATGTATATTGTCTATGGTCTGTGTCATGCACATCACTATGATTCATGACGGCTGTTGGAACGTATATACTTATAATGTAAAGATCTATTAAATAAAGTCTAAAATATAATTAGAAGGCGTCTTATTACAACATGGTGTCAGAAGCGTGAACCGAAGCAATGCCTGATGAAGAAAAAGTAAAACTCGCCGAAGGAAAAAGGAAAATTTTAAATATGTCGGGATGTGCGCCTTTAGCTGGAACGGGAAACATGGCGGACAATTGGAAAAAATGGTTTCAGTCTTTTAAACTATATCTTCGAGCATCGACATTAGACGAGGAAACTGATGCACGTAAGGTCGCGCTATTTTTACATCTCATTGGTGAGAAAGGCATAGAGGTGTTCAACTCTTTTCAAGAGGACGAGGAGAAAATTACGTACGTGAATTTAGTAAAATTGTTTACCGATTATTTCGAGCCTAAAACAAATATCACGTTTGAATGTCACAATTTCTTCACGTACAAGCAAACAGACGAAACGCTAGAGGAATTCGTCACAAATTTAAAGACCAAAAGCCAAACTTGCAAATTCGGCGATCACCAGGAAAAGTTGATAAAGGTTATGTTCATTTGCAACATGCATGCGAAATACAACTTTATCCGTGAGAGATTACTGCAGCAAGATGAATTGTCTCTAGACAAGGCAATAGAGCTAGCCAAGACCATGCTAGTCTCTAGAAGTCAATGTATGTCGCTTCAAAATGATAGTCAAGATCAAGTCATGTATGTTCGTTCGTCAAGTCAAAATCAACAGTCGTCGAGGTCACAGTCGAAGTCGTATCAAAGTCAAAATACAAGTCAGAACAGGTCTCACTCCAAACCAAGATATGGGTCGAAGTCACAGCAGACATGTGGAAAATGTGGACAACATCACAGGATCAAGTGTCCTGCTGCTAATGCTAAATGCAACAACTGTAGCAGAATAGGTCATTACGCTAAGATGTGTCGGCAGCAACGAAGAGTTCACTATTTGGAAGCGTCGGAGGAACCTGAAGTTGATACCAGTGAATTTTTTATAGGACATGTCAGGTCTAGTCAGTCGTCATCGTCGCAGTCAGATTGGTCAGTAAACATAAATATTAACAACGTAGATGTGAAATGTATCATTGATACGGGCGCAGATGTCAATGTCATGTCAGCACATGTTTACAATAGCTTACAAATCAAACACAAATTGTCTAATTGTCAGGCTAAAATAACATCCTATAGTGGTAATAGCATTGATGTCATTGGCGTACAAAAATTTCAATGTAATTTGAAAGTGAATGATACCTATGTCACAAAGACACTATCATTCATTATAGCAAATGTGTCAGCACCAACTGTCTTGGGAAAAGATTCATGCACAGAGTTAGGTTTAGTCAAGCGGGTGTTCAGCATTGAACAACCTAGCCAGTCAAGTCAAGGTAATAAACAATCACAGTCAGTCAGTCAAACTCAAGCGGTGTCTTTGTCCAACAAACAGTCTGAATCTAAAATGTCTATGTCGTCTACTAAAATGTCATTGTCTCAATCAAATGAAATGTCAAAGTCAAGTGTGTCACAGTCACCTATAAAGTCAATGTCTCAGGTAAAAAATTCGCAAAAGAATGTAAATATTGAAAATTTACTTACCGAATATGATAATGTGTTCAAGGGTTTAGGATGTTTACCAGATGAGTGCAGCATCAAAGTCAATCCAGAAATTCCACCTAAAATTGATGCTCCAAGGAAGGTACCGTTTGCTCTATACTCCAGACTACAGCAGGAGTTAGACAAGATGGTACAAATGGACGTCATAGCCAAGGTTACTGAGGCTACTGATTGGGTAAGTTCGCTTATTCTTGTCGAGAAAAAGAATGGTCAATTACGGGTGTGTCTAGATCCCAGAAATTTAAACCATGCAATTTGTCGCAGTCATTATCCGATACCTACTGTAGACGTAGTTCGCTCTAAGGTATTAGGAGCCAAGTATTACTCAACTTTAGATGCTAGTAGCGGGTTCTGGATGTGTCGTCTTGACGATAAGAGTTCATATCTTACCACATTTAACACGCCATTCGGGCGTTACCGCTTCAAACGTCTTCCATTTGGAGTCAGTTGTGCACCAGAGTACTTTCACAGAGTAATGACGGAAACGTTTGGTGATATACCAGGAGTTACTGTCTATAGTGACGATTTGTTAGTGTCTGGTTCAACTTTAGAAGAACACAATGCACGCTTAAAGTTGGTTTTTGAAAAAGCTACACAAGTTAATGTGAAATTCAATAGGTCCAAGTGCTTATTTGCAAAGACTCAGATTAAGTACCTAGGTCATATTTTTTCGGGTGAGGGTGTTACACCTGATTCTGAAAAAGTTAGGGCAATTAACGATATGCCGTCTCCGACATGTACTAAAGATTTACAGAGATTTTTAGGCATGTTAAATTATTTAGGGCCTTTTATCAATAATTTGGCTTCTGAGGTTGGTCCCCTTAGAGATTTATTGAAAAAAGAGTCGGTGTTCACATGGAATGAAAGTTATGAAAATATTTACTGTCGTCTTAAAAGTCTTATAAGTAGTGCTCCAGTTTTAGCACATTTTAACGTCAAAGCTCCCATTGTAATGTCAGTTGATGCGAGCAGTACAGCGGTCGGTGCAGTGTTACTGCAAAACAATCAACCTGTATACTACATTTCTAAGTCCCTTACAGTGTCACAGCAAAGAATGGCTCAAATAGAAAAAGAGCTTTAAGCAATAGTCTTTGCGTGTGTCAGATTTCATCAATTCATATATGGACAAACAGTCACAGTGGAAACTGATCACTGTCCACTTATAACTTTATTTAAAAAACCGCTTGCAGAGGTCCCTACTCGTCTCCAGAGGATGATGCTGAAAATTCAAGCATACAGTCTAAATGTCGTTTACAAAAAAGGAACACAAATGTTTATAGCAGACACCTTGTCAAGAGCTGCTTTGCCGGAGACCAGTATGGATGATCTGGATGAAGATATAAGGGTACACGTAAATTTACTGACAAAATCATTGCCTGTGTCACCTGAGCGTCTTCAGTGGCTTAAGAAAGCTACTGATGCTGATGATAGTATGCAAATATTAAAAAAATACTACCATGAGGGATGGCCACTAAATAAAAAAAATGTAGAGCCATTAGTTCATGAGTATTGGCCGTATAGGCATGACATACATACTGAAAATGACTTAATGTTTAGAAGTAGCAGTATTATTATTCCAAAGTCCATTAGGCCGGATATTCTTAAAATAATACATAGTGGACATTTAGGCGTTGAACGTTCTAAGTCATTTGCTCGTGGCTATGTATTTTGGCCATTTATGTCAAGTTATATAAAGAACATGGTTGAGTCATGCCATACATGTCTAACTCACAGAAATAGCAATCCAGTACAACCGTTGTTGTCACATGACTTGCCTAGTTTTCCATGGGAGAAATTAGGAATAGACTTTATGTATTTCAAAAATAAAACGTATATGGTAATTGAAGACTATTACTCGAACTTTATTGAAGTTTGTCACATAAGTACAGTTAGTGCTAGGGTACTGATTAATACTTTGAAACCTATATTCAGCAGACATGGTATTCCTGTGGAAATCATTTCTGATAATGGTCCACCATTCAATTCTGCTGAATTTAGTCAGTTTATGACAGAGTGGGGTATCAAACATACTACTTCTAGCCCTTATCTGGCTAGGTCCAACGGTTTGGTTGAGTCAGGGGTAAAAATTTGTAAAAAAATATTTACAAAATGTGATGAGTCTAATACAGATCCTTACCTTGCTTTGCTTTAGTATAGAAACACACCTAGGGGTAATTTAGCATCTCCGGCTCAATTGTTGATGTCACGTAATCTAAGAACTCAGTTACCTACCGTTGTTGAGAAGCTTAAACCTAAGGTAGTTAAGTTTGAAGAACACTTAACATTAAAAGAAAATGGTCAGTTTCAGTCTGGAAAATATTATAATAAAAAGGCAAAACAGTTGCAGGATATTAAGGAAGGTGAAAAAATTTACTTTAAAAAAAAACCAGATAGTAATTGGATGCCAGGTGAAATAAAAAATGTTTGTTCAGAGCCTAGGTCGTATATTGTGGTAGGTTCTGATGGATTTGTAGGAAGGAGAAATAGGCAGCACATTATGGTTCCAAGGTCAGTTCAAACACCAGCAGACTCGAGCCCAGTTCAAACAGCAACAATATCTCCTGATGCTGAACTGCCGAGTACAGCATTGCCTGCAGTAACAGGGAAATCCCCTACGCAACCCCAAGTTATAAAAACTAGATCAGGAAGAATAATTAACCCACCGGTTAGATTAAATTTGTGATTAAATTCAGACTGAGACATTTATTTAATAGATATTGTGATTTGTGTTTTTGGTGAAGTTAAGATGTCTATTATTGTTTAATGCATAAAATGTATATTATTGCTTAATGCCTAATGATGGCGTAAAATGTTTGTTATTGTTTAAAGATAAGATAAAAGTCTTTTTAATTAAATAAGGGGGATGTTATGGACAGCACTAGTAAATGTATATTGTCTATGGTCTGTGTCATGCACATCACTATGATTCATGACGGCTGTTGGAACGTATATACTTATAATGTAAAGATCTATTAAATAAAGTCTAAAATATAATTAGAAGGCGTCTTATTACAACAGTTGTAATTAAGAAAAGAAAAGCTTTATTAAAAGCGGTAGTTTTAATTATTTATTTAATAAACGGTGCCTGCACTGAGGTAAAGCAACTGGACCATCTTACAGCCCTCAAACGACCGCAAAATGCCGCATAAAGCGACAAATTCAAAGTTTATCCGACGACCAAAGAGACAGTACCGGGAAGGATTTACCAAAATTAACCTTTAACACAATAGTAATAAGAGCCACGATGGCCGTCGTCATCGGCACCTTCTTTATTTACTCTCCATGCGCGGATACAGTTACAGTTTACCCCAGTTAAGGTTAAAACACACTGCGGCACAGCAAATTGCAAAAAATCTACAAAAATGATTAAAAATGTGACTAAAAATGTTGCATGGTTGCCATGAAGAGATCGCTTTGTAGAGATAAGGCCTATTGCTTACCTTGTAATTGTCTCTATTCTATGTACTTGTTTTCCATGTTGTTTATTATGTGGAGTTCAATAAAGAGTTGTATTGTAATTATGTTATGTTTTAGAATATTACACGCAGGAATTTTTGAAATCCATCCTTATTTCTTGTCTACATCATAAAGGGAACTTTGTTGGTTATGGGATGGGCATTGATGAGTCAGTCAATCTGTTTTCTTGTTGTATATGCCCCTGCCTTGAAAATAACACGCGTCAGTGTATTTTAGCTGAAGCCTGTATGACGTCCCACTATTGGACAAAATCTCCTTCCATTATTAACTCTACCACATACATAGTTTGTTATGTTATCCTATCTTTTTCCCGCTATCTGTTATATGAATTGCTCTGACGTAACATCCAATATGATTGCATTCGCTAAAGTTATCTCATGAAGCGTTGGGCTTTCTCGAAGTCATAAGTCACATTTGTGCGTCATAACTTGCGTCATTTGTCATTTGTTCAGCCACTATTGCTATTCTAGTCGTATATCGCTGCCACCATCTTTCTTGTTAATCCTGCCGCCAAGCAGCAATGTTTGTGCTGTGCCCGTGTTCTAGCGAGGAAAGTACTCATAATCATTTATTCATAATACCTAATTATAGTTATTACGCGCCATTTATATCATTACTAGCTGTTGCCAGCGACTTCGTCTGCAAAGAATTCGTTTATCGCTATCCTGCGGGAACTACGCAATTTTCCGGGATAAAAAGTAGCCTATGTGCTATTCCAGACTTCTCTATCTATGTGCCGAATTTCATCCAGATCCGTTGGACCGTTCTGGCGTGATTGAGTAACAAACAAACATCCATCCATCCATCCATCCATACTTTCGCATTTATAATATTAGTTAGATTAGCAGTAATTAAGGCTGCCGGTGAAATTACTGTCATGTGATTATTCTAGCATAGCCCTCTAGGCTGGGAACGCGTCAACAATGCTCTAGTGTTGCTGGTGTCCATGGGTGGTGGTGCTCACTTACCATCAGGTGATCTACTTGCACGTTTGCCCCTTGTCATTTGAAAAAACAAGTTTATCATAGCATGCTACACGGAGCCTCCAATACACGGAGTAGGCCTATGCCATGAGGCACGCCGAATTACGCAACAATTTAATAAATAAACGACAATAACAACAACAACATGTACTTACTGAAATTGTAGCGAATTCGGAATAAAAAGGCTTATAATTAAATAAATATTAGTGTGCTATAGGGTATAGCAGTGTGTACTGGCCTTAATGTGTTTAACTACAATGCGCTTTCTTGTGCTGTTGACTTTGTTGATTTACGCGAACAATTTGGAGTTTTTAATGTAAGAACACTTTTGGCTCGGGAACTCGGAAGTATTTTGCTTTGTTATTTTTGCGACTCGTACCTATACAATGTAGCCGTGGTAGCCTCTCGAGCAGGTCGTGAATTCGAAGAACAGTGTGTTCTCACCTTGACCACACGGCGGCCACGACGTACAAAATCCGCGTTCTGAAATGAACACAGGCACGACGTCGTCTGTACACGCGTCAATGTGTGCGTAAGATGCACAGGGTTGTCTATCGCAAAAACCTAGTACTATAAGTACTACCAATGACATAAACATAGGTACTTATAATGAAGATATGGCTTAGATGTGTGCAAATAAATGTACTTTATCGTTATCTATTTATTTAAACTTACTTAAAATTTGTCTGTCTGTGTATTTAAGCATTATTATTTTCAATTACAATAGATGTACGACAACAAACTTAAGCGAATGATTCTGTAGTTATTTCATGTATTAATCGCGATAATTTCTGAAAGCATTCATTTTCTAATGTTTTATAAAATGAAGTAGGTAGGATAGATTCCCGAACTTGTGACGTGCGGCCGACATACATCGCGTTGCGAGCCCTACTAGTTGCCAGCAGCTTTCCGGCAGACTGCGCTTGAGGGGTGGGGTAACTCGAATCGGTGCGGGGCGGAGCGTAGCCATTCTGTACGTTAGTACTATTATATATTCTGTGCCTTGACAGAAAAAATATATGTTCACAACTTAAAATAAAAGAATTAATATATTTAAATTTATAGAAACAAACACGCTTATGATAATAATTATGTTTTTATATCGATTTGAAGACACCCATACAACTGAAAGCTATAATACATACATACATACAGAAATCACGTCTTTATCCCTCACGGGGTATACAGAGCCTAAGCTTACAAGACCTAAAGGCCACGTTTAGCATGATTGTGGGCGTATAGGTGGAAAGGGGAATCAAAATAGTGATGGGTTGCTAGCCGCATCGCCTATAACATAACTCCTAAGATCAGTAGGCTTATTGTCTAACTCGCTCGCAATCGCCATCGTGATCATTTTGACAGTTCATATATGGGCTGACAATTGGCATCGGAATCAGCTAGCTGTCACATTCATACAAGAACTGACAAAATGAAGACGATGGCGATTGCGAGCGAGTTAGACAATAAGCTTACTGATCTTCGCCCATTCCCTCGATGGGTTTACCATTTGCGCGAGAAGGTAAGCAACTGCTACATTCTATGCTAAGCTATAACAATTTCATTACAATTTCAAAGTTATCACATCTCTGAATACAATACAAAAACATCAATCCATTTGCAACGGCAAACAACATTCGCCGCAACTGAAACGGCAAAACGAATTCTACAAAAGCAACCCACAGACACCCCGATCCGGTAATAGCTGCTAATAAATGCATTAATCATCAAATATTAATCCTCTTAAAAACGTCAAACGTTAACAAAACAAGACATTAAAACCGTAGATTCAATATCTGAATGTTAGTTCGCCTGCTTATATTTTACCCCGTCGACTTAGAGTCTGTTTTCGGTTTTCCGTTTTGATGAAACGGTACCATTGCGAAATAATTTCTTCTATTCATCCGGTAAAATATTACTGCTCCTTGACTAATGAATTCATTTCAATAGAGGTTGCCAATGGGTATGGATCGATATGACGGATAGTGGATAATTCCGAGGAAAGTAGGGCGTCTGATGAATGACGAGTTATGGAACAATGAGAAGTAAGAACGGGATGAAGTTGCTTAACATGTTGGTGTGCAGTGATAATATTCCGGAACATTTTTAAGAGACCGTGTATGGAGCGCTACAATCTCGCGCTTGTTTTTAAACGTCAAATTTCCACTTAAATAAAAACGGAAAAATCACAAACCAAACTCAACAAAACCACGAGTTAACCACGAAGCGATTAATTTAAATTTCGCTAGCAAAAACTGTATTTTCAATTCCATTATTTTAAAACGATTTGTGCTGAAACACCGAGAGTTTAATCTAATCATGGCACACAGACGCACGTCAACCGAAATGGAAATATGAGCGAACGGGCTTTTACCGTTTCATGCGAAATCCGGTTTGTTTGTACAATTTTTTTCTTTGTTGCTGCGGGTAGTTTTACAGGTGCCATTTTGTGTGTCATTCATCATCTCCAGCCTATATGTATACTTTAGGAAGAATACATATAGGCTGGAGATGATGAATGACACACAAAGTACAGCAGTAGGCTGTTGGGCACAAGCCTCCTCTCAAAATGAAAGAGCTTGGGCTATAATTTCCACGCGGGCCCAGTGCGAATCGGGAACTTAACACACACCATTGAATTGCTTCGCAGATGCGTGCTGATTTCCCTTACGATGTTTATTTCCGAAAACTCCCTGCCCTCCTGCTGAAAACTTGGATTCGAACCAACGACCCTCTGCTTGAGAAGCTACAGGTCAAACCACTAAACCACGGCTTCTAATTTCAATTTTAAGATACGGTCTATAAAAATAGGACTGTGCTTTAACCTTGTCCCTCTAACGAGCTCTACAATGTAAAGGCAACACTCCTACATATAAATATATATGGACTTACGTTAGTATTTCCACTTGGACGAGTTTTTGCCGTGACACTAATTTCTCACAGAAACTTGGTGTATGCAGAATGTCGTCACCGTAGCAAGTATTCAAGACTATTGTTGAGTTGCCTTTGAATATTTTGACGATGTCATATTAAAGTTTCTACTACGCCCATAATTTTATTGATTAGGCTACTTAAAAATTGGCGGGTGGCAGGGCCTTATGTTAAATCTATGCGGATTGCTACTATCATCCTTCGAAGAGATTGATGAATGTGGATGAAGCACATACGCCTGCGAAATTTCAGAAGTTAATAAAATCATTGTAACGAATAAAATAAACAAAAGGAATACCTAGAGACAGCTACAGCCAAAGCTCTTACATTATATCTGAAAAAAAAACTGTTCACTTTTGAAAGTGTAAACAGAAAAAAAAAAAGAAAGAAAACATTTATTCGTGATATATATTATTAGACAGGGGACTACGAACAGCCGTTTTCGTCAGTTTTCTGTAGGAATAACCTGTCCAGACGGCAGTTGATCTTCTCATGTGCTTTCCGGAGTGATTAGATGGAGTACTATCCATATAACTACTGTTCAACTCTCAGTAACCGGATTCCGTCTTAAGTACAATCTGATAGCTGATAGTTGAAGTCTTTTTTAAATACCCTATTATATTTAAAAAATAGTTAATTCATTCGATTATTATTTAATTAAATATAGAATCCATATAAACTTTTGTTTCTCTTTTACACAAATTATGGGTGCCAACCCTAATACTCTTAATTAAGTGTAGCTAGTTACTCTAAAACAGGCCTTACCAGCTGAGATTACAGCGCTAACTAGACAAAAAACTTTTCACCTCACTAGCTCGGAAAGCACTTTTTGTTTGTTTGACAGCTATTGAGAAAATCGCTCTTTATTCACTTGTGGAGAAAGAGTTTTGACCACAGATTAGAAAGATATAGTACAGGGTTTTGACATTAGAAGGGAGCTTAAGTGATATTTGACAGCTAACAAAACGTAAAACGTTAAAAGTGCTGAATTTTTAATATCAAAATTAATGAATTGCATCGAGTAAAAAACACTCAATACAGCCTTACAACTTTATTTTAATTCATAAATATCAGCATTCAACATTAACCTTCATTCTTGTTGTAAAAACGGATAAAATGTTCTGACAGTCCAAGTAAGTCAATATGCGAACAAAACACATCAGAAATATTTTTTTTTATAAAATTCATCCCTTGTGGGATAGGTAAAGGAATTATTTTCCATTCAGCCATATTAAAGATTTTAATGCCGGTTCACTGTTTGTGCTGACAGTAGCACTTGGTGGTCCCAACGGAAGACCAGCGCTGGCTGTAAGGCCAGCATTATGCTAAGGTGGAACCATTTCGTGATTGTATATATGTTGTTACTTGTTTTTTTCTGTAAGTAATTTATATCACGAATTTTTCTTCTTTCAAATTTTTCTTTCTTACAAATTATTAAGAAGAAGGAGAAGAAAAAAGTTTATTTATGACAAACAAAACATCAAAATAAAAAAACACATGATACAGCAGATAAATAAATAAATTGTCACAAAATGGTCCCAACTCAGCATTTGCTGGCCTTGCAGCCAGTACTGGTCTTCCGTTGGGACCATTAAAAAAAAATTAAGTCAAAACTATTCAATTAAGCCGTCAACGTTAAATATTCGCATGTTTTTCTAGTTATTTTGTTATTAAAAATGAGTGATAGTACCTACAAACCCTTTTTCTTATTTTCCTCGCTGTAGTGAGGTGAAAAATTTTGTGTTATACACGGGTGAAAAGTTATTTTACGCCTCGTGTGTTGAAACACTCGCTACGCTCAGGATTCTATTTTTGAACCACTCGCTTCGCTCGTGGTCAATCATAGAATCCTTTCGCTAGCTCGTGTTTCAAATGAACACTCGCAGGTAAAATACAACTTTCCCCCCTTGTATAACAAATAACTATTTCAATGTAACAAAAAAATTATCGACAACCCTAACGCTTTATTGGAGTGTAGGTACTTATTTCAAAAAGTAAGCCTATCTTCCCTACTGCTTTAGCTTATATAATGTACTGTGCCTAGACGGACGTTCTATAAGCAAATTGGAGACATTTTGACTTGAGGTCAGATCATGAGTACCCAAAACCGAGCACTGTTCGATGTAGAAGTCGACGAATGTGGATGAAGCGAAAGAGGTATGTCAGAATAGCAAATGGATCAAAGTGGTTTCTGCGTCAATGGGAAAGAGGAGTGATGGTATGTGCGTACTTATACTTATGTATCTTTGATACAAAATTGTTTTCATCCGGTTATCAGATCGGCGAAAGTCGCCCTTCGACGGATCTTCTAATATCCCAAATAGGTAAAAGTTTTTCAAATTCTCTTGTAAGACAAATTCTCGAGCACAAACCAACTGACCCTAATGTCTTACGCGGCCATGTTTTGTTCACGTTCCTCCCACTCTTTTAATTATGTCCATTATGCACAACAAAATGTAGAGTTGTTTTTGATGTGTTTTTAATAGTTGTTTGTGTTACATTGCGTGTTTTAAACTCTATTATTTGGTATTAGTCCGTGCAGTAGCGGTCAGTAATTATGTTACGGTAAGTTAGTTAGTTTTTAAGTATTTTGTAAGTTCTTTGCGTACAAGTTTACGATGACTTCTTAATATGAAAGTACTTTAACAAATCAAGTGCACAACTAGTTTGTTGTGAAACTTAAATCCAATGTTTGTTAGATTCGCGATGAGACAAATATAGTAACGGACCAAATGGCGAAATATTTACCCGCAGTTATTAACAGCGCATTAGAAGGTCTCCTGCGTACCTTTCTGACTACTTGTGTCAATTGTGTTTCACCAGAGTAAATGAGCCCTGAATCAAAGATTTTATTCCAAAACAGTTTACACAAATGACATCTTGACACACGGGTCGACTTCTAACCCGTTAATGCCTGGCAATGTAATGAAAAACGACAAAAACACAAAAAAAACTTTCAAACTCTGAACTAAGCTGTAGGCTTTAGACAAATTATTAAACCGGTCTACCTGCACACCTAGCACAAGAGCGCGCGTAATAGAGTCTCTCTCTTTCTATATCGAACAGTAAGAAAAGACGGGTAATCTGTCTCGCGCACTCGTGTCGTGCTAGCCGTGCAATACTATTTTCCGTACAGACAAATTTGGAGTTCTAATCCTAACCTGACTCTCGCCAGCATTGGCCCAGGCTACGGTGCAATTACCGCGTCAGGCATTTCCCGCGCCTCGCGAGGCATGAGGCCTTCACAATGCCTTTAATTGCCTCATCGACAGCTAGGGATGTCTCAAACTTGCCTTTAGTTGAGACGAGAACGCCTGAAGACAATGCGCTAGAGTAGCCGATAATTGTAGAGTCCTTGTGCTTTAGTTAGTCAGGAATTTTCGCGAATTTCCTAAAGTCACTCAATATCTTACTAATCAACTATTGAATGTCGTAGTATATGCCAAATAAGAAAACCTCATCTTATCTCCAGTGTACACACGTCGTCCCACTACTAGGTCTAACCTAACCTAACCTAAAAAAAAAATTAATACAAGCTTTTTTTTTCGTATGTACACCTACCAAATTTTAAGTCAATCGGAAAGTTAATGTTAATTAAGGCGGTTAAGGCTCCACTCCTACGAAGACGGTCCTGGTCAGGCCCACAGAATTTCACTTCAAGATTATTGTATTGTTATCACTTGGCGTACATAATTAAGTTGTTGCAATCGGGACAGGTTGAAAGTAATTAAAAGTTTGTAAAAATATTATGTACCTACATCACTCTGTAAAAAGCTTGGGAGTATGTAATATAAAACTCGGAAGAATAAGACATATAAATATACAACTATATAATTATTTATTGAATCAGGCATTAGATACTTTGTGGAGATCCATTTCAATGAACAAAAAACACTTGCTACTCACTCATCTCTTTCGTCCTTGTTTGGTAGCGAAGTTACACACGTTTTTTGTTTGTTTCCGTTATTGCCATCCCTATCTTGTAAAGTGCTCTCATTCTGCTTGTCGAAAACCACCACTTAATACACCCGTCTTTTTGCAGGTAAGTGACTCGCACTCAACTCGACGCTGCTTTGGTGAGTTTCCAAATGTCAGTCTAGATGGCGCTGATACATTTGAACCAGATTTTTGAGACACGCCAGCGTTTCATGCTGACAATGGATGGAAAAGGGTAAGCTTTATGTTCATTTTATTATTCGTTTCATTTGTTTATTACCTAATAGGCAAATACCGATATAGATCGGCACCACGTGAAAAAGAGCAAATGTGCCATTTTTCTTACATGCTGTGAGACAGAGATAACCCAGTAGTAATGCGTATTTTCTTTGGCACGCGCCGACAGCTGTTAATTTTTTCGATCTCGATCTCATTGGTTTCAACTTCTTATCTAACATAGACGCGTCCACTCTTTAGAAAACAATGCTTGTCAAATACGTCATTCATTCGAGAGTAAATGAAATGAAATGAAATGAAATGAAATGAAATGAAATTATTTAATTCGCAAAAACATACACAGGTGTTATTTTATAAAATTTTAGACATGTCAGAGGAAGGTAATACATGTCATGTATGCTCTGCCAAAATTTGGCATGCAAATTCTTAACCTAATTACTATTAGCTATTAATCATATCAATCTTTTTTTTTTTTTTTTTTTTTTTTTTTTTTTTTTTTTTTTTTTATTGTAAGTCATCACATCATACCCCAGCCCTAAATACGTCACCTCGCAACAGCACGCATCTCCCAAAACACGGTTTCTGTTGCAATTAACGAACCAGCGGGCATGTGACCACTTTCATTAAAAGTTGTACATACAACCACTTTCCATCCAACCTTTATTACGGACGCGTAGGGAATAGAATCGGGCAGCGCGGACGTTTTTGGGGTTAAATTTAAATTAGGCAGCTGAAAGTATCGCTGTTGTTTTCATACATGACAAGGTTACGTAATTTGGGCTGGGAAGTCACTTGCGTTAGGGATGTGACAACGATACACGTATATGCTCGAGTTGGGTTATTGCGCGTTTTTTCATAAACGAATAATTACATTCAGACATAAATAACGTCTCTATACCTTACGGGTTAGACAGAGCCCAGGGTAACAAGACACAGAGGCCACATTTAGCTTGATCGTGGGCGTATATGTGCAAAGAGGAATCAAAATAGTGACGGCCGCATGGCCTGTAACATGATTCGTATTTTCGCCCATTCCCCGATGGGTTTTCCATCTGCGTGGGAAGAGCAGCAACTGGTATATTTGTTTTTTCTTTGCTCCCAGACCAGTAGGCTTATTGTCTAACTCGCTCGCAATCGCCATCGTGTTCATTTTGACAGTGCTTGTATGAATGTGACAGCTGGCTGATTCCGATGCCAATTGTCAGCCCATACATGAACTGTCAAAATGAACACGATGGCGATTGCCAGCGAGTTGGACAATAAGCCTACAGAATTTTTCGAAAACGAAACGGTACGAGTTTTGGGTCGCAAGAAACTATTACAAGAAAAGATCTTATCAAAAGCACTTGTCATCAAATGGCTTTCGTTGAATGAACGTAAAAGCAGTTGCAAGTAACCTTTTGGCTGTCAAAATTGTACCAGTATCAAATCAAGTCGTTATTTCTTACATTTTGTTGTAGACCTGTTACTTCAATAGTGACATAGTGAATAGTCTTATACTATTTAGAAAACTTGTTCCTTCCTAATAAATGCTCACATATCATATGATATGTACAATGCCCTGTACCCTTAACCCCCCGTATGTCGGAGCTAAATAAATACCGCGTTCTAGACTCGTCTGTTTTAACATGCACAAATTCTGCTGATCTAAATAAAAATACAAAAATATAGTCTTCAATTTGGCACAGATCTGTGTCTTAAGCATTCGAGGGGTTAATGGTTGATTTCGCGGTTTTATTAAATTTGTATTTATCAAGTTTTTTTTGAGAGTGACGTTTTTCAAGCTTTTGTTTTTAGTTTGCACTTTTCGTATGGTATGATGTCCGCTTTAAAATTTGACTTGCAAATTCAAGCGATTTGTAGTGGTTGGGTTAACATTTTACATTCGGAATGCGATATACATGTGGAATGGAATGGGAATCTAAGTTAACAAAAAGCAGCCAAAAAAGAACCTTTTTAATATTTTATTTCAACCACGCTCGTAAATATGTGTGTTTGTGTCTGTAGCGCGCGTGTGCTTGTGTGTAAAATTTAGATTAAGAAAATTTTCAAAAGTAATACTTACGCAGTACAATGTCGGATCGCTTTGTGTCCCATAATTTTCGTTGATCGTAATCATCGTTTGTCATAATTTTTTTGGTCATAACACAAATGAAACCGTGCATTTTTCAGAAATTTCAGAAAAGCCATCAGAATGTAGTAGGTTAGGTTAGGTTAGTTTACTATCAATTCTGAAAAAAATATTTACTGTTTCAGAAATAAAACGCTTTATGAGTAACGAAAATTATGACAAACCATACATTCGGAACTTCAATTTTTTAGGACAAAATGTTATAGACCCTTACAATATATTTAATTACATTAGCTTTAGTATTAGTCATTTACTGATTTAAACAACAGCGGGGTATATGAAAAATATAATTAAGTAGGGACGAAACTTGGAGAAACTTGGTGAGTGGAATCAGAATTCGGAGTTGTCATTTGAGTCTCAAGAGGTCTCGTCATTTATACAGTAATTACTAAACTCTTGAACTTTGTTAATTTCAGCTTTATTTACGTTTATTTGGTAAAAATACGACAAGGCGTTAGACGTAACGGAGTACCTACCAAATTCCAACTTATCGATTCAGTAGTTTAAGTGTGAAGTATCAGAATTAGTATGGCATGGATTAGGCAGTCAATATTATAGTGTGATACCTACACGCATATCGCGATCCATATAATGGAATATTGATGCGTATTGTTTTGAAATTCACGATACAATATATATATATATATATACTAGCTGTTGCCAGCGATTTCGTCTGCAAAGAATTCGTTTATCGCTATCCCGCGGGAACTACGCAATTTTCCGAGATAAAAAGTAGCCTATGTGCTATTCCAGACTTTTCTCTATCTATGTGCCGAATTTCATCCAGATCCGTTGGGCCATTCTGGCGTGATTGAGTAACAAACAAACATCCATCCATCCATCCATCCATCCATCCATCCATCCATCCATCCATCCATCCATCCATCCGTCCATCCATCCATCTATCCATCCATCCATACTTTCGCATTTATAATATTAGTTAGACAATATCATTTCTTTGCGTTTGGTGTCGAGACTCTAGGTCCTTGGGGTAAGGGTGCGCTGGAGCTACACAGGGAGCTTGGGAAAAGACTGAGAGAGGCAACAGGCGACCCTCGCGCCGGCATCCTTTTCGCGCAAAGAATCGCAATCGCAGTTCAGCGCGGGAACGCTGGCCCACCTCTCTTTTCTAATTAATTTTAAAGTTTATTTAGTTATTTTAATTTAATAGTAGTTTTAGTTTTGTATTTACATTTTAAGTATCTGTTTTTTTATAACTATGATTATATGTTTTTTAGTTCTAGTGTAGTTAATTTTTCTTGTATATACCAATGTAGTTGTATTGTGTACCTAATTATTGAATTTAAATAATAGTACATTACTGCAGAGGCCGTGAAGTAAGGGATTGCAGGACGAGATTGGGGTACACGGCCGAGTCGTAGACGAGGCCGGATAAAGCGAGTCCTGCAATCCCTGTTTCCGGCCGAGGATTGTATAGTGCTTTTCTCAAGCAATGCGAGGAAATCGAGTAAAAATTGTTTAATTAGCCGTATTTTTAATTTTTGAAACATGCCATTTGAACAAACTATTGCTCGCGCCATGTTCCCCGCGCACCCGCCCCGCGCCGCCGCACCGCGCCGACCGCACCCGCCGACCGCGCCACATTACTTCTTGGCCTAGGCCGTAAATGTGAAACTTCTTGGCTTCATTTCGACCGCACCACATTACTTCTTGGCCTAGGCCATAAATGTGAAACTTCTTGGCTTCATTTCGACCGCACCACATTACTTCTTGGCCTAGGCCGTAAATGTGAAACTTCTTGGCTTCATTTCGCGACATTAACGCGTACATTTCCGAGCATGGTTGAGAAAAAAATATATATTTCGAGAGAAACACCTGTTAGACAAGTATCATGAAAATTATGACCGTGTATTCCGTGCAAGTGCAATTAGGCATTAGTATTTTTGAAATGAAAACTAATTTAGCGGCGTGGAGCGCTTTTTGGGATGGGTAAACACTGTTAAACTCGCGTCAGGCGTAAGACGGAGGGAGAGTTTAAATACCAGGATATCAGGATCCTCTAAGAGCTTATTTTGAAATAAAAATGAATTCGCGTTCGATTTTTGAGGTGGACGTTGATTTCGTCGGCCTTTAGGTCTTGTCGCCTGAGACCTGTCTACCCCGCAGGGGAAGACGTGATTTATGTAGGTACTGGGCAGCCTGCGACTTCGTCTGCAAAGAATTTGTTTATCGCTATCCCGCGGGAATTTTCCGAGATTAAAAGTAGTATATGTGCTATTCCAGACTTTTCTTTATCTAGGTGCCGAATTTGATCCAGATTCGTTGGGCCGTTCTGGCGTGATTGAGTAACAAACAAACATCCATCCATCCATACTATCGCATTTATAATATTAGTTAGATGTAGGTATATATTTTTTTAATTTGAAAGAGCTACAACAGATCGTACTTTACATAGAATTGAATGGAACGATTATAAATGTTAGACGGATGCTTCTATCCGGCAATTTTATACGTCCATATTAATCTCGACCACGCTATGGTTGTCATTGACATACAAACAAATTCAGCTAGCGTTAACAAATGTCGTAACATTGTCGTGAAATGCGGTTTAATCATTAGGTTTGCGATTGAGGGAATTACAATCAGTTTAAGAGTTAATTTCGTTATGTTAATTATTTGTTTTTCTTTTTCAATCATTATCCAGATTGAATTGCTTCGCAGATGTATGCTGCTTTTCTCACGATGTTTTCCTTCACTGTGAGAGGTGAGACGTATTTACTGGAACTGGTTTTTGGAACTGGTTTTGCCGTGGACGCGTAAGTACGCGTTCCTGCTTGGGCGTCTTTTAGCGTACGAGTATTTAGGAGTACGGCGCGACTAGGCGACTTAATATCATACGCGTACGCGCAACCCGAACTCGATACGCGACATTCGCAAGACTCGTAACCGTCCTGGTACTCGTAGGCACTTCATTCAACGTACGAGCGTTCGGTTTTATTCGGATTCATTCGGAAGGGCTCGGGTCACTTAGCGAACGGCAACGATCTAGCTGCAGTGAGTGGGATGAAACACCAATATGTTCTTTTTGAAAGAAAATAAGATGTTTGTTCCTTGCCAAGCATTTAAGACTGTGTTGTGTATTAATTATGTACTGTTGGTGTTGGAGTTAAGTTCCTGTACTTTAATTGCAACGTCAAATCCAGTCAAATCAAAACTCCCTTACTTGCAAGACGCCCGTACCGTAGTACTCGCAAGGTGCCCGTACTCGCAAGACGCCCATATTTGCAAGACGAATACGTACGGAAAGTCCGTAATTTACTCATTGAGACGCGTACTCGTAAATACTCGTGGACCTAGTCTTTGGATCTAGTCTTTTTGAGGACGCGTCCTCGGAAGACTTGGTACGCATTTTGCCTAGTACGTCTCACCTTCACGTAAATTTCAAATGTAATTTCGAACATAAATTCCGAAAACTCAGAGGTGCGAGCCCGGGATTCGAACCCACGATCTTCTGCTTGAGAGGCCACAGGTCAAACCACGGCTAATCTTATAACATTAAGTATAGCAATCATCCATGGAAATTCAAAAAACCCTTCCTTAGAGTAGGTATCTTTGGTCTACGGTACTAAAGGAATGTGTCTGTCAATATAAGCCCCAGCATTTTACCGTGTGCGTTGTCTGTCAGTCAATCAGACACAATACGGTTCTAAATCTTTAGATGTAACAATCAAGATACAACATTGGACGGAAAACTTATCCCGTGTGCAAATATATGGAACGTTCGCGTCTTGCTGAATTCCTGGTTCAGAGCACCGAACGACTTTTAATAAAATTTTGCATTCGCCTGCAACCTCAGCTACTGCCCGCCGCATGCCGGCATGCATCGACTTTTTTCCGTCATCCGTCATTGTCACACTTACATGCCTTTGCTTTCCCAGTGCAGTGGAAAAAGCAGAGCCAAGCGCAGTATGGCTGCGTGGGTGCTGATAAATATATCAAAGGTTTTTATATGCTAGGTATGTTTGTGAGCGTCCATTAATGTTTAATCAGCGTTGTCAAACAATATACACACTAAGGTCTTTTCATTCTGAACTGTCTTATTTGGTAAACAAAATTCTAACCTCAAAACTTCTCATTTTTGTTATTTTTTAACTATTTCATCGTAAATAAAGGAACTGGAGATAAAATATCAGTAAAATGATGTGCGACATACTGCCTCAGGTTTATTTGATAACATAATACACCTTATTCTTCACAAAAAAATTTACATTGAGGTTAGTATTTTGTTTACCAAATAGGACAGTTAAGATGATAATACATACCTTACACAGTCTTAATATTAATCCGGAATACTTGGTAAGTGGTAGTTAGATTAGCTTTGCAGTATAAAACCGTATTAAGAACGGATTTTTAGAAATTCCCACGGGATATGGCATGGCATTCTACAATGGAAGCGAAGCTGTGTGCGCTAGTTTTTCCAAAGGTCCGAATTTAAGTTGGTTAAGGGTCCATCAGTTTGTATGAAAATAGTTGGTTTTTGTACTGGAGATCTGAAATTTTGGAAGAGTTAGTTTACTAAGAAAAGTCTATTCAAAAAAAGGTGCACAGGGTCGAATTAAGTTGGCATAAAGAGTTTCGCTTCGAATTTTGATTCTGCGCCGACGGACTCGCAGGCGTTTCGCCGAACAATAAAAACCATCGGCCGTCAATTGTTTGCCATCACAAATTGCCATTCTGCAATGTAAACTGCGAACACGATCACCTGTGCAGTTGCAATACCTCGTCATTTGTTTGGCCTTCAGCGAGCTTGAATTATCAATGACTCGTACGGAACCTTCAGTAAGCGTAGTAAGGTATAGACTCGGCGTTTATACTTCCAGGTAACGTATCGGAGGTAGGCTTAGAGTATTAAGCCAAATGGTGACTTGCGCACACACAATATGTCGGAAATATTTGATATCTCATGTTATCTCTTATCTCTGTCTCTTCTTTTACAAAATCGTTTGTCTCAGCTGATCTATCAACGCACAGTTTAAAGTTCTAAGTTAATAAAGTTGAATTGAAGACTATTTGTATAGCTTAGCTTCTTACGCTATTAAAAACACGCGGAAGGAAGATTAAGCAGATTTTGCAAAATTCCCAAGGAATATCAAAGTATATTTTGTTCTTTCACGAGAGCGAAACATAAACCTAGTACTTTTATATAGATGGCGCGACAAAATAGGTAAACTAAGTTAAAAAACCGATTCTAGAACTCTTACGCAAATTTTGGCATGTGAACAAATCATTGAAAATGATGAAATGAAGTGTTTATTTGCCTTAAGTGTGGTGAACAAATTTTGGCAACATTTTTGGCCCCCGTTCTGAGAGGCCTGTGCCCAGTAGTGGGACGAATATACGCTGGAGAAGAATGGGATGGACCCGTTCTCTCCAGTTGGGATAGTGCTCTAAGAACGAACGTGCAGGCAAGTATGGACAGCTAACTGAGACTCGAATGGAGTGCAAGTGACCGCTTGTTGCAACTTCATCGTGCGATGAAACGGGCTTTATGCGGTTGTGCAGAGGTAGCGTTTTGTTTTCGAATTGAGCGCTTAGCTGAAAGGCGGTGAGCTATTGGGTTTGTGTTTAATGCTCTTTTAACTATGTTTTTAACTTTCACGAACCACTTTTGGGACTTTAGGGTCACCAATCATCGATCGTTAGTAAAATGGGACAGTCGACGTCGCCTGATAGTTTCTACTAAAGCTACCGTAAGTAAAAAGTAAAAAAGTAAGAAAGAAAAAGAGAGAAAAGGAAAAGAAGAAAAAAGGAAGGGAGGAAGGGGAAGAAGAGAGTAAGTAGTAGGTGGGTAAGCATGCAAGTAAGTTTCTATCAATCGACGTCGACCGTTCCTTACTATCGAATCGATCGATTAGTGTGGAAAGAACGAATGTACCAGCTGCTTATCTTCTCGCGCAGACCGTTAAAGCCCATCAAATGGGCAGAAATCTTAGGAATCATGTTATAGGCGGTGCGGTTAGCGTCCCTTCACTAATTTGATTACCCTTTCCACCTATACACCCACAATCACTCTAAACGTGGCCTTTTACATCAGGTCTTGTTATCCTACGCGGCTACCCCGTAAGAAAAAGTCCAAATCGAACCACAACTGTCCAGTGAACATACTTAAAAAATACATACGGTCAAAAATAGAACCTCTACCTTTTCTGAAGTCCTCCTTTTTAGTAGCATACTCACCTAATACAGTAGGCTTATTGTCTAACTCGCTCGCAATCGTGTTCATTTTGACAGTTCATGTATGGGCTGACAATTGGCATCGGAATCAGCTAGCTGTCACATTCATACAAGAACTGTCAAAATGAACACGATGGCGATTGCGTGCGAGTTAGACAATAAGCCTGCAGTTTGTACTGATTTGTGGTGTTAAATAAAGAGTATTTGTGTATTTCTGCAACAATCCCACAAATAAGGGATTAGTGGTTATGTAATGGCATGTTTTATAATTTTGTAAAGAAATAAACAGTTAACATTTTTTAATTTGTTTTTGTATTATATTGTACAGTGGTGGCCTACCTGTTAGCTGGTCGGACTCGTATAGCTTCATATGTAGTGGGCGTTTACGACCGGCCCGAAGTTGGTAATCCCTGTTTGTGCACTCTGCCTGAATCAGGGACGCGGTTTTACGACCGTTTGCCGTTACATCACTACGCAGTTTTAACACATAAATACACACAGCTGCTCTATGCAGGTTAATGAGTTACCATAAGACAGTTGCACTTGACCTCTTTTAAGTCATTTTATTTCATCTACTTATGTCAAATATATTTATGAATACTTGTCTCTTCGTGAGGTTAAAAATCACTAATAATTACATATAATTCCATATCGTTATTTCAGCGGTTCAAGCGTGAGTGATAACAGACAGACAGACTCATTTTCGCATCACTACATAGTATAAAACAAAGTCTCTTTCCTGTCTGTCTGTCCCTATTTATGCTTAGATCTTTAAACTACGCAACGGATTTTGATGCGGTGTTTTTTAATAGATAGAGTGATTCAAGAGGAAGGTTTATATGTATAATTCTACGCAGACGAATTCGCGGGCAGAAGCTAGTTTATAATATTACTAGAATTCACTTATTGCTATCCCGCGGGAACTATATCCTATGTCCTTCTCCAAGACTGACACTACAAAAACAATCAACTAAATCGATTCAGTGGTTTAAGCGTGAAAAGGTAACAGATAGAAGACACACTTTCGTATGCATATGGGCGATTGTGCACTGCAAGGAATTTTACAGTCCGGAGTCCGATTTTTTACGGAATAAGTTCAAACTGCCATATACATTTGTACCAACTCCATAAAAAATGGGATTCTGGACAGTAAAATTCCTTGCAGTGCACAATCGCCCTATGTAGAATAGAATAGAATATATATTTATTTGCAAAGAATAAGTAGATACAACAATGTCATTGGGTGGCGCAGAGACAATAGGTTGCTTATTCTGCTATTTGTACAATTTTATCAAACTAACATGCAAATTTATTAATTTTTGGGTTGCTTACATTATACAAAGTTATCTTGCAAGAGGAAATCATTTACACTATAGTAGTTTTTTTCTATCAGTATCTGCATTAACCTATTTTTAAATATATTTAGGGGTAGCTCCTTTATGTACTTTGGTAGCTTGTTAAAAATTTTTAGACACATAGCAGCGCAATGTTTCCTATATAATGCGGTCCTAGGAATACAAACATGAACCAGCCTTTCTGGGTTCCGTCTATTTCTGGTTGAGATATCTCCAGCTGTTTTAAATAAATACATGTATCTCTTAACAAATATGCAGATTTCAAAAATATACTGACAAGACAAAGGCAATATACCAAGCTTTTTAAAGAGAGGCTTACATGATTTATACGGTATTAGAATGAATTTGCCCGACTTTTTACTGACGAAACACACACAATGTGTTTCACTTTCCAAGCATTGCAATCCTTTTGGCTCACAAAAAGCTAAAGTCAAACAATCACAGGTTAATATTTCACTAGCATCAGGTGTAGCGCGTCTCATAATTATGTCTCCCGCGTTCCTTCCACACAACCATTCAACAGATTCTGAGCCCTCGTCGCCACCAACGGGTAAGGTTAACATGGCTCGCGCTACGTTGGTCGGTAGTGAGTTCGTTAGCCTATCCCCTGGGACCGTAGTGGAGGCAATCCCGACTTTTCATCTATTTACTTGCTATTCATTTCAGAGTAACGCTTGGGATGAAAGCGGAATCAGAAAGAGTTATGTAGTACTAGTTGTTGCACGCGACTTTGAATGATTAACGGTGTTTCGCGGGAAAACAATTATCCGGGATAAAATTGTCCGATTTGTTTCCGACATGGTTGTAGAGGGATGACGGCGAACCACCTACAAAATGGCGTCGTTTATTTCTGTAAAAACACTGAAGCTGAGACTTGAAATTTGGCAGACATGCCTCTTGACTATCATAGACATACATACATACATCACGTCTTTATCCCTTAAGGGGCTGACAGAGCCTAAGGTAGACCTAATGACCACGTTTAGTGTGATCGTGGGCGTATAGGAGGAAAGGGGAATTAAAAGAAATTGTGATGGGTTGCTAGCCGCATCGCCTGTAACATGATTTCTAAGATATTCGCCCATTCTCTCGATGGGCTTTTACTATCTGCGCGGGAAGGGATAATCATATCATCCGAAAGACGTCCACTGCTGGACATAGGCCTCCCCCAAGGCTCTCCACTCGGACCGGTCCTGTGCCTTCCGCATCCACCGCGATCTCGCGATCCTGATCAGGGTCGTCGCTCCATCTTGCGCGGGAAGGGATGTATGAACTATAAAACACGTAGTAACGTGGTAATTTTTCATTTAACTTTGTACGGGAAGTGACCCGCTATTTTTGCTCGCCAGTGCATCGAGGAAATTGGCCCGCATTGGACCGCCGCCCAACGACGTCCGAACGTCGGACGCACGCCTCTAACTTGTCCGTTATTGTTTGACAGCAAAAACTGACGGAACTAGAGCCTTCAGGAGGGTTCCGGGAAAACACGTTGTCTAATATTTTTTGGAAAAACGTAGCTTGATACCTCGTGATACCAAGGCAAATTAACCCTTTATAAGGCTCCATTTATTGGAGATTCAAAAGCAGCTATCGAATGCATACCTGACAAAGGATATTTTCAAAGCTAGTCGTGTTTTCAATAATTACAATAGAATTGTGATGTATACTGAAATCAATTGGGTTGAAATTCCAATACAATGCATGTGGTCGCTAAATCGCCTCTGCCTTATAAAGGGTTAAGAATTAAAGGAAGAACGAATGAGACGAAATAATCTGATACTTTTTAAACAACATTACATATAGAAAGTAAAAACAAATTAAACTAGCTGTTGCCCTCGACTTGGTCTGCAAAGAATACGTTTATCTCTATCCTGCGGGAACTACGCAATTTTCCGGGATAAAACGAAGCCTATTTTCCAAAGCTAAATTTCATCCGGATTCGTTCCGTACTAGCGTGAAAGAGTAACAAACATCCATACCTACATACATCCTCACAAACTTTCGCATTTATAATATTTATAATAATTATAATACTTATTAGAGGATATTAGGATTACTTGGATTAAAATTCTAAACGCCAATGAAAATTAGAACACATAGAAAAATCCGAAAAATAAAGCTATGGCCGGTGACCTACTATGAGTGGTGTAGCGGTAGGTATAGCACGCATCACAGAATGTTTAGAATACTGGTTCGATTCCCGACTATAGCTTAATTTTTCGGATTTTTCTGTTTTAATTGTCACTTCTAAACCTCCAGGTGGTTAACTAGTAGTGGGCTAGATGAAATGCAGCTTTTTGTGCGGACCTCTCTCAACAAATGATTCACGCACACATCAATGCCTTCTGACGTAAGGTCACTGTGTAAAGGGTCCACTTTTTGCCGCGGACCCCTAGTTGACCGCCTGTTAGTAAGTGGTTGCTATTTGGCAGACACAGGCACTATTGTGTCCTTCCACCTCAGAGTAGGTACCTACTCATAACAGATGTTATTTTCTTAATTAAGACTAACATTAAATTATTACAAGTTGCGGCACGTAAGTAAAACGTGGAGGGGATATGCGCAGTATGAAAAACAACATCATTTTCATACTGCGCATGTCCCCTCCACGTTTTACTTACATGCCGCCACCTGTAACTGAGTCCTCGCCGCGCGGGCACAGGGGTGCAGGGTAGGACGACAAAGGGGACCGAGAGAGATGCGGGCGGGGAGTGCGCCTGCCGCCCGCACCGCTCTCGGCCCCCGCGGTCGCCTACCCCGCGCCCATGTGCCGCTACCAGATCGTAAATACAAAAATATTTGTGAAATCCGCTTAAATGTAAAAAAATACTTAAAGCATTGTTTTTACCGATAAATAAAAGTAAATCTGTAGATTAAGATACTGTATGTTGTAATATAGAAAAGCCGTGGTAGTCCAGTGGTTTGACCTGTGGCCTCTCAAGCAGAGCGTCGTGGGTTCAAATCCCGGGCTCGCACCTCTGAGTTTTTCGCAATTTATGTGCGAAAATTACATTTGTAATTTGCCATGAGCTTTTCGGTGAAGGAAAACATCTTGAGGAAACCTGCACACATCTGCGAAGAAATTCAATGGGGTGTGTTAAGTTCCCAATCCGCACTGGGCGCGCGTGGGAACTATAGCCCAAACCCTCCAATACACGGAGGAGGCCTATGCCATGAGGCACGCCGAATTACGGGACAATTTAATAAATAAACGACAATAACAACAACAACAACATGTATTTACTGAAATTGTAGCGAATTCGGAATAAAAAGGCTTATAAAATAAATAAATAAATGTTGTAATAGTGAGAGACGGACGAGCCGCATCGGCTTTCATGTTTATTAGTTAGGCATAAGATCTGTAGGCTTATTGTCTAACTCGCTCGCAATCGCCATCGTGTTCATTTTGACAGTTCTTGTATGAATGTGACAGCTAGCTGATTCCGATGCCAATTGTCAGCCCATACATGAACTGTCAAAATGAACACGATGGCGATTGCGAGCGAGTTAGACATTAAGCGTACCGATGTGGTTTCCTGAGCTCTGTCTCTGGATGTACTTAATATTAAGCGACGCAGCGACGGATAAACCAGCTGTGGTTTTTGTTCGCTCCTTTTGAAGTGTTTTTGTGTACCACTTATGTTTTGGATATGAAGAAAAAAAAAGCGGTCGGTCTATAGTCAATTCCTGACAAATGTTTAGTTACACACGAAGTACGTGACGCTAAAATAAGAAACGCTGCGTAAGCGTGTGAAACACGTTCGGCCCTTTCTGTTTTTGCAAGTTGCCCCAGCCGGCGTAAGTCTGGGCTAGTTTTTGTTTCACTGTTAATGTTAGACTAAAGGTTCGAAGGTTAATCCTGTTTGCTCTTCAGTAAGTGAGTTCGTCTGCGAGCTTATAGCAGTAGCAAATGTAAGTTACGTCTCAGTTTTGAAGTCTGTCTTATTATACAATCTCTTAGAATGATTTTGGAATATTTGAGCAGGAGGTTCAGTTAGTGTGATTAAACGCTCCTGTTAAAGTATTTCGTCATATTTATTTTTAACCTCCAACGCAAAAAGAGGGATGCTACACTACAAGTTTGACGTCGATCTCTCTCTCTCTCTCTCTCTCTCTCTCTCTGTGTGTGTGTCTGTCAGTCTCTCGCTCTCTCTGTCTGTCTGTCTGCCTGCCTGCCTGCCTGCCTGCCTTCCGGTGTTTCTTAGCCATGTTTGGTAAAATCGGTCCAGTAGTTTGAAGAGTATCAGCTGTAAAACGACCTAAGGCATTTTTGGCATTTTTTTTTAAATATTTTATTACTCGTTTAAGTGCAGCCGGCGTTCATCGATTTATAAGACGCTATCACGTCAAAAATACAGGGATATTATTTTAAATTAATCCAACTACCTGCTGAAAGATTCTGGAACTGTTTTGACAGACTATATTGTACCTATTGTCTGAAGTTGAACCAAAATCAACTCTTCAAACACGGCTACAGCCCGAACTTCAAGGGCCCCGTGACCGCAGCCTGCCCACTAATTTGCGACTAGTTCCACGCCGTATTTATACGGTCCAACTTTGTATACTTTTGAACAAGATGTCTGACGAGGGTCCAACTCTCCATACAACTGGGTTGCATAACACCGTTCATTCTCTTGCCCGTTTACCTAACTAGAGTTTCGTTAGATGAGAATAGGCTAAGAGCTGAAAGAAAGAAAGTTTGTAATAAGAGTTTTTAATGATTCATGGTTTTTTTTTGTTTTTTTTTTTATTTGATTGATTTTGAAGGTAATCGCGGTTCACATCCCGTTTATAATATTTCGAATGAAGAAAGTTTGTGCTAAGCATCGGATATTATGGTACCTAGTGAAGTTTTGTTAGATAAGAATAGGCTAAGAGCTGGTATAAAGAAAGTTTGTACTAAGCATCGGGTATGGTATCAAGTGACACGAGAATATTAAGTGTGTGTAATTTTGCTGTGAAAAATACTTGGTAATAATTTTTTAGGGAGTTTTTAAAGGAGCTTGAGTTTTTTTACTTATGTTAAATGACCTTGTGTAATCTCGAATCATACTGAAACTGGTGTCACGTACTGATAGATTAGCTTAGATAACAATGTTTTTTGCTAAATCAGTGTTATAGTTGTTCTTTTCTTTTTTATGTTGATATAGGTGTGTAGTTGGTAGATTTCTAGTAAATACCCGATGGAACCGGTATATTCATTTGTCAAGTAAATAAAAAGATATAATAAAAATCAAGATTTTCAAAGATAAAAATGGCAACTCTACTTTCAGTACCACGAGAAACATGAGTGTTTGCTATTTATTTATGATAAAGAAAGGCACGTTCTGATTTATAAATACAAAAGAATTAATAAAAGCCAGCATTCGCACTCGCGTCAGCCGGTTTAAGTTTGACAGTGATATTTTAGCACTGCTAAAACCGCTATGAAACTAAAACTAGATGAAGATTATAGCAGCTCTTGGTGTATAAACCAATGTAACGTACCATTGTCCCTGCCGTCATTGTGACATTAGAAAAAGAATAGGGAAGGCAGATAAGCTTTATTCTGAGGAAAAGGGTTGACAATCACATTTCTTGCAAGCTGTCTGGGAAACTAAGGCTTAGTGATTTTATCTTTTTGTATAAAATATTAATGTGAACGTCTGTTTAGATTTCGGTAGAAATAAAATTGTTATGATTGTTAATACATTTAGTTTCTAGTCAATAAGTTAAAGTTCTTACTTGAGACTTCGTGCTATCGACTTGCTAGCTAACAGATATAGTCGGTCAAGAAATTTCCTTATCATTATCATTATCATTTTAAAGTTCAGTCTTTAGTATAGCTTTAAATGTCAAACATTATTTTCGCTTACAAATTAACATGACAGTCAGTTTTACTGTTTTTTTGTGAAGTAGGTTTGTCATAACAATGACTAAATATTTTTATAGTCCACTTTAGAAAAGTTCGCAATTTTTTTAATTATTAATTTTTAGTTTTTCTTTTGTAATAATGGCCGCCATCGTTCCTTCCATGTTCCTTCTAGTTTTCAATAGAGGCTCTTGTTGTGCAGCGACGAAATGTTTTATGTTTGTTATTCCTATCTGCCGCTAGATGTCGTTGTACCGTGTACATAATCCTAAACGCGCTTTTAAGATTTTCCCGAGCATCCATATAAAGGCTGTTAATTTTCGTATGATTTTTATCTAAGGCGGCGGTAACATTTGTTTTATATAAACTTTATATAAACGTCGCACTAAAAGGCGTTTTACGTAACCTCTCGTAATAAGCTAAGAGGGAATAAAGGCGGTATTTCTTAGGCTCGAGATTAAACACCAAGGAATTGCACCTCTCAAAACTTTTGAGGCCGAAAGCTTAAGACAGGGATTTGGCGCCGTATTTAAAAAGCATTCCTCGGTTGACTTTCCCTCTGGAAGATAATCGGGGATTAAATTACTTGGACCTCCGTTTGGCGCTTTGGGGATTCGGGAGTCGTTTTTTTATCGAACACCTGCCCTGTTTAGTTGTAGTTCGGAGTGACGGGAGTTGCCTTTAGTTTGCCTTTGCGCTTAATTTTTTCCGTAATTTTCTCATGGATGCATGTATATATACATATTATTATATATAAAGCTCGATACCCACTCACTCACTCACTGACTGACTGACATGCTGTTTTGAAGAACCCGCAAGAGGTAGGGCTCGACTCTATACACGGTCGTATCAGAAATGGCCCTGCGACCACCAGAAAAATACGAAACCGACCTGGACGTGGAAACTGACCCGACACATGGGGCAGCTCTCCGCGACGGCTCGACCTATAGAGTTTGCCTTGAACTAAAGTCGCTCAGAACAGCTGGCCAATGGGTGAGCCGGTCCAAGATTTTTCAAAATGGCGGAAACAAGATGGCCGCCATACAAAATTGAAACGCGAATATCTCAGAAGCCAGTCGAGATAGATGGGTGGTGCTCGACCAAATGTCATTCAGGGTTGAGGGGGAAATCTGATTAAGTAATTTTTTTTCCAAGATGGCGGATTCAAAATGGCGGCCAATTTTTTTTTTGCTCCGATCCGATTGAAATTTTGCATCCGGGGCTCTTCAAGGCCACAGATTCTATTGCTGTTATTATTTTTTCGATTCCGCCATTTTCCAAGATGGCCGCCATACAATGTAATTTCTGTATCTTTGACCTGTTGTTTTGAAGAACCCACAAGAGGTGGGGTTCGATTTTTTAAACCATCGCATCAGAGATTTGCCTATCAGTACCAAAAAAATGAAAAATTGTCCTGAACGTGGAAACTGACCTGACACATGGGGCAGTTCTCCGCAACAGCTCGACCAATCGAGTTTGCCCAGAACTAAAGTCGCTCAGAACAGCTAGCCAATGCGTAAGCCAGCCAAATTTTTTTAAAATTCCGAAAACAAAATGGCCGCCATACAACATTGAAACGCGAATATCTCCGAGCCCAGTCGAGATAGATGGGTGGTGCTCGACCAAATGTCATTCAGAGTTGAGGGGGAAATCTGATTAAGTAATTTTTTTTCCAAGATGGCGGATTCAAAATGGCGGCCAAATTTTTTTGTTACTCCGATCCGATTGAAATTTTGCATCCGGGGCTCTTAGAGGCCATAAATTCAAACACCATACTTGATTTGTCGATTCCGCCATTTTCCAAGATGGCCGCCATACAAAGTAATGTCTGATTCATAGACTCGCTTGTGTTTTATAGCAGCTTTTAGAGATAGGGTTCGAATCTACACACCATCGCATCAAAATTTTTATCACAAGTACCACAAAAATGCAAAACCGACCTGAACATGAAAACTGATTTGACACATGGGGCAGCTCTCCGCGATGACTGGCCTTATCGAATTTGCCTGGAACTAAAGTCGCTCAGAACAGCCAGTCTATGGGTGAACCGGTGTTTTTTTTTCAAAATTGCGAAAACAAGATGGCCGCCATACAAAATTGAAACGCCAATCTCAATAAAATCTCAAAAGCCAGTCGCAATAGATGTTAAATATTCGAACATGTATCATTCAAGGTCATCTAATAAAGCGTAGTTTTTTTCAAGATGGCGGAATCAAAATGGAGGTCAACTTGTTTTTGAGTCCGTTCCGATTGAAATTTTGCATCCGGGGCTCTTTAAAGCTACAGATTTCACCGAGTACCATTTCTCAGTGTGATCCATAAGTGTAAAGCAGCAGTGCCACCGCCAAAACAGCGTCGACTTACGCCGCGACACTAAGAACGAGGCAACGATCACGTATAGGCGCGAATTTAATGTGAGCGATTTATGGGTCGTGCCATACAATGCAGCTCTTCTGTTTATTACCACTAGCACAGTCGCGTGCGCAACCGGTTTTTCAAAATGTCATTGTTTTACATAGAATTTCCCCATACAAATCATGACGAGGTCCACAGACTTTCTGATTACAAAGTAAGGCCGCCTATTGTTACCTTATTACTTCTGTATACCTTTTTCTGTTTTGATTGTTATATGTGGTGTTCAATAAAGAGTTATTGTATTGTATTGTATTGTAAATTAAGACACAAACGTTTCATAACGTCAGAACGTCACCGTCGAAAAACGTTGTGTGTCATATTGTGTGGCACCAATGCACTACAAATTTATATAAATTGTGTGACGTAGCTAAGAAAATTTAGTAGGTAGGTATAGACATTAGGCGTTCACTGACTTTGTGGTAACGACACTAACGACTCATAGACTCACTTGTGTTTTATAGCAGCTTTTAGAGATAGGGTTCGACTCTATACACCATCGCGTCAAAAAATTTATCACAAGTTCCAAAAAAATGCAAACCAACCTGAACGTGGAAACTGACTTGACACATAATAATAATAATAATAATAAAAGATATTTATTCAACAGTTTGCAATTACATTTAGGTATGCATGTAAACAATAAAAAGCTACAAACTATTGAACATGGAGCAGCTCTCCGCGATGACTGGCCTTATCGAGTTTGCCCTGAACTAAAGTCGCTCAGAACAGCCAGCCTACGGGTGAACTGGTATTTTTTTTTTCAAAATCGCGAAAACAAGATGGCCGCCATACAAAATTGAAACGCGGATATCTCAGAGGCCAGTCGCAATAGATGCGTGGCGCTCGACCAGTGTCCCCTTGTTTTGTAGACAGAATTTTCACATCATTTCATTTTATAGAATTTTTTCAAAGAATATACTACTATTAGGATATTAAATCCAATATTTTCATTTTAAATAAGTAGGTACTCTTCATTTCAATGAAACATATTCTAATGAGAATGTTCTTGATGAATTTTATTTTGTAGAATTTAGTACGATTTATTTCGAAAATTCCTTCAACATCGTGGGGAGACCTTGTACACATCAGCACTGGTCCCGCGAGGAAACTATAGCAATTAAATATAACTAAAACACAAAAAGTGAAGACATGTAACGAAAAAATAAATTGTAGTTAATAAAATTAAAAAAGGCTATAAATAAATAAATACAAAAAGACAAAGTTAAAAAATACACAGCCAAAACAACCCGCCCCGCATCATTCCGGGCGCAAAGGTGCCAACCACATCACGCACGCCGCGTTGCCGCGTTGAACGGCGATGGACAATCTCTGCACCAGGAATGATCCGGAATGGGAGTCCTGACCACGCTCTTGTAGCCGGCGGCCCACGTCTTTAAAAAATAGTTTGGCCTCCGAGCACCAACACCCCTGTCGTCTCGATCGCCAGCGGTACAAATAAATAATTTGATAGGCCCCAATATTTTTCTCGTATTTTTGGGCCGTCCACTCAGTAGCTGCTCCCGCTATCTCGGTGGTACGATCAAGCAAAAGTGATGACGCAGGTGGCGTCCCAAAGTAAGCACTTTCCTTTCTGCCAAGGCACCAAGAGCAAACCATCAGGTCTTTTGCCATCTGTCCGGCTTAGGCCCGGAGGCTCCAGCATACATGCCATATTTGCCGAAATCAACGCCCATCGGATAATAACGTTTAACGCGTGATGGCGTGGAAATCTCCCAGCACAACGACAAATAATGAGAGCGTGGTGACCGTTGCTCTCCAGCATAGTGCCACAGATGTATAAATGAGGTTCGCAAACATCGCAGCCCAGGCGAAGAGCCACCGCCACCCGCAAAGAGTCGTCATCGAGGAGTGTTCCCAGATGTGGAGAAGGAAATGCGTGTAACCACGCGTCGGATTCCGGCCTAGACACTGCATACTACCTGGCCCTATCCACACCCACTGACCTCATCAAAAGGCCACCATAAATCCACAACACCACTGCCTAATCCCATGAGAGCTGAAGATGATCATTTTTGGGTACCGACGCATTCGGGACTAGATACGACCAAGCTGCTCGAGCATCAGAAGCATAAGGTATTGTGGCCTTGCAACCATCTAATGAGTAAATATCAGTAACAAGGTCCACAGCCCCAGCCGCCGACGCCAGAAAGGCCAGCAAACTAACGTCCTGCACACGTCGTATGCCCAGTCCTCCATTGCGGATGGGGAGAGAAGCAAGGTCCCACTGGTCCGAGTTAAGAGAAACATTTAGCAAACACTCAACCGTCTCTTTCAGCACAGAATCAAGGGAATCAATAATCGCAGTGTACAGTCAGGTAGGATAGTTTTTGGTTCACATAGTTTTATTTTTAAGATTGAAATATTATTATTATAGAAAAAACTTGACTATTGTGAATATAAAATAATACTTAGAAAAAGTAGGTGTAGGTTAAGTTAGTACAACGACCACAATAAAAACGAAATGCTACCAGAAAAGTAGGTTAGGTTAGGTTAGAACTGCGCCCCAACAAAAAACAAATTCTACCAAAAACGCATGGCTAATGTTACCTGTAAATTATCTGACTAAAATGAAAGTAGCAACCTTGTATATGTAATGATTATCAGTGTAATGTCTATAATGTTATGTAAATAATATAAGAATTAATAATATTTGATTCGTCATTCTACTATGTTCTACTAAAAAAATTGGTTTTAAATTCTCTGTATTACTTTTTAAAATAACCGGTCGCTATTTATAAAAAAATGTGGTTAAGTTAGTACAACGACCACAACAAAAACGAAATGCTACCAGAAAAGTAGGTTAGGTTAGGTTAGAACTGCGCCCAAACAAAAAACAAATTCTACCAAAAATTGGCTTATGTCACCTGTAAATTATCTGGCTGAAATGAAAGTAGCAACCTTGTATATGTAATGATTTTCAGTGTATTGTCTATTATGTTAAATAAATAATGTAAGAATTAAAATATATATTCTACTATGTATATAGGTGTCGGAGCGTCGTTACAATGACTAAACTTATGATAGTTAAAGTACTTTGTTGAATGTACCCTCATTAGTTATTGCTTTTATGAAACGTCAAGCGATGACAACTGTTCGTTGTCGGGCGTCGCTTGAGGGTGGTCTGTGCTTGGCTCAGTTGCAACTACCTGGAATGTTAGTAAAATGACAGAGTTACATCTGATGACGGTGAGAAGGAGAAGGCATTTCTTGATCGAGACTCGATAGAGATCAGACGTCTAAAGTAATCTATTTCCATCGACGTACTGCTTGGAGTTTAATGGTGAATTGTTAGTGCATCCAAGTGCTAAGTACCTTTGCATTAAGTATCTAGCCTTATTTCGGTGGTTAACGATATTCTTAACATTGATAGGCCAGTCAGTGGGCGCAAGCACAGAACTCTCCACGTTTCGTGTGTTAGAGTGTGTGATAGGCCTGAGTCCTTTGTGTAAGCGCTATTTGAATAAAGACTGGCTGTACAAGTGAAACACGTATGCTGTTATTTCTATCTCAATGAATATACCTTGAAGATGGTCGAGATGGTGACCTAAGCTCGGCTACGCATAGAGCTCGGTTGAATCCTGACAGATCAACGTGACAGTTCCATCCAATCCTTTGTTCTTCGACATAAGGTATATAAATAAATAAAAAATGGTCTCAAAAAGTAATGAATTAAGATTATATGAAATGAGTTTTTCATGAGTTGATCATTCTATGAAATGAGAATATGAGAAACATTTGCTGTGGAACAAAATTCTATAAAAATATTGTCTACAATTATAGTAGTAATATAGTTGTAGTAGCAGTAGTAGTATACAACCTGCCCGACCAAAATGTCGTTCAATGTGGAAGGGGTAATCTAATGAACCTAATTTTTTTCCAAGACGACGGATTCAAATTGGCGGCCAAAGAATAAAGTAAAAAAAGTTAAGAAATATTTGAAAAAAAAAACAGGGCGGCAGGGTGCCCTCCGCGGGCCCCACGGGGTCCGCGGCCTTCACGCGAAATGCTTTTTCCAAGATGACTGATTTCAATGAGAAGGAAGGTATGCACTATGGTTTCATTTTAAGCTCAAATCAGTAGCAATAATCTGCTCTTCGAACCGAATAAGAAAAATTAGTAATAAAAAACGCATAAAAAGGTTAGAAATAAATGAAAAAATAAACTGGGTGGAAAGGTATCCTCCGCGGGCCCCGCGGGGCCCGCGGCCTCCACTCGAAACACTTTTCCAAGACAGCGGCCAAAGAATAAAGTAAAAAAAGGTTAGAAATATTTGAAAAAAAACAAGGTGGCAAGATATCCTCCACGGGCCCCACGCGAAATGCTTGAATTTTCGCTTCCGCCATTTTCCAAGATGATCACCATTCAAGGTTATTTCTGTATTTTTACCCGTTGTTTTATATCAGCCTATAGAGGAGGAGTTCGACTCTATAGACCATCGCATCAGAAACCTTACCAGAAGTCCCAAAGAAATGCATAACTGACTTGAACGTGGAAACTGATCTGGCACATGGGCCAGCTCTCCGCAACAGCTTGCCCTATCGAGGTTGCCCAGAGCTAAAGTAACATAGAACAGCCAGCCAATGGGTGAGCTGGTCAAAGTTTTTTTCAAAATTGCGAAAACAAGATTGCCGTCATATAAAATTGAAATAATTATTTTTTTCCATGATAGCGGATTCAAAATGGCGACCTAACAATTTAGTAAAAAAGGTAAGATATATTTAAAAAAAAAACAGGGTGGCAGGGTACCCCACGCAAAATACCTTTACTTTTTCCTAGATGGCGGATTCAAAATGGCGGCCAAAGAATAAAGTAAAAAGGCCACTAGACCAATCGCACATACGTTAAAGCGACGAAATCAACGTACACTTCAAAAATCCAACGCGACTAGCTTCATTCGTATTTAAAAATAAGGTCTTAGAGCATCATGATATCCTGAAACTTAAACTCTCCCTCCATCTTATGTTTGACGCGAGTTTAACATATTTTTGCCAATCCCAAAAAGTGTTCAACGCCGCTACAGAAGTTTTCACTTCAAAAAAAAAGAGTTGAAACGAACGCATACCAGTAAAATAAAAAGAGGTAAGGAATATTAAAAAAAAAAAGGTGGCAGAGGACCTCCGCGGGCCCCTCGGGGCCCGCGGCCCCCACGCGAAATACTAGTTATTATATATAAAGCTCGACACCCACTGACTGACTCACTCACTGACATGCTGTTTTGAAGAACCCACAAGAGGTAGGGCTCGACTCTATACACGGTCGTATCAGAAATGCTCCCGCGACCACCAGAAAAATACGAAATCGACCTGAACGTGGAAACTGACCCGACACATGGGGCAGCTCTCCGCGACGGCTCGACCTATCGAGTTTGCCTGGAACTAAAGTCGCTAAGAACAGCCGGCCAATGGGTGAGCCGGTCCAAGATTTTTCAAAATGGCGGAAACAAGATGGCCGCCATACAAAATTGAAACGCGAATATCTCAGACACCAGTCGAGATAGATGGGTGGTGCTCGACCAAATGTCATTCAGGGTTGAGGGGGAAATCTGATTAGGTAATTTTTTTTCCAAGATGGCGGATTCAAAATGGCGGCCAAATTTTTTTTTACTCCGATCCGATTGAAATTTTGCATCCGGGGCTCTTAGAGGCCACAGATTCGAACTGCATACTTAATTTTTTGATTCCGCCATTTTCCAAGATGGCCGCCATACAATGTAATTTTTGTATCTTTGACCTGTTGTTTTGAAGAACCCACAAGAGGTGGGGTTCGATTTTTTAAACCATCGCATCAGAAATTTGCCTATCAGTACCAAAAAAATGAAAAATTTACTTGAACGTGGAAACTGACCTGACACATGAGGCAGTTCTCCGCAACAGCTCGACCAATCGAGTTTGCTCAGAACTAAAGTCGCTCAGAACAGCCAGCCAATGGGTGAGTCAGCCAAATTTTTTTAAAATTGCGAAAACAAAATGGCCGCCATACAACATTGAAACGCGAATATCTCCGAAGCCAGTTGAGATAGATGGGAGGTGCTCGATCAAATGTCGTTCAGGCTTAAAGGGGAAATTCGACCAAGTATTTTTTTTTCCAAGATGGCGGATTCAAAATGGCGGCCAAATTTTTTTTCACTCCGATCCGATTGAAATTTTGCATACGGGACTCTTCGAGGCCACAGATTCTATTGCAGTTTTTATTTTTTCGATTCCACCATTTTCCAAGATGGCCGCCATACAAAGTAATGTCACACTCATAGACTTACTTGTGTTTTATAGCAGCTTTTGGAGATAAGGTTTGACTCAATACACCATCACATCACAAATTTTATCACAACCCAAAAAAAAATGAAAACCGACCTAAACGTGGAAACTGACTTGACACATGAACCAGATCTCCGCAACGACTTGCCCTATCGAGTTTGCCCGGAACTAAAGTCGCTCAGAACAGCCAGTCTATGGGTGAACCGGTGTTTTTTTTTCAAAATTGCGAAGACAAGATGGCCGCCATACAAAGTAATGTCACACTCATTGACTTACTTGTGTTTTTATAGCAGCTTTTAGAGATAGGGTTTGACTCTATACACCATCACATCACAAATTTTATCACAACTCCAAAAAAAATGCAAAACCGACCTGAACGTGGAAACTGACTTAACACATGAGCCAGTTCTCCGCAACGACTTGCCCTATTGAGTTTGCCCGGAACTAAAGTCGCTCAGAACAGCCAGTCTATGGGTGAACCGGTGTTTTTTTTCAAAATTGCGAAAACAAGATGGCCGCCATACAAAATTGAAACGCCAATCTCAATAAAATCTCAAAAGCCAGTCGCAATAGATGTTAAATATTCGAACATGTATCATTCAAGGTCATCTAAAAAAGCGTAGTTTCTTTCAAGATGGCGGAATCAAAATGGAGGTCAACTTTTTTTTGAGTCCGTTCCGATTGAAATTTTGCATCCGGGGCTCTTTAAAGCTACAGATTCCACCGAGTACTATTTCTCAGTGTGACCCCCAAGTGTAAAGCAGCAGTGCCACCGCCAAAATAGCGTCGACTTACGCCGCGACACTAAGAACGAGGCAACGATCACGTATAGGCGCGAATTTAATGTGAGCGATTTATGGCTCGTGCCATACAATGCAGCTCTTCTGTTTAGTACCACTAGCACAGTCGCGTGCGCAACCGGTTTTTCAAAATGTCATTGTTTTACATAGAATTTCCCCATACAAGCATGACGAGGTCCACAGACTTTCTGATTACAAAGTAAATTAAGATACAAACGTTTCATAACGTCAGAACGTCACCGTCGAAAAACGTTGTTTGTCATATTGTGTGGCACCAATGCACTACAAATTTATATAAATTGTGTGACGTAGCTAAGAAAATTTAGTAGGTAGGTATAGACATTAGGCGTTCACTGACTTTGTGGTAACGACACTAACGACTCATAGACTCACTTGTGTTTTATAGCAGCTTTTAGAGATAGGGTTCGACTCTTATACACCAACGCGTCACAAATTTTATCACATGTTCCAAATAAATGCAAACCGATCTGAACGTGGAAACTGACTTGACACAGGGGGCAGCTCTCCGCGATGACTCGCTCGACTGGTGTCCTTTCATTCATTGAATTTTTTCGAAGAATATACTTACTATAAGAATAAGTAATTTGATAGGCCCGAATATATTTTCTCGATTTTTTGGGCCACCCATTCAGTACCCGCTCCCGCTGTCGCGGTAGTCGGTGGTACGACCAAGCAAAAGTGCTGACGCAGGTGGCGTCTCAAAGTAGGCACTTCCTTTCTGCCAAGGTACCAAAGTCATCAGGTCTTTTGCCATCTGTCCGGCTTAGAAGAGGCTCCAGCAAACCTCTACATGCCACATTTGCCGAAATCAACGCCCTTCGGATAATATCGATTAGCGCGTGATGGCGTGGAAATCTCCCCGCACAACGACAACAACCGAGAGCGTGGTGACCGTTGCTCTCCACCATGGTGCCACAGATGCACAAATGAGGGTCGCAAACATCGCAGCCCAGGCGAAGAGCCACCGCCACCCGCAAAGAGTCGTCATCGAGGAGTGTTCCCAGATGCGGAGAAGGAAATGCGTGTAACCGCGCGCCGGATTCCGGGCTAGATACTACATGTCGCCTGGCCCTATCCACACCCACTGACCCCTCCAAAAGGCCATCATAAATCCACTTCACCACTGCCTCATCCCATGAGCGCCAAAGATGATCATTTTCGGGTACCGACGCATTTGGGACTAAACACGACCAAGCTGCCCGAGCATCAGAAGCATAAGGTATTGTAGCCTTGCAATCATCCAATGAGTAAATATCAGTAACAAGGTCTGTGGACCCCAGCCGCCGACGCCAGAAAGGCCGGCAGACTGACGTCCCGCACACGTCGTATGCCCCGTCCTCCATTGCGGATGGGGAGAGAAGCAAGGCCCCACTGGTCCGAGCTAAGAGAGACGTTTTGGAAACACTTAACCGTCTCTTTCAGCACAGAATCAAAGGAATCGATATTCGCAGTGTACAGCCAGGTAGGAAAGTTTTTTATTGACATACCTAGGTAATTTTATTTCTAAGATGGAAATATTAGGTATTTTAAGAAAAAACTTGACTATTGTGAATATAAAGTAATACTTAGAAAAAGTAGGTTTAGGTTAAGTTACTACAACGACGATAACAAAAACGAAATGCTACCAGAAAAGTAGGTTAGGTTAGGTTAGAACTGTGCCCCAACAAAAAACAAATTCTACCAAAAACGCATGGCTAAATGTTACCTGTAAATTATCTGGCTGAAATGAAAGTAGCATCCTTGTATATGTAATGATTTTCAGTGTAATGTCTATTATGTGAAGTAAATAATATAAGATAAGATAATATTTGATTCGTCATTCTACTATGTTCGACTAAAAAAAAATTAGAGTTTTCAATGATTCACGGTTAAGTTCATTCGAAGTATTATAAAAATAAAAATAAAAATAAAAATAAAAATAAAAATAAAAATAAAAATAAAAATAAAAATCGTTTATTTCAGACAACATTGATGGTCCATAGTTTGTAAGTCCATTATAAACGGGATGTGAACCGCGATTACCTTTTGTTAACGCTTTGCATGTGTGCACAAACCTACACATGCATTCGTCGCTTCAAAAATCCCCTCTCTTGCGGCAGCTCTGTCACAGCGTTTGTTCCCTTTCACTTTTTTTATTCTTTACATAAGCTCGACCGACGTATACACGCACCTCTGTATTTTTTTTATCATTTTTTAATTAAATACGTGTACCGTTGAAAGCTGCATTATTCTTTCGAAAAATCATCCACCGTTCGCCTTCACCAAGTCGCACCCTGTTCTACACCTTTATTGAGCACCCGATATTTCGACGCAGTTGCATGCATCATGATCACGGGTAAACTGAAAAAATTGCGGGTGGATGTTATATGGGTTGTGTATAAGGTTGATTGCAGTTGTGGTAGTTCGTACATAGGGCAGACCAAACCTACGATCGCCTGTAGAATTAAAGAGCACATTACTGCAGTAAAAAATAAAGACACGCGCAAATCCGCTATTGCTCAACATCCCTAAGATCATTTCGACAGAAAGCCACTATATACCGAGACTGGTGAGGGAAGCGGTTGAAATCCATAAACACAAAAAATTTAATCGTGAGGATGGGTTTAAATTGTCGAATACCAAAAGTACCATGAAAATGCATAACTGACTTGAACGTGAAAAAGGATCTGGCACATGGGCCAGCTCTCCGCAACGACTTGCCCTATCGAGGTTGCCCAGAACTAAAGTCACTTAGAACAGCCAGCCAATGGGTGAGTCAGTCAAAGTTTTTTCAAAATAGCGAAAACAAGATGGCCGTCATATAAAATTGAAACGCGAATATTTCAGAGGCCAGTAGAGATAATTGAGTGGTATTGGACCAAATGTCGTTCAAGGTGGGAAGGGTTTTCTAATGAACCTTACTTTTTTCCAAGATGGCGGATTCAAAATGGCGGCCAAAGAATAAAGTAAAATGGTTACAAATATTTGAAAAAAAACAGGGTGGCTCGGAATACCCTCCGCGGGCCTCGCGAGGCCCGCGGCCCCCACGCAAAATACTTTTTCCGAGATGGCTTAGTAACAGTGACGGCGAACATCAACTACCGAACGGGTGCGTTTGAAGCTGGCGTGGTGCTGCCGGGGCTGCCGGAGTTGATTTATCCACGCCCAAATTATACCCTACACGCACCTCTTGGGTGGTCCTGGGTGATTAGCGGCTTTTATTGCTAAACTTTCCAATAATTATGTTTTCATTGTGTCTCACAGCTGACTTGGAGCGAAACTGGAAATTACCAAAGAAAGGAAGGTACGGCACACTTTATAATACCATTGACCACTGAAAACACTAAATCGACGCACTTAAGGAGTAAATCTCTTCGAGGAGTAAATCACTATAAAAAATCCAGCGGTCACTGCGGGATAGGGCGGGGCATACCCTATCCTGTATCACACAGTGCCGCATAGAAGATCCTCATCCCGGGGTGGCCTGCGGACGTCGCGGTAGTCTCCTTGTGCACCCGTATTGTCCGCATTACAGGCAAATGAGGGAATCCGTGTGGTCTTTAGTGGGTATGCCCAGTGTGCATTTTCCGTGCCCGGGCAAACCTCACATACGCTCCGGAGCCCCGACCGGAATAGACACTTAAGTTGCGTTTTCTACACCAAAAAAAAACACCGGGAGAATTCCGGGAGTGCCGGCAGAAGTGAAAACTACACACACGCATACTCCTTACACCACTAGGCCAAACGCACATACGTTGAAGCGTCGAAATAAACGTACACTTTAAAATTCGAAAGCGACTCTAGCTTCATTAGTATTTCAAAATAAGCTCTTAGAGGATCATGATATCCTGGTACTTAAACTCTCTCTCCATCTTACGCCTGACGCGAGTTTAACATTTTTTTACCCATCTCAAAAAGTTTTCAACGCCGCTAAACAAGTTGGTTTTCACTTAAAAAAAAAAAAGATTTGAAACGAACGCATACCAGTAAAATAAAAAGAGGTTAGGAATATTAAAAAAAAAAGGTGGCAGAGGACCTCCGCGGGCCCCTCGGGGCCCGCGGCCCCCACGCAAAATACTAGTTATAATATATAAAGCTCGATACCCACTCACTGACTGACTCACTCACTGACTGACATGCTGTTTTGAAGAACCCACAGGAGTTAGGGCTCGACTCTATACACGGTCGTATCAGAAATGCCCCCGCGACCACCAGAAAAATACGAAATTGACCTGAACGTGGAAACTGACTCGACACATGGGGCAGCTCTCCGCGACGGGTCGACCTATAGAGTTTGCCCGGAACTAAAGTCGCTCAGAACAGCCGGCCAATGGGTGAGCCGGTCCAAGATTTTTCAAAATGGCGGAAACAAGATGGCCGCCATACAAAATTGAAACGCGAATATCTCCGAGCCCAGTCGAGATAGATGGGTGGTGCTCGACCAAATGTCATTCAGGGTTGAGGGGGAAATCTGATTAAGTATTTTTTTTTCCAAGATGGCGGATTCAAAATGGCGGCCAATTTTTTTTTTCTCCGATCGGATTGAAATTTTGCATCCGGGGCTCTAAGAGGCCACAGATTTGAACTGCATACTTAATTTTTTGATTCCGCCATTTTCCAAGATGGCCGCCATACAATGTAATTTCTGTATCTTTGACCTGTTGTTTTGAAGAACCAACAAGAGGTAAGACTCGATTCTATACACCGTCATATCAAAAATGCTCCTATCAAGACCAAAAAAATGAAAAATTGACCTGAACGTGGAAACTGACCTGACACATAGAGCGGTTCTCCGCAACAACTCGACCAATCGAGATTGCCCAGAACAAAAATAGCTTAGAACAGCCAGCCAATGGGTGAGGTGGCCAAATTTTTTTAAAATTGCGAAAACAAAATGGCCGCCATACAACATTGAAACGCGAATATCTCCGAAGCCAGGATAGATAGATGAATGGTGCTCGAACAAATGTCGTTCAGGTTTGAGGGGGAAATCTGATTAGGTATTTTTTTTTCCAAGATGGCGGATTCAAAATGGCGGCCAAATTTTTTTTTACTCCGATCCGATTGAAATTTTGCATCCGGAGCTCTTTGAGGCCAGAGATTCTATTGCTGTTTTTATTTTTTCGATTCCGCCATTTTCCAAGATGGCCGCCATACAAAGTAATGTCACACTCATTGACTTACTTGTGTTTTATAGCAGCTTTTAGAGATAGGGTTTGACTCTATACACCATCACATCACAAATTTTATCACAACTCCAAAAAAAATTAAAACCGACCTGAACGTGGAAACTGACTTGACACATGAGCCAGTTCTCCGCAACGACTTGCCCTATCGAGTTTGCCCGGAACTAAAGTCGCTCAGAACAGCCAGTCTATGGGTGAACCGGTGTTTGTTTTTCAAAATTGCGAAAACAAGATGGCCGCCATACAAACTAATGTCACACTCATTGACTCACTTGTGTTTTATAGCAGCTTTTAGAGATAGAGTTTGACTCTATACACCATCACATCACAAATTTTATGACAACTCCAAAAAAATGCAAAACCGACCTGAACGTGGAAACTGACTTGACACATGGGGCAGCTCTCCGCGATGACTGGCCCTATCGAGTTTGCCTGGAACTAAAGTCGCTCAGAACAGCCAGTCTATGGGTGAACCGGTGTTTTTTTTTCAAAATTGCGAAAACAAGATGGCCGCCATACAAAGTAATGTCACACTCATTGACTTAGTTGTGTTTTATAGCAGCTTTTAGAGATAGGGTTTGACTCTATACACCATCACATTACAAATTTTATCACAACTCCAAAAAAAAATGCAAAACCGGCCTGAACGTGGAAACTGACTTGACACATGAGCCAGTTCTCCGCAACGACTTGCCCTATCGAGTTTGCCCGGAACTAAAGTCGCTCAGAACAGCCAGTCTATGGGTGAACCGGTGTTTTTTTTTTCAAAATTGCGAAAACAAGATGGCCGCCATACAAAATTGAAACGCCAATCTCAATAAAATCTCAAAAGCCAGTCGCAATAGATGTTAAATATTCGAACATGTATCATTTAAGGTCATCTAATAAAGCGAAGTTTTTTTCAAGATGGCGGAATCAAAATGGAGGTCAACTTGTTTTTGAGTCCGTTCCGATTGAAATTTTGCATCCGGGGCTCTTTAAAGCTACAGATTCCACCGAGTACCATTTCTCAGTGTGACCCCCAAGTGTAAAGCAGCAGTGCCACCGCCAAAACAGCGTCGACTTACGCCGCGACACTAAGAACGAGGCAACGATCACGTATAGGCGCGAATTTAATGTGAGCGATTTATGGGTCGTGCCATACAATGCAGCTCTTCTGTTTACTACCACTAGCACAGTCGCGTGCGCAACCGGTTTTTCAAAATGTCATTGTTTTACATAGAATTTCCCCATACAAATCATGACGAGGTCCACAGACTTTCTGATTACAAAGTAAATTAAGACACAAACGTTTCATAACGTCAGAACGTCACCGTCGAAAAACGTTGTGTGTCATATTGTGTGGCACCAATGCACTACAAATTTATATAAATTGTGTGACGTAGCTAAGAAAATTTAGTAGGTAGGTATAGACATTAGGCGTTCACTGACTTTGTGGTAACGACACTAACGACTCATAGACTCACTTGTGTTTTATAGCAGCTTTTAGAGATAGGGTTCGACTCTATACACCATCGCGTCAAAAATTTTATCACAAGTTCCAAAAAAATGCAAACCAACCTGAACGTGGAAACTGACTTGACACATAATAATAATAAAAGATATTTATTCAACAGTTTGCAATTACATTTAGGTATGCATGTAAACAATAAAAAGCTACAAACTATTGAACATGGAGCAGCTCTCCGCGATGACTGGCCTTATCGAGTTTGCCCTGAACTAAAGTCGCTCAGAACAGCCAGCCTACGGGTGAACTGGTATTTTTTTTTTCAAAATCGCGAAAACAAGATGGCCGCCATACAAAATTGAAACGCGGATATCTCAGAGGCCAGTCGCAATAGATGCGTGGCGCTCGACCAGTGTCCCCTTGTTTTGTACAGTATTTTCACATCATTTCATTTTACTTATAGAATTTTTTCAAAGAATATACTACTATTAGGATATTAAATCCAATATTTTCATTTTAAATAAGTAGGTACTCTTCATTTCAATGAAACATATTCTAATGAGAATGTTCTTGATGAATTTTATTTTGTAGAATTTAGTACGATTTATTTCGAAAATTCCTTCAACATCGTGGGGAGACCTTGTACACATCAGCACTGGTCCCGCGAGGAAACTATAGCAATTAAATATAACTAAAACACAAAAAGTGAAGACATGTAACGAAAAAATAAATTGTAGTTAATAAAATTAAAAAAGGCTATAAATAAATAAATACAAAAAGACAAAGTTAAAAAATACACAGCCAAAACAACCCGCCCCGCATCATTCCGGGCGCAAAGGTGCCAACCACATCACGCACGCCGCGTTGCCGCGTTGAACGGCGATGGACAATCTCTGCACCAGGAATGATCCGGAATGGGAGTCCTGACCACGCTCTTGTAGCCAGCGGCCCACGTCTTTAAAAAATAGTTTGGCCTCCGAGCACCAACACCCTTGTCGTCTCGACCGCCAGCGGTACAAATAAATAATTTGATAGGCCCCAATATTTTTCTCGTATTTTTGGGCCGCCCACTCAGTAGCCGCTCCCGCTATCTCGGTGGTACGATCAAGCAAAAGTGATGACGCAGGTGGCGTCCCAAAGTAAGCACTTTCCTTTCTGCCAAGGCACCAAGAGCAAACCATCAGGTCTTTTGCCATCTGTCCGGCTTAGGCCCGGAGGCTCCAGCATACATGCCACATTTGCCGAAATCAACGCCCATCGGATAATATCGTTTAGCGTGGAAATCTCCCCGCACAACGACAACAACTGAGAACGTGGTGACCGTTGCTCTCCACCATGGTGCCACAGATGCATAAACGAGTTCCCAGATGTGGAGAAGGAAATGCGTGTAACCACGCGCCGGATTCCGGCCTAGACACTGCATGCCGCCTGGCCCTATCCACACCCACTGACCCCTCCAAAAGGCCATCATAAATCCACTTCACCACTGCCTCATACTATGAGCGCTGAAGATGATCATTTTCGGGTACCGACGCATTTGGGACTAGACACGACCAAGCTGCCCAAGCATCAGAAGCAGAAGGTATTGTGACCTTGCAACCATCCAATGAGTAAATATCAGAAACAAGCTCCACAGCCCCAGCCGCCGATGCCAGAAAGGCCGGCAGACTAACGTCCCGCACACGTCGTATGCCCAGTCCTCCATTGCGGATGGGGAAAGAAGCAAGGTCCCACACTGACTGGTCCGAGCTAAGAGAGACATTTAGCAAACACTCAACCGTCTCTTTCAGCACAGAATCAAAGGAATCGATATTCGCAGTGTACAGCCAGGTAGGAAATTTTTATATTCATACTAGCTGTTGCCAGCGACTTCGTCTGCAAAGAATTCGTTTATCGCTATCCCGCGGGAACTACGCAATTTTCCGGGATAAAAAGTAGCCTATGTGCTATTCCAGACTTTTCTCTATCTATGTGCCGAATTTCATCCCGATCCGTTGGGTCGTTCTGGCGTGATTGAGTAACAAACAAACAAACATCCATCCATCCATCCATCCATCCATCCATACTTTCGCGTTTATAATATTAGTAGGATAATTTTATTTCTAAGATGGAAATATAATTATCAGAAGAAACTTGACTAATAGTGAATATAAAATAATACTTAGAAAAAGGGGGTTTAGGTTAAGTTAGTACAACGACCACAACAAAAACGAAATGCTACCAGAAAAGTAGGTTAGGTTAGGTTAGAACTGTGCCCCAACAAAAAACAAATTCTACCAAAAACGCATGACTAATGTTACCTGTAAATTATATGGCTGAAATGATAATAGCAACCTTGTATATGAAATGATTTTCAGTGTTATGTCTATTATGTTAAGTAAAAAATATGAGAGTGAATAATATTTGATTCGTCATTCTACTATGTAAGTATGTATATAAATAAATAAAAAATGGTCTTAAAAATTAATGAATTATGAAATTATGAAATGAGTTTTTCATGAATTGATCATTCTATGAAATGAGAATTATGAGAACAATTGCTGTGGAACAAAATTCTATAAAAAGATTGTCAACAATATGGTGTACAACCTGCTCGGCCAAATGTCCTTCAAAGTGGGGGATAATCTAATGAACCTAATTTTTTTCCAAGATGATGGATTCAAAATGGCGGCCAAAGAATAAAGTAAAAAGTTTACAAATATTTGAAACAAAAACAGGGTGACAGGGTACCCTCCGCGGGCCCTACGCGAAATACTTTTTCGAAGATGGCGGATTCAAAATGGCGGCCGAAAATTAAAGTTAAAAACGGTTAGAAATATTTGAAATAAAAACAGGGCGGCAGGGTACCCTCCGCGGGCCCCAGGAGGCCCGCGGACCTCACGCGGAATGCTTTTTCCAAGATTACAGATTTTCGCGTGGGTGGTAGGTAGGTATCAATGAAAAGGAAGAACAGGTTCGTCCAGCATTCGTGCCTTAAGTGAGGGTTGTGCTGGCCTCATGTTTGTATTCGAAAAAGAGGTCAGATATTGGCTGCAAGTAGCCCCAAACTATATATCCATATTAAAAAAAAGCGGGGTGGCAGGGTACTCCACGCGAAATACTTTTACTTTTTTCAAGATGGCGGATTCAAAATGGCGGCCAAAGAATAAAGTTAAATGGTTACAAATATTTGAAAAAAAAAACAGGGTGGCTGGGGGTACCCTCCGCGGGCCTCATGAGGCCCGCGGCCGCCACGCGAAATACTTCTTCCGAGATGGCTTAGCAACAGCGACGGCTGTTTTATGTTTTCATTGTGTCGCACAGCTGACTTGGAGCGAAACTGGAAATTACCAAAGAAAGGAAGGTACGGCACACTTTAAATATAATACCATTGACGACTGAAAACACCAAATCGACGCAATAAAGGAGTAAATCTCTATAAAAAATCCAGCGGTCACTGCGGGATAGGGCGGGGCATACTCTATCCTGTATCACACAGTGCCGCATAGAAGATTTCCATTCCGGGGTGGCCTGCGGAAGTCGGGGTAGTCTCCTTGTGCACCCGTAACGTCCGCATTACAAATGCAAATGAGGGATTCCGTGTGGTTTTTAGTGGGTATGCCCAGTGTGCATTTTCCGTGCCCTCAGATACGCTCCGGAGCCTCGACCGGAGTAGACACTCAAAGTGCGTTTTCTACATCAAAAAAAAAACACCGGAAGCAATCCGGGCCGGGGAGCACACCCACACTCGCACAAAAAGAAAAAAAAAGAAGTACACTAGATTTGAACTGCGATCACCTGAGAGAACACACTGTTATTCCATTCCTTATACCAGTAGGCTAAACGCACATACGTTAGTGACGAAATCAACGAACACTTGAAAAATCGATCGCGACTCTAGCTTCATTCGAATATGAAAATAAGCTGTTAGAGGATCATGATATCCTGGTACTTAACCCTTAGATGCATGATTTAATATTTTTATTTAGAAAAAATAAATGTAATGGGAAAATAAAGTTTAAATACGGGAAAAATATTTAAAAAAATCATAGTCCGTTTTTTGACATATATTTTTGGAAAAAAAAGATGGTATCAAATTTGATACTCCATGCAGTAAGTGTAGAAAAAAAAACAATTTTGTTCCAGATATCAGAAGTGAAAAAATACGTAAAAATTGAAATGGTGAAATCTAGACTCATTATAATAATATCTGGTTGGTAATTAGTATCACTATTGAACCGTACTTGATTTTCGCAAAATGGCAAAGACTGGTCTTTCTATCGAAGATTTTGGGTATTTATAAGCACGAACGAACTATGAGTAGGTACTGATTGATGGCCCTTCCTCATTTATCACAGGCGGATCTGGAGAGACCTCAGTGATTACAGGATCTACTAATATATTTTGTTCATCTAGAACACCTGGATTTTCTTCTACCTCTTCCTCCTCGAGTGCTGCTTGCAGTACTTTAGGTGTCGTAAAAAAACCAGATCATCACCATCGGACTCTGCTCCTCACCTTCTGATATTTCTCCGCCTCCTAATTGTGCCAGCAGGTCTTCTATATCCCTATCTTTTAAAACTTTATGATAAACCATCCTGTAGAAACATTATATCAAAGAACATGTAAAACTTGTGTATAAAATGTTTTTCTTTTAAAACAAAGCTTCATGCATGGAGTATCGTTTATGATACCAACTAATAAGACGTTATTGCATGGAGTATCATTTTCGATACCGACAAAAAACCTAAGATTTTAGCGAAACAAGGCAAATATCGCAAAAACGCACATATTGTCCATCAAATATAGACACTTACCTTCCTTATACAGATTTTTCCAGATAAAAATAGCACTACACTTATCAGATATTCAGAGATCAAAACTTTGAATTTCACTTGACGCAAAAAATTGCCGCCTTACTGGGTGTTTTGACGTTTAGTGAAAAAAAATATGGCGATCTATGGTAGCCTGTTTTTTTTTGTGCAAGTATTCAAGCAAAAGTAACGTTATTCAGCCAAAAATCAAATGATAGAAAAAACAAACAGATTTTAGAACGAAGCAAAGACATGGTATCGTTTTTGATACCGTATGCATCTAAGGGTTAAACTCTCCCTCTATCTTACGCCTGATGCGAGTTTAACATTTTTTTACCCGTCCCAAATAGTGTTCAACGCCGCTAAACAAGTTCCTTTTCACTTCAAAAATAAAGAGTTGAAACGAAAGCATACCAGTAAAGTAAAAAGAGGTTAGGAATATTAAAAAAAAAGGAGGCAGAGGACCTCCGCGGGCCCCTCGGGGCCCGCGGCCCCCACGCGAAATACTAGTTATTATATATAAAGCTCGATACCCACTGACTCACTGACTCACTGACATGCTGTTTTGAAGAACCCACAACAGGTAGGGCTCGACTCTATACACGGTCGTATCAGAAATGCCCCCGCGACCACCAGAAAAATACGAAATCGACCTGAACGTGGAAACTGACCCGACACATGGGGCAGCTCTCCGCGACGGCTCGACCTACCGAGTTTGCCCGGAACTAAAGTCGCTCAGAACAGCCGGCCAATGGGTGAGCCGCTCCAAGATTTTTCAAAATGGCGGAAACAAGATGGCCGCCATACAAAATTGAAACGCGAATATCTCAGAGCCCAGTCGAGATAGACGGGTGGTGCTCGACCAAATGTCATTCAGGGTTGAGGGGGAAATCTGACCGAGTAATTTTTTTTCCAAGATGGCGGATTCAAAATGGCGGTCAATTTTTTTTTTGCTCCGATCCGATTGAAATTTTGCATCCGGGGCTCTTAGAGGCCACAGATTTGAACTGCATACTTAATTTTTTGATTCCGCCATTTTCCAAGATGGCCGCCATACAATGTAATTTCTGTATCTTTGACCTGTTGTTTTGAAGAACCCACAAGAGGTGGGGTTCGATTTTTTTAACCATCGCATCAGAAATTTGCCTGTCTATACCAAAAAAATGAAAAATTGACCTGAACGTGGAAACTGACTTGACACATGGGGCAGTTCTCCGCGATGACTTGCCCAATCGAGTTTGCCCGAAACTAAAGTCGCTCAGAACAGCTAGCCAATGGGTGAGCCGGCCAAATTTTTTTAAAATTGCGAAAACAAAATGGCCGCCATACAACATTGAAACGCGAATATCTCAGGGGCCAGTCGAGATAGACGGCTGGTGCTTGACCAAATATCGTTCAAAGTGAGAGGGGTAATCTAATGAACTTAATTTTTTTCCAAGATGGCGGATTCAAAATGGCGGCCAAATTTTTTTTCACTCCGATCCGATTGAAATTTTGCATCCGGGGCACTTCGAGGCCACAGATTCTATTGCAGTTTGTATTTTTTCGATTCCGCCATTTTCCAAGATGGCCGCCATACAAAGTAATGTCACACTCATTGACTTACTTGTGTTTTATAGCAGCTTTTAGAGATAGGGTTTGACTCTATACACCATCACATCACAAATTTTATCACAACTCTAAAAAAAATGCAAACCGACCTGAACGTGGAAACTGACTTGACACATGAGCCAGTTCTCCGCAACGACTTGCCCTATCGAGTTTGCCCGGAACTAAAGTCGCTCAGAACAGCCAGTCTATGGGTGAACCGGTGTTTTTTTTTCAAAATTGCGAAAACAAGATGGCCGCCATACAAAGTAATGTCACACTCATTGACTCACTTGTGTTTTATAGCAGCTTTTAAAGATAGGGTTTGACTCTATACACCATCACATTACAAATTTTATCACAACTCCAAAAAAAAATTAAAACCGACCTGAACGTGGAAACTGACTTGACACATGAGCCAGTTCTCCGCAACGACTTGCCCTATCGAGTTTGCCCGGAACTAAAGTCGCTCAGAACAGCCAGTCTATGGGTGAACCGGTGTTTTTTTTTCAAAATTGCGAAAACAAGATGGCCGCTATACAAAATTGAAACGCCAATCTCAATAAAATCTCAAAAGCCAGTCGCAATAGATGTTAAATATTCGAACATGTATCATTCAAGGTCATCTAATAAAGCGTAGTTTTTTTCAAGATGGCGGAATCAAAATGGCGGTCTACTTTTTTTTGAGTCCGTTCCGATTGAAATTTTGCTTCCGGGGCTCTTTAAAGCTACAGATTCCACCGAGTACCATTTCTCAGTATGACCCCCAAGTGTAAAGCAGCAGTGCCACCGCCAAAACAGCGTCAACTAACGCCGCGACACTAAGAACGAGGAAACGATCACGTATAGGCGCGAATTTAATGTGAGCGATTTATGGGTCGTGCCATACAATGCAGCTCTTCTGTTTAGTACCACTACCACAGTCGCGTGCGCAACCGGTTTTTCAAAATGTCATTGTTTTACATAGAATTTTCCCCATAGAAGGTCCACAGACTTTCTGATTACAAAGTAAATTAAGATACAAACGTTTCAAAACGTCAGAACGTCACCGTCCAAAAACGTTGTGTGTCATATTGTGTGGCACCAATGCACTACAAATTTATATAAATTGTGTAGGTAGCACAATGACGTAGCTAAGAAAATTTAGTAGGTGGGTATAGAAATTTGGCGTTCACTGACGTTGTGGTAACGACACTAACGACTCATAGATTCACTTGTGTTTTATAGCAGCTTTTAGAGATAGGGTTCGACTCTATACACCATTGCGTAATTTTTTTTATCACAAGTTCCAAAAAAATGTAAACCGACCTGAACGTGGAAACTGACTTGACACAGGGGGCAGCTCTCCGCGATGACTCGCTCGACTGGTGTCCTTTCATTCATAGATTTTTTTCGAAGAATATACTTACTATAAGAATATTAAATCCGATATTTTCATTTCAAATAAGAACTCTTCATTTAACATGAAACTACCGTGAGACTCAAACATATTACAACAAAACGGATTACTCACGTAAAAAAAAAAATATTCTCTCGGCTTTTTATACGTGAGTTATCCGTTTTGTTGTAATTATACTCTTCATTTCAATAAAACATAAATATAAAGAACATTTTCTTGATGAATTTTATTTTATAGAATTTAGTACTTACTATTTATTTCGAAAATTCCTTCAACATCGTGAGGAAACTTTGTACACATCTGCGAATAATTCAATGGCGTGTGCGAAGTTCCCAATCCACACTGGGCCCGCGTGGGAACTATATCCCAAACCCTTCAATTCTACTGGAGGAGGCCTATGCCTAGAGGCACACCGAATTACGCAATTTAATAAAAAACACAAAAAGTGAAGACATGTAACGAAAAAATAAATTGTAGTTTTATTTCGAAATAAAAGAAGCTATAAATAAATTAATATAAATAGACAAAGTTAGAAAATACACAGCCAAAACAACCCGCCCTGCATCATTCCGGGCGCAAAGGTGCCCATCACGCTCGCCGCGTTGCCGCCTTGAACGTCTTTAAAAAATAGCTTGGCCTCCGAGCACCAACACCCTGTCGTCTCGACCGCCAACGGTACAAATAAATAATTTGATAGGCCCGATTGGCCCGAATATATTTTACTCGATTTTTTGGGCCGCCCACTCAGTAGCCGCTCCCGCTATCGCGTTAGTCGGTGGTACGACCAAGCAAAAGTGCTGACGCAGGTGGCGTCCCAAAGTAGGCACTTCCTTTCTGCCAAGTTACCAAAGTCAAACCATCAGGTCTTTTGCCATCTGTCCGGTTTAGAGGATGCTCCAGCATACATGCCACATTTGCCGAAATCAGCGCCCTTCGGATAATATTGTTTAGCGCGTGATGGCGTGGATATCTCCCCGCACAACGACAACAACTGAGAGCGTGGTGACCGTTGCTCTCCACCATGGTGCCACAGATGCATAAATGAGGGTCGCAAACATCGCAGCCCAGGTGAAGAGCCACCGTCACCCGCAAAGAGTCGTCATCGAAGAGTGTTCCCAGATGTGGAGAAGGAAATGCGTGTAACCGCGCGCCGGATTCCGGCCTAGACACTGCATGCCACCTGGCCCTATCCACACCCACTGACACCTCTAAAAGGCCATCATAAATCCACCTCACCACTGCCTCATCCCATGAGCGCTGAAGATGATCATTTTCGGGTACCGACGCATTCGAGACTAGACAAGACTATGCTGCCCGAGCATCAGAAGCATAAGGTATTGTGGCCTTGCAACCATCCAATGAGTAAATATCAGTAACATGCTCCACAGCCCCAGCCGCCGATGCCAGAAAGGCTGGCAGGCTAACGTCCCGCACAAGTCGTAGAAGGTAGGTCCCACCACTGGTCCCAGCTAAGAGAGACATTTAGCAAACACTCAACCGTCTCTTTCAGCACAGAATCAAAGGAATCGATATTCGCAGTGTACAGCCAGGTAGGAAAATTTTTTATTCATATAATTTTATTTCTAAGATGGAAATATAATTATTAGAAGAAACTTGACTATTATCAATATAAAATAATACTTAGAAAAAGGGGGTTTAGGTTACGTTAGTACAACGACCACAACAAAAACAAAATGCTACCAGAAAAGTAGGTTAGGTTAGGTTAGAACTGCGCCCAAACAAAAAACAAATTCTATTAAAAACGCATAGCTAAATTGGCTAATGTCACCTGTAAATTATCTGGCTGAAATGAAAGTAGCAACCTTGTATATGTAATGATTTTCAGTGTATTGTCTATTATGTCAAGTAAATAATATAAGAATTAATAATATATATTCTACTATGTTTTACTATGTATATAGGTATAGAAATTAAAAAAAATGGTCTCAAAAGTAATGAATTAAAATTATATAAAATGAGAATATGAGAAACATTTGCTGCGGAACAAAATTATATAAAAATATTGTGTACAATTATAGTAGTAATATAGTTGTAGTAGCAGGTAGTAGTATACCACCTGCTCGACCAAAATGTCGTTCAATGTGGGAGGGGTAATCTAATGAACCGATTTTTTTTCCAAGATGACGGATTCAAATTGGCGACCAAAGAATACAGTAAAAAAGGTTAGAAATATTTGAAAAAGAAAAATACAAGGCAAGAGGGTGCCCTCCGCGGGCCCCGCGGGGCCAGCGGCCCCCACGCGAAATGCTTTTTCCAAGGTGACTGATTTCAATGAGAAGGAAGGTATGCGCTATGGTTTCATTTTAAGCTCCAATCAGTGGCAATAATCTGCTCTTCGAACTGAATAAGTAAAATTAGTGACAATAAACGCATAAAAAGGTTAGAAATATTTGAAAAAATAAACTGGGCGGAAAGGTATCCTCCGCGGGCCCCGCGGGGCCCGCGGCCTCCACTCGAAACACTTTTCCAAGACAGCGGCCAAAGAAAAAAGTAAAAAAGGTTAGAAATATTTAAAAAAAACAGGGTGGCAGGATATCTTCCACGGGCCTCACGACAAAATACTTGAATTTTCGATTCCGCCATTTTCCAAGACGATCACCGTTCAAGGTAATTTCTGTATTTTTGACCTGTTGTTTTATAGCAGCCTTTAGAGGAGGGGTTCAACTCTATACACCATCGTATCGAAAACCTTACCAGAAGTACCAAAAAATTGCATAACTGACTTGAACGTGGAAACTGATTTGGCACATGGGCCAGCTCTCCGCAACAACTAGCCCTATCGAGGTTGCCCAGAACTAAAGTAAAATAGAACAGCCAGCCAATGGGTGAGCCGGTCAAAGTTTTTTTCAAAATTGCGAAAACAAGATTGCCGTCATACAAAATAGAAATAATTATTTTTTTCCAAGATAGCGGGTTCAAAATAGCGGCCTAACAATTAAGTAAAAAAGGTAAGATATATTAAAAAAAAAACAGGGTGGCAGGGTACCCCACGAAAAATACTTTTATTTTTTTCAAGATGACGGATTCAAAATGGCTGCCAAAAATAAAGTAAAAACGCCACTAGACCAAACGCACATACGTTAAAGCAACGAAATCAACGTACTTTTCAAAAATCGAACGCGACTCTAGCTTTATTCGTATTTCAAAATAAGCTCTAAGAGGATCATGATCCTGGTAAGTTAAACTCTCTCTCCATCTTACGCCTGACGCGAGTTTAACATTTTTTTACCCATCCCAAAAAGTTTTCAACGTCGCTAAACAAGTTGGTTTTCACTTTTAAAAAAAAAGAGTTGAAACAAACGCATACCAGTAAAGTAAAAAGAGATTAGGAATATTTTTAAAAGAAAAGGTGGCAGAGGACCTCCGCGGGCCCCTCGGGGCCCGCGGCCCCCACGCGAAATACTAGTTTATTATATATAAAGCTCGATACCCACTCACTCACTGACTGACTCACTGACATGCTGTTTTGAAGAACCCACAAGAGGTAGGGCTCGACTCTATACACGGTCGTATTAGAAATGCCTCCCCGACCACCAGAAAAATACGAAATCGACCTGAACGTGGAAACTGACCCGACACATGGGGCAGCTCTCCGCGACGGCTCGACCTATAGAGTTTGCCCGGAACTAAAGTCGCTCAGAACAGCCGGCCAATGGGTGAGCCGGTCCGAGATTTTTCAAAATGGCGGAAACAAGATGGCCGCCATACAAAATTGAAACGCGAATATCTCAGAAGCCAGTCGAGATAGATGGGTGGTGCTCGACCAAATGTCATTCAGGGTTGAGGGGGAAATCTGACCGAGTAATTTTTTTTCCAAGATGGCGGATTCAAAATGGCGGCCAAATTTTTTTTTTCTCCGATCGGATCGAAATTTTGCATCCGGGGCTTTTTGAGATCACAGATTTGAACTGCATACTTAATTTTTTGATTCCGCCATTTTCCAAGATGGCCGCCATACAATGTAATTTCTGTATCTTTGACCTGTTGTTTTGAAGAACCCACAAGAGGTGGGGTTCGATTTTTTAAACCATCGCATCAGAGATTTACCTGTCAGTACCAAAAAAATGAAAAATTGACCTGAAAGTGGAAACTGACCTGACACATGGGGCAGTTCTCCGCAACGGCTCGACCTATGGAGTTTGCCCCGAACTAAAGTCGCTCAGAACAGCCAGCCAATGGGTAAGCTGGCCAAATTTTTTAAAAATTGCAAAAACAAAATGGCCGCCATACAACATTGAAACGCGAATATCTCCGAGGCCAGTCAAGATAGATGGGGGGTGCTCGAACAAATGTCATTCAAAGTTGAGAGGGAAATCTGACCATGTAATTATTTTTCCAAGATGGCGGATTCAAAATGGCGGCCAAATTTTTTTTCACTCTGATCCGATTGAAATTTTGCATCCGGGGCTCTTTGAGGCCACAGATTCTATTGCAGTTTTTATTTTTTCAATTCCGCCATTTTCCAAGATGGCCGCCATACAAAGTAATGTCACACTCATTGACTTACTTGTGTTTTATAGCAGCTTTTAGAGATAGGGTTTGACTCTATACACCATCACATCACAAATTTTATCACAACTCCAAAAAAAATTAAAACCGACCTGAACGTGGAAACTGACTTGACACATGGGGCAGCTCTCCGCGATGACTGGCCCTATAGAGTTTGCCCTGAACTAAAGTCGCTCAGAACAGCCAGCCAATGGGTGAACCGGTCAAATTTTTTTAAAATTGCGAAAACAAAATGGCCGCCATACAACATTGAAACGCGAATATCTCCGAGGCCAGTCGAGATAGATGGGTGGTGCTCGATCAAATATCGTTCAAAGTGAGAAGAGTAATCTAATGAACTTAATTTTTTTCCAAGATGGCGGATTCAAAATGGCGGCCAAATTTTTTTTTACTCCGATCCGATTGAAATTTTGCATCCCGGGCTCTTCGAGGCCTCAAAATCAAACGCCATACTTGATTTTTCGATTCCGCCATTTTCCAAGATGGCCACCATACAAAGTAATGTCTGATTCATAGACTCGCTTGTGTTTTATAGCAGCTTTTAGAATTAGGGTTTGACTCTATACACTATCGCATCACAAATTTTATCACAAGTTCATAAATGTTTGTATTCAAAAAAGAGGTTAGCTATCGGCTGCAAGTAGCCCAGAACTATCTATCCATCGTCTATGTCTATGTTAAAAATTAAATAAAAGTATCTTGATCATTTATTCACTTTTTATTATTTCCTTTAGCGGTTCATGTAACTCACATTAAATAGTTGACTACAGAATTGAGCTTAAGTCAAAACTCTCAAGAGAAGACTCAGAAGACTCAGAAGTCTCACTCGAAACTGAGACTCGCTATTACTTTAGTCTCTTTGAATTCTGCTTTAGATAATTTGACATTACAGTAGATAATGTATCGATTCAAACTTTTGCGAGCAAACACTCAACAGTCTCTTTCAGCACAGAATCAAGGGAATCCATATTCGCAGTGTACAGCCAGGTAGGTTAGTTTTTTGTTCACATAGTTTTATTTCTAAGATTGAAATATTATAATTATAGAAAAAACTTGACTATTGTGAATATAAAGTAATACGTACTTAGAAAAAGTAGGTGTAGGTTAAGTAAGTACAACGACCACAACAAAAACGAAATGCTACCAGAAAAGTACCTAGGTTAGGTGAGGTTAGAACTGCGCCCCAACAAAAAACAAATTCTACCAAAAACGCATGGCTAATGTTACCTGTAAATTATCTGACTAAAATGAAAGTAGCAACCTTGTATATGTAATGATTATCAGTGTAATGTCTATAATGTTATGTAAATAATATAAGAACTAATAATCTTTGATTTGTCATTCTACTATGTTCTACTAAAAAAAATGGTTTTAAATTCTCTGTATTACTTTAAAAAAAAACCGGTCGCTATTTAAAAAAAATATGGTAAAGTTAGTACAACGACCACAACAAAAACGAAATGCTACCAGAAAAGTAGGTTAGGTTAGGTTAGAACTGTGACCCAACAAAAAACAAATTCTACCAAAAACGCATGGCTAATGACCTGTAAATTATCTGGCTGAAATGAAAATAGCGACCTTGTATAATGATTTTCAGTGTAATGTCTATTATGTTAAGTCAATAATATAAGAATTAATAATATTTGATTCGACATTCTACTACATATATTTGTATATAAATAAAAAAATAGAACACAAAATATTTACCTTGCTACTCCGCTACTTACGTGCAAGTTAACCAAGCCTGTGCGAAATATATACGTTTTGCATGCAAGCCCTCCCACCACTACTACCACACAAAACGCACACAAATCCCACAAACTTAATTAATCCTAACACCACACAAACACTGACGCGCGTTTCGATCCCTCTACGGGATCATTCTCAAAGTTAGAGCACAACCGATGCACATGCGACTTAACTTTGAGAATGACCCCGTAGAGGGATCGAAACGCGCGTCAGTGTTTGTGTGGTGTTGGGATTAATTAAGTTTGTGGGATTTGTGTGCGTTTTGTGTGGTAGTAGTGGTGGGAGGGCTTGCATGCAAAACGTATATATTTCGCCCAGGCTTGGTTAACTTGCACGTAAGTAGCGGAGTAGCAAGGTAAATATTTTGTGTTCATTGAAATGGACCTCCGCAAAGTAACGCCTGATTCAATAAAATATAAAAAGATAGTTTTAAAAATTAATTAATATGTTTAAATGTAATGAGTTTTTCATGAATTGATCATTCTATGAAATGAGAATATGAGAAACAATTGCTGTGGAACAAAATTCTATAAAAATATTGTCTACAATTATAGTAGTAATATACTTGTAGTAGTAGTTAGTAGTATACAACCTGCTCGACCAAAATTTCGTTCAATGTGGGAGGGATAATCTAATGAACCTAATTTTTTTCCAAGATGACGGATTCAAATTGGCGGCCAAAGAATAAAAAAAAATGGTTAGAAATATTTGAAAAAAAAAAACAGGGCGGCAGGGTGTCGTCCGCGGGCCCCGGGGGGCCTGCGGCCCCTACGCGAAATGCTTTTTCCAAGAGACTGATTTCAATGAGAAGAAAGGTATGCGCTATGGTTTCATTTCAAGCTCTAATCAGTAGCAATAATCTGCTCTTCGACCCGAATAAGCAAAATTAGTGACAAAAAAGCATAAAAAGGTTAGAAATATTTGAAAAAATAAACTGGGTGGAAAGGTATCCTCCGCGGGCCCCGCGGGGTTCGCGGCCTCCACTAGAAACACTTTTTCAAGACAGCGGCAAAAGATTAAAGTAAAAAAGGTTAGAAATATTTGAAAATAAAAACAGGGTAGCAGGACAGGATATCCTCCACGGGCCCCACGCGTAATACTTGAATTTTCAATTCTGCCATTTTCCAAGATGATCACCATTCAAGGTAGTTTCTGTATTTTTGACCTGTTGTTTTATACCAGCCTTTAGAGGAGAGGTTTGACTCTATGTACCATCGCAACAGAAACCTTACCAGAAGTACCAAAATAAGCTCTTAGAGGATGATGATTTCCTGGTACTTAAACTCTCTCTCCATCTTACGCCTGACGCGAGTTTAAATTTTTTTACCTATCCCAAAAAGTGTTCAAGGCCGCTAAACAAGACGGTTTTCACTTCAAAAAAAAAAAGAGTTGAAACGAACGCATACCAGTAAAGTAAAAAAAAAAGGATAGGAATATTATAAAAAAAAGGTGGCAGAGGACCTCCGCGGGCCCCTCGGGGCCCGCGGCCCCCACGCTAAATACTAGTCTTTATATATATAATTCTGCTGTACGTGTGTATGTCATTGAACTCCTCCTAAACGGCTTGACTGATTTAATTGAATTTTTCTGTATGCGTTTGAGTGGCGCCCTGGATGGTTTAGATTCACAAATTAACCCGGCAGATGGCGCTGCAGTCGGTATCTAGGTTATTTATCTATACCTACTGCAACTAAACTTTTTTATTATAGACTATATTAATCAAGTGGGGGCAATTAAGTGGGGGCCTGGAAAATTTACATTCACAAAAAAACAATTCGGCAGATGGCGCTGTAGTCGGTATTTAGGTTACTTATCTATACTGCAACTAGACGGGTGGACCGATTTGAATGAATTTTTTGTATGCGTTTGGGTGGCAATAAATAAAAAAAAATTAAGTAATTAAAATAAATTTGATACAATTCAATTTTTCCTTTTATACTTTTTTTAATACCCTAATCGCTTGAAATATCATATGCAGGACAACGTCTGTCGGGTCCGCTAGTATATATATATATAAGCCTTTTTATTCCGAATTCGCTACAATTTCAGTAAGTACCATGTTGTTGTTGTTATTGTCGTTTATTTATTAACTTGTCGCGTAATTCGGCGTGCCTCGTGGCATAGGCCTCCTCCGTGTATTGGAGGGTTTGGGCTATAGTTCCCACGCGCGCCCAGTGCGGATTGGGAACTTAACACACACCATTGAATTTCTTCGCAGATGTGTGCAGGTTTCCTCACGATGTTTTCCTTCACCGAAAAGCTCATGGCAAATTACAAATGTAATTTTCGCACATAAATTCCGAAAAACTCAGAGGTGCGAGCCCGGGATTTGAACCCACGACGCTCTGCTTGAGAGGCCACAGGTCAAACCACTAGGCTACCACGGCTTTTGCATGTATAGCACATGTTCATTGAAACGTTAGAAAATAAATACATACTTACATAAAGGTGTTTATAATTAATCAAACTACATTATTGTTGCTTAGTAAAGAATCACACGCTTACTTACCAAAGTTATATTATATTTAATTAAGTAAAGTAGACATTATACATACATCAGGACACATGACACGCAAGCCAGACACTGACACATACAACGAAACAAGAAAACACACTTTTTAATTCTATTAACGTAAAAACATATAAAAAAAGTTGTCTGTTTTATGTAGTGCGATTTAGGTCGAAACTATTAACTAAACGTAGTTTAAACTTTTTTGTTAATATAGTATCTAGATACTAGATAGGTTTAAATTAGGATAGGCTTATAATTTTGTCAATATCCTAAAATGACCAATTTCTGGGAAAATTAAATGAACCCAGAAGTTAACTTTTCATTAAACTACTTGAACATAGGTAATATTGATTTTTAATTTTCATTCGTAACCAATAACACTAGTAATATCGTCATATTATACGACCGTCATAAAATAAACTGCGGTCAAAGTACGTTGCATTAAAACATTGATGAGTGTAGCGGTGCTACGGCGTAGCACGTAGCCGGTGGTATTCGTAGCACGTCTACGAGCGCTTAGAGGAAGCAATCGTTACTGAATTTATATGGGATCGATTCAACTTAATATCTATTTATGTTTCAATAAAGTGTTCTATTTTGAAATAAAGCTAGTGTTGGGGATGTAAAATAATAATCTGTCTTTTTGTTCGTTATTCCCATTTTTTTATTGTTTAAACAACGAGCGTGTAAAGTGGGCTTTGTGTTTGGTAAGTCTTGAAGTAAAATATGCAGAGAATTATGAGCAGGGATAAAAATAAAGTTTATTAGTTAACGGTAGCAAGAGAGAGTACAAAGACAGGACAAGGAATGACATATTAGGAACACAATATAGAGCGTATTCAAAATATAAACCAGTAGTATCAAAAGTAGCCAGGGTGTTTACTATTATAAAATAGAAACAAGAAGGTTTAACAGTAAGTAACCGCAGTCCTTAGGTACCCGCAACACCAAAAAGACATACTCATACTCATACTCATACTCATACTCATTTATTCGTAATAATTACAGCCGATGCGTTGCCGACCTAGACTATCTTACTCTCCGCACCGCAGTGCAAGTTCATTTGTTTAGCGGCCCGACCATATACATAGTAAGACGGTGATAGCAATCCGAAAGGACTTAGGAGTCTTAAAAAAAATGTTGCCCATTTAACGCCGTACACTTTGAACTTAGGTCAATGTATGGAAACATCTGCCGACCAAAATCAAATTTAAAAAAAAACCCGATGCATTAATCGAGGAATATCATGGAATAATTACTACTGGCAAGTATACCTAAGGCTACCGAGCTGAATAACGACGACCGGATAGCCTAGTGGTTAGAGACCCTGACTATGAAGCTAGAGGTCCCGGGTTCGAATCCCGGTAGGGGCAGGCATTTGTATGATGAATACGAATGTTTGTGTCCGAGTCATGGATGTTGTATGTATTTAAGTATGTATTTATATACATTTTATAAGTATGTTTATCCGTTGCCTGGTACCCATAGCACAAGCTCTGCTTAGTTTGCGATTGGGTCAATTGGTGTAATTTGTTCCATGATTTTTTTTTAAATATTTTATTGAATCAGGCGTTACTTTGTGGAGGTCCATTTCAATGAACACAAAATATTTACCTTGCTACTCCGCTACTTAACCGCCGCCTAAAAAACGGTGACGTTACGGAATCGCAACAAAATGTATGGAGAAACGGTGCGAAAACGTGACGCATACGACATGTCACTGCGTATACGCGGCGGTTTGGTCGCACCCTGAAAAAAACATTGCCATATCGAAACAATCGAAACAGAATGTTTGTTCTAAATTCAAATAAAGCCGGGCCTGAAATGTAAATCTTGGAACGTCAGCGGCTACAAAAAGCGGTTCGCTTAATTACGCGTTAGCCAGTTAAAATAGTTGACGAGTTGATTAAACAGCCTGTTGCACCGCCATTTTGTATCCCTAAACAAGGAGTCGATCTCGGCTTTCCATTTTTAGGATTCCGTACCTCAAAAGGAACCCTTATAGGATCACTTTGATGTCTGTCCGTCTGCCAAGACCCTTTAGATCAAGAACGCGTAGGTACTATACAATTGAAATTAATACCAAATACTGCTTTATTCTTAGGAATGCGCAAAGGTATAAAATTGAAATTAAAACTTAATTAATCATCTTTATTAATTCAATCAAAGTAATTAATTATACATACACTCATTACAAATTGTAGAAAAGATGTTTCCATACAAATTGCGTGCTCTTAAAAAAATTGGGGGTAAGTACTTCCAGTTGTCATAGAAATTTGAAATTTGGTATGTAGGTACCTCTTATAGCACAACTAAATGAAATAGGTACTACCAAAAATCTGAACATTTCATGACTGTCTGTCTAGTTAAGAAACCAAATTAAAATGACCTTGCACTGCTTAAGAGTAGGGCTGTGCTAACAGTGGACCTTATAAAGGTGAAAAAGTAACAAAAAAATATGTTTTCAACTATGCATAAGTGAAAATGTCTACTTACTTTATTTTTACGTAACGCCTTTCATTTTTCGTACAGCACACATCTAAACTCATGTAAAAAAATATGACGTTCCTACAAACCATATCCAAACCTTGTCACACAAATGCGACACGCACACAACTAAACATTTCGAATGACCAATATGGTTATTGCCCGTGATATTTTTTCAATCGCCTATCGCCTGTCACTGTGCACTTTAGGACTCAAGCGTGAAAGCGACCAGGCGCGTTCGTGCGTCTACGAATTCGGCGCGGTTGTGGATTACGTACTGATTTATACTGTGGCCTAGGGGTGCGATCGACTTAACAAAATTTCCACTTTTCTAATTATCTGCCTCCGCTGTGACAACTGACAGCTCCGGCTCTGCCTTCGTTAATTTTTGACTCACGATTAACGATTGTTACGTTTTGTTTCGCGTGTGAGATCGGCTTTAGCTCATCTCTGATGATAAATTTTAACAGAAATGTTGCGGGTGGTAGAACCTTGTGCAAGGATCGTCCACGTATCCTGCCATCAAGCAGCAGCGTTTGTTCTGCTATGTGTCGGCATATAAAGTAAAACAACCAGTGAAATTACCTACTGGTACATGAGGTATTCCATGTTAGTATTAAGGTATTGTGAAAGCCCTTGGTGGTGGCCATTTACAATCCGGTGACCACTTGGTCGTTTCCAATCCTATTTCATTTTTCTTTTCATTTTTTTTAATGGTGCCTACGAATCGATTCAAAAATGTAACTTTGATGTGGTACAAATGCTAACATCTAACAAAATTATACTTCGAACACGTAAATTATTAATTTTAAACCCTCGCCCACTCATTTAACACTTGCTCGCTCGATATACCTATTGTTGCTTAGAAGTCTTAGAACGCACCAGAAAATTAGGCTTAGATTAGGTATACATTAGTATGTCGCCGAGCTAGTATAGTCGGTGAGCAGAAACGAAAACAGGGCGTGATAATAATAAGTAAGTAAGTAATGCTTTATTGTACAAATATAAAGAAACAGATACAATTCACAAAATAATACAAATAACAATAATAAATGCACAAAGGCGAACTTATCCCTATAAGGGATCTCTACCAGTTAACCTTTGAGTAGATGAGAGGAGCATTAAACGAGGGACCGACAAAGAGTGAGTTTAAAATTCTATAAAGTGAAAGCCACAATAGAGCGTACTATATCTAATAAAACATCATAAAATAAACTACTAAATATCATTACACACATGCATACATACAAAATACAATTAGAGTACACATATACAATATCTAAGGAGATGGTGTGAGCCACATCTTCCTCAAGCCCTCCCTGAACCACACCACGGAGACAGACTGCCTGATGGAGGTCGGTAACCGATTCCACAGCCTAGCAGAGTGAACTGTGATTTGCAGTAAGTTTTGGAAGATGAAGGAGGACATGCTACAAGGATATAATAAACACTAGGAACAGTAAAACTAATATTTACAAGTGTAAACACTTGACAGTACCTGCAATAGTGGCAGCCTTTTTTATACTATATGTGGGTATGTACAAGTAGATCACAGCAACAATTTCCAGTAATGAAACGGAGTTCAAAATTAATCATCAAAATGCGACTTGCGCCTTGCCAAAAAGCCGAGCGAGTGACAGGAAAAAACAAAAGCTAATCGTAAATTTTGAATTCATTTTTTGTAAGCGGCCAGTGCGCTCTTGGCGCGTCACGGAGGTTTGCCATGTTACAAGCAATGGGAACGCAAACGTCATAATCACATGATACGTAGGTGCGGCGCATTGCGCCCACCTGTCGGGCGCGTGCGTTGCTGACGTCACACGAGCGCCGGCGGAAACGCCCGAGCGAACCCGAACACGATTGATCTGCCCAACCATCAACACCTCTAATAAGGAACTATTGCACGACTATACTTGGAAGAGTCCGGCAATGACGGGGACGCAGTCTTAGCCCGTCTTAATGCAAGATAAATATTACATCAATCGGGGTGGCGGTGTTGCCACGGCAATGGGAGGAAATGTGGCTCGGTTATTCTAAAAAAGGGCCATAAAGTTTTCGTGTTGGTAACGGCTCGGATTTTTTTTACAAACGCTGTGTTTCATAAATGCACCCGCGGAAATTGTTTCGAAATGAAACACGTATTTTTGTGGAGAAATTTCACTTATTTTGTAAATGTACTGAGCGAAATACTAGTGCACGCTTATAAATCGATCAAGTAAAAGATTATACTTAATAATGACTGTAGTAAAGCATGCCTATAATGACCAAAAGTGCCGTAACGTACAGTGCCAAATGTTCCATAGCATTCAAAATTAATCAAAACGGTTTCAGTGGCTAAAAAAATTAGCCAATCCAATTTAAAATATGTCGCCGAACGTACGCAAAAAGTAGCCAAATGTAGCTAAGCAGCGGGTAGCCGGGCAACACTGGGGGGTAGTAGGGCGCATGCGCGGCGGCCGGCAGCTCAGTCCCGCTCCGGCCTCGCCGACCGCCGCACGTTCGCGGGACCCGGCGGCTCGTTGCACCAACCACATACCAGTCCCACGCGGCTACCGTAGTACCCCCACCGTAAGTCCATGCGACAACAGAACCAATCTCCTTTGACACGCGACGTATCGACCGTGTTTATCACAACCATGTGTTCGAGTAAATAGTGCGGTGTTACAAACCCATTTTTATTCCTCTCCAGTACCATCTGTTTAAAACGTAATCTTTAAGTTAATATCCAGCCCCGCCCGCGGTCTTAACCCTGCGAATGCTGCCCTGACGCGAGGACCACCCCAGTTTGTTTATAAGCGTCAGGTAACGCGTACGTAATACGACGAGAATATTACGCGCAGCCTGTGCCGAAACTTCTTAACTAGAACAACTTTACGAGCCAGGGCACTGATAAGCTTAATCAAAAGCCCCGATTCAAGTAAGCTACATATATTTACAATTGAATTCGTAATCCGAGGTTATAATTGTAAACGCTAAATGCTAATTTTACGTGACACGGAATTATACCGTCTTCTATAAAACTGGATTAAATTTTAACCACTTAACCTATTTTTTTCGCCATAAAACTGTCGGACGTAAAGTGTCCAATATTTTTACGTATCCAACCCATAAATAGGTGAGTCCCTGCCACGGATATGGGCCTGACTAGGCACGTATGTAATCGCTGCCATTTATATTCGAGGAGCAGTTATTTCTTATCGCATGTAATTTCTTACAAAGGAACGAGCTCGCGGGGGTCCCGACGAAAATGTAATTAGCATAAGAAATTGCTTTTTATAAGTATCAAAACTACTTCATAAACTGCTTGGGTTTAAGTACTTTTTAAGTATACTTTGAGTGCGGAGTTATTAGTTTCTTGTAATATCTCGTAAATGCGGCCAGTCGTAGTCTCTAGCTAGAAATTGCAGCCGACCTGCTTCAGATATTCGCCGTCGCATAACTACACTACCTAAAATATTTTTATAAAAATATTTTTCCTAAAACACTCTTGTGAGGCAAATGCGTACGCTACATCCAATTATGAGCGACACCGGCTTGCAAAATTCCAAATATATTTGGAAATTTTGAAGATTCTTTAATACTTTGATGTTTTCTTCTGATTACCAAGGCTTCAGTATTTTCCTACTCTTTTGGATAAAATAGGCCCACTGGATTCATAAATAATCACCGTAGACAGTTAACGTGTTAATAAGCCGTAGGTATGTAGCAGCAGCACTAAAGTAAACTAAATTTCTATTTTCTTTAAAGCTAATCATTACAACACAACCCAAGTTCTGTTATCGGTCATGATTATACATATTATAGACATGATGAAAAACATTATGAGTTAGCTATGGCGTAGTTTAAACTAGCCTCAATAAGCCATCCGGATGATTCCGGCGTGACTTATATGGTCCGAGATTTATACTGATATTTCAGCGCATATCCGCCATATTGCGATATATTTATATTCTATATTCCAACCGTCCACTCAAGTTTTTTTAATCGCCGCTAATGACTTCTCCGCCTAATTAATGACGCTTGACATTTAAGTAATGAAACCTTTCCGGAAAAATGTGCCCCTAAAAGCTGTTTGTTGGGTTCCTAATTTTTTAAGATCGCGAAGAAAAATAACAGACATTAACCGAATTGAGTTTTGAAATTATTATTGCTTGAACATGACTTTGGTTGTTCTGCAATTGCAGTACATACATTACACACATAAATCACGTCTATATTTCTTTAGTCAGAGCCTAAGAAAACAACTTAAAGGCCACGATTAGCATAGTAATTTGTTGTTAGTTTGTTAGCCGCATCGGCTATAGCATAATATGTCATAATTCCTTCGCCAATTGCATTATCTGTTGCGAATAGTTTTAAAAATGGCTGCCAATACGAAAATACTGGCAGGTTTTCGTTCACATTAGTTAATGGGGCTAAACATTTGAATAGCGTTCACGGGGCCACAGCCAACATGAAAGGGACTTTAGTTCCATTTAATCTGAACATAACGATGATCGCGTTCGTGTCATGTCCGAAATTTATCGCGATGATAAACTAGAAGATCTAGCACTACAATGTGAATATGATTGCTACTATTAGATACCTACTATTAAATAATAAATATGACCTGAATTTTCAACATGAAACTATCGTGAGACTCATAGTTGCAGACACGGATAAAAGTCGAGTGATGCTCGACATGTTTCGGCCTAGTTCATAGTCCTTCCTCTTGGAGCGCTCGCCCCGGCGGCAGCGAAACGAACACTGCCCCACTGAATAACCTAAATTGCCGAATAATTGTACTTAAAAAAAAAACATTCCGACGCCGACGAAGACAGGGCTGTGGCATATGGACTAAATATCCAGTGACTTGACGCAATTTTAACTATTTTTTTTTTTTTTCAAAACAATTAAAGCCTATTGTCCTCATAAGGGCAAAAAGACAGTATTCAAAAGCGACCTACCTGTTTAATGAGATACTATCATCCCGCTTAGTGGTTAAAGATTTTTAAGTTATTTTGTCTTAATAAGCAATATTTTTTGCCATACTGCTAGCACGGCAATACTACATGTTACCTCTATTAAAAATCAAAAATAAATTGCTAAAACAATATAAATCATTGGTCAAATTGAATTCCCCCGAAAAGCCGGTAAAGACGGACTCAAGTGGCGTGTGGGCCGTTTTTCGACGCGCGCCGAAACCCATGGATTAGCCCTTCACAAAATTAAATTCTATAAGGTTATTCGGTTGCTTTAGTAGAATATTGTTCTCAATAAAATATTGCTTTTGGAAGCTGGGAGAACTTACTGTATTATTTACTGCTTAGGTTTGATTTCGGTGAAATAGAGCTACCTGAGTACATTAATAATCGCATTACAGGTTTAAATATTTTTGATCATTTGAAAAGCTCCGGCGTATCTGATAATGAATGTACATTTTCATACTTTTCTTGAACTTTACTTTTTTATGTGATAGGAGGAAAACGACCATGTGGGTCACCTGTCTCCACTTCTCCAGCCTATATACGTCCCACTGCTGGGCACAGGCCTCCTCTCAGAATGAGAGGGCTTGGGCTATAGTTCCCACGCGGGCCCAGTGCGGATTGGGAACTTCACACACACCATTGAATTGATTCGCAGTTGTGTGCAGGTTTCGTCACGATGTTTCCTTCACCGAAAAGCTCATGGTAAATTTCAAATGAGATATCGCACATAAATTCCGAAAAACTCAGAGGTGCGAGCCCGGGATTCGAACCCACAACCCTCTGCTTAAGAGGCCACAGGTCAAACCACTAGGCTACCACGGCTTTTTTAGTGGGTCACCTAATGGAAAGCAATGTTACGGGTGCGTTGCCGGCCTTTTATGAAAAGAGTAGGCTCGTTTTGTGAAGATCTCTAAGTTGTAGGTACCGGTCCGGAAAAACTGGTTCTACTTCTAAAATATTCATGTTCGTTAAAGCGTTTGCGAAAATTGTTGACGAGTCAGTCATTCAGCACTTTTGTTTCGATATATTAGGACTAGTAGTAGGTGTAGGGGGTGTAGTTAGGTATATGTGTTTTATGCACAATAAAGAGTTATACATACACACGTACATACTAGCGTCAAATTACTAGACAAGTATCTGAAATTTTCAATTTGAAGTAAGTAAATGCTTTATTGTATAAAATATATCGAAACAAACACAATTCACAAAAAAAGATTGAATATATGCACAAAGCCGAAGTTATCCCTATAAGGGTTCTCTACCGTCTATAATGTCCGTCTATAATGTCCGTCTATAATGTCCGTCTATAATATCCGTCTATAATGGAAAGAACTCCATTGAACTTGCAATAAATACGTTGGCTTCCATGTGTTCGCGAGCAAAGCCTGTTAAGTCTCTTGCTCCGGCGTCGACGCTAAAAATCGCGAGCTTTGATCATTAATTAATTAATTTCCCCGACTGAGAACGTGTTTGGGGGATTCTATTAACCACGTTTTTGAATCTGACACGTTGAGTTTGTTAACTACATGCGCGGTATCTAATATTCAGTCGTTAGAGAAAATCTATGAAATAAAGCGTTAGTGAACAAGATATTAAATAGATACTATAAAACGGGATGAGAAAAGGATAGACCTAATATTTTGTGTTTTCACTTAAAATTTTTGACGCAGCTTGCTCTAAAAGAAGTCAATTTTTTTTTTTTTTTTTTTTTTTATATAAGAGGGGGCAAACCTAATTACCTTATCTCCCGTCCAATCTAATCTAATACCCCGTCTAATAATCTAATGGTCTAATTTCCCGTTTATAATATTTCGAATGAACTTAACCGTGAATCATTAAAAACTCTAACTACCTATATTTTTACACACATTATATCTCCTTTTTTCTTGTAATTTGTTATCGTCATTTTTTTTATTTGTTCCTATCTGTACCTCACACAACCGAGTTTTTTTTTATAAATCGGTATTTCAAAGATTGCCCCCCATAGTTACAAAAGACAGTGGCAGCCCCCCCTCCCAAAATTACCTCGACATTAACTACCTTCCATTAACTCCATTGCTTAATTGTTACTAAACATTCGCGCGTCTGTCATAAAATCAGTTAAGTTTGCTCCTTGCTAATCGTAAAGTTGCGTAATTACGCACAATATACGCAACGTCGGCCCCTTATCATGTTTGCGTTACGCATTACTCATGTTTGATATTTGTTAATTTCGAAGGTAGTAAACTTCTTTATCTTAATGTTCAGGGCTAGCGTTTCACTGCATTTTATAAAATCACTAGCTGTTGCCAGCGACTTCGTCTGCAAAGAATTCGTTTATCGCTATCCCGCGGGAACTACGCAATTTTCCGGGATAAAAAGTAGCCTATGTGCTATTCCAGACTTTTCTCTATCTATGTGCCGAATTTCATCCAGATCCGTTGGGCCGTTCTGGCGTGATTGAGTAACAAACAAACATCTATCCATCCATCCATCCATCCATCCATCCATCCATCCATCCATCCATCCATCCATCTATCCATCCATCCATACTTTCGCATTTATAATATTAGTTAGATTAGACTAGCGACCCACCCCGGCTTGGCACGGTATATTATGCATGTATTATACATATAAACCTTCCTCTTGATTCACTCTATTTACTAAAAAAAAAACCGCATCAAAATCCGTTGCGTAGTTTTAAAGATTTAAGCATACAAAGGGACATAGGGACAGAGAAAGCGACTTTGTTTTATACTATGTAGTGAAGTGCAACCGCAGCTTTAAAACAAATTTCGACCTATACGCCCCGTGTGGCCTTTAGGTCTTGTTACCTTAGGCTATGTCTACCCCGTAAGCATAGCTGGGCACCGTTAATCAAATAGTTAACTTCGTTAATCGTTAATCCGCTACAAAAAAAGTTAGCTTCGTTAAACGTTAAAGCGTTACATTTCGGAAGAATTAACGCAAGTTAACGTTAATCCGTTAATAAATATGTAAAATTGCATTTTTATATCGTTGAGTTAGTGAACTTATAAAACTTGTTGGTTTAGGTTCTGCGCTAAGTAATGAAATGATCAAACGAAACAAATCTCTTCGCAGTTTTCTCACTCGCACGCACTAGCAAAATATATCTAGTTTAATTTAGTTTTGTTTTTATTTTACTCGCTGCCACGCGCCGCCCGGCACTTGTCGTTTCATACTTGTCCGAACCTGTTTTTCGCGCAGCGCCGCGGTGTCGTGCGGTAAATAGTAGGCATAGGATTAACGATTAACGGACTTCTGCATTATTAACGGAAGTTAACGTGTCCGTTAACATTTTTAAAAGTTAACTTAAAAGTTAATCCGTTAATCAAAATGTTAACTTCGATAATTAACGATTAACGGATTAACGAGTTAATGCCCAGCTATGCCCGTAAGGGATATATACGTGGTTTGTGTATGTGTGTACGTGTATTTTTGTCAGGCAGAACAGCGAGAGCTATCTCATGCCAGGGCTTTGTGGTTTGGATGAATATTTCATGCTGATTGAACTGGACCAATTGAGATAACTAGTCGCGCTGAACGGAAACTGAATCCGGATTGATGTGATTACTGAAACAGCGTTTACTGGCATTGATGCCTGTTAACGGATGGTTAGTTTTAACTAACTTAGTTACCCGGTTGTGATAACATTATTTACGGTTGTCTTGCTTTACAGAGACATGTTACGAGGTTTTGACATTTTGAATTAGTTGAAATGTTTCGCAGTCAGTTTAAAAAAAAAAACAATCCCCATTTTAAACTGTAATTTTTAACTGTTTTTGTAAAGGCAAATTTTAATTATTTAAAATGATTAGAGCCTATTTAATTATACACTCAGTGGCACATTTAGCGGAACATAGAAAAAAAGTGTAGGTAACTATTTCTAGGAAATATCAAATGAATCAAGAAATTTTTATTTCTTAATTTTTATGTTTTACTTTTTACGGTTTTACCGTTAGAAATTTAATTTCTAAACGACACTGAAAATTAGAACACATAGAAAAATCCGAAAAGTAAAGCTATGGCCGGGAATCGAACCCGGGTCCTCGTCATTCCGTGACGCGTGCTATACCCCTACACCACCCATTCCCGGCCATAGCTTTACTTTTCGGATTTTTCTATGTGTTCTTTTTCAGTGTCGTTTAGAAATTAACTATTTCTATTTTTTTTTTTCTGGTCAAGCATTACGGTCTGTTTCAATAAGGGTTAAGTGACAGATCCTTAGAATGTAACCGTTAGTGTTCACGAAAGTTTTGACAGCAAAATAAATACTAAATTGAATTACTTAGAAATAAACCAATACTTGGTACTGTATATTAATAACGTTCTAAAAAGAATCACGGCGATGTTTTTTGCGTTTACATAATTTTCACGTACAAATTTTCTCTATATGTCATTATTAACGAGACGTTGCTAGGTTACGTTCTATGGTCATTAAAACTAGAGAGGTAACTATGTATAATTGGGTAATCGGTTAAAATCGCGTATAATCGAAAATCCAAAGACAACCTACAAAAATATGAAGTGAGTAATACCTTCTTTCACACTCACTACACAATAGCAATCGATTTTATTGGTAATAAATAGATTCCTTAGAACTTCAATTAGGTACATTATGAAGTTAAATAATATTTTATACAACCTATTTTGTTGAAAAAACACAACTTGACAAAATGCGTAAAATATGAATTATAATTATTACATCTTAGGAGATTGACTTGAGTATCATTATAACGAAATAGCATTTATGTAATAAATTAATATGCAGTCGTTATTTTTATGGAATCAATTGTTATTAGTACTAAGATATAATCGATAATCGTTTTATGTGAAAGGTGTCACAAAGAAGCCTCACCTCTAGATTTGACAATGTTAATGTCACATACAACCCTACCTTATTGAAACCGAGTGTAAGTAGGTATGCGTTATGCAAACATTTTTATGATTCGCTAAATATGTCGCTGAGTAGGTATATATAGGAAACGCAGGAAAGAAAAACGTAACAAAAACGTCAAAAACGTGTCAAAAATGACACAAAAATTCTGCGGTGTTCATACATTTTCTTAGGTGTGCAATTCGCTGACAAGTAGGTACATCGGTTATTTTCTTTCTTCTACGGATTTCTTCATTCCTGGTCCGATCTGACAAGACACTCCAAGCGTAGCTCTTGAGCCTTAAGAGATTACTTCTTACTCCAACGAATTAAGAAAATACCTAATGCCCACTCATAAACCAGAACAAGACAATTTATTGTTACCATGGTAGGTACGCGTAATTATTTCCCTAAAGCCCTCAACCCCCACAAAGCAGGGGGACAGCTAACAATATTTTATATTTACGGCGTATTGCGATGAGTTAGCACCAGTTGTAACTCTTCGATGGGAGGGAAATGGGAATCAATATGGAAAGGCTTTCATGCGTAAAGTATGTTTATACAGCGACGTAGGGTTCTACACTCAAAGGGGCGCCTGCGGAACCTTAATACAACAAACTAACAAAAAGAACACCGGGTAGCACTCCGGGAGTGCCGGCAGAAGTGAAAACTACACACGCACACTCGCGCAAAAAGAAAAAAAAAAGGAAAAAAATACACGAGATTTGAACTGCGGTCACCTGAAAGAACACTAGGTCAAACGCACATACTTTAAAGCGACGAAATCAACGTAAATAAAAAAAATATATATATATATATCTTGGGACAATTGACACCAATTGACCAAGTCCCAAACTAAGCAAAGCTTGTGATATGGGCACTAGACAACGGATAAACATACTTATATAGATAAATACATACTTAAATACATATCAAACATCCAAGACTCGAGAACAAACATTCGTATTTTTCATACAAATATCTGCCCCGACCGGGGATCGAACCCAACAACGTACACAACGTACACTTAAAAAATCAAACGCGACTCTAGCTTCATTCGTATTTCAAAACTAGCTCTTAGAGGATCCTGATATCCTGGTACTTAAACTCTCCCTCCGTCTTACGCCTGACGCGAGTTTAACATTTTTTACCCATCCCAAAAAGCGCTCAACGCTTCTAAATAAGTTTTCACTTCAATAATTTACCTTGGTAATCCGCTACCACACGTGCAAGACAGCCAAGCCTCTGCGAAATATATGCTTACATGCAAACGCACCCGCTACTTCCTTAAACCTAACTATCCCCTGCACCACACAAAAACACTGACGGGATTTAAACCTCATAAGGGTCCATCCTCAAAGCGCAGTGCACGGGACTTAAGTCACTAAAAAATGTGATACCAAAACCGTATGCTATTTGGCTTGTAAATTTGTAATTTGAAAAAAAAAAACTGTTTTTTTTTTGTATGTCTATGTAAGGTACCAATATAAATTGGTCAATTTTGCTCAGGAGCAGAGCTTTGCTAACACTGGATTCACTTGCCGAATTTCTAGAGAACTCTCGACGCGCGAGTCCGACTCGCACTTGGACGGTTTTTTCTTTACTGTTTGGCTTCGTACAGAACTCAAATTTACGTCGACATTACACTTGCGTAACTTTGCGCGTTCTAAGGTGTAATTCCATAAGTGGCCATTAGAGCGAAGCTAATTTCCTGCTTCTGGTAACTATTTCTTGTTAGTTATTTCATACTCTATATGTTTAAATATATTAGTTTGATAATAGCCGGCTTTAAGACTAATAATTAGATACAATCTTTAGGTAAATCTCGTGCATATTTGTAATATATGCCGTTGGATGAATAACTTCTTCACTTTTAAGAATAACTTCTTCAAGCTTTACTAATGCTCTCGTTAACACCATGTCCATACGGAACTCAATCACGTCTATTGCTTAGGTTCAGGTTCCTATAACATACATGCATACATATCGTCACGCCTCTTTCCCACAGGGGTAGGCAGAGACAACTTTGTTCCACTTGCTACGATCCTGACATACCTCTTTCGCTTCATCCACATTCATCAATCTCTTCATACATGCTCGTCGGTTTCGGGTCCTATAACATGATTCCTTAAATTTTCGCCGATTCCCTTGATGGTTTTATACCATCTGCGCGGGGAAGCAACTGGTACATTCTATGTTTTCTCTTTGCTCCCAGACCCGCATGGAAGTACAATTAGATAAGAATTTAATATCACTGACGTAGCCAATCGTAATGGATGCAGCAGAGAATGCCGCTGTACAGCTCAAAGTTGATTGCATTCCTTGAGTGAGGCCAGTCGTCCATTGCTCACTAGTAGTGGGAGATAAAATACGTCGACAAATGTGACCTATACTCTCCAGCCTATATACGTCCCACTGCTGGGCATAGGCCTCCTCTCAGAATGAGAGGGCTTGGGCTATAGTTCCCACGCGGGCCCAGTGCGGATTGGGACCTATAGACGATGTGACAAACCCCCGAACGACAATTCAGTGGGGTTAACTTATAGCTGGTAGAAAAAAAATTTAATCTAACTTATATTATAAATGCGAAAGTATGGATGGATGGATGGAAGTTTGTTACTCAATCACGCCAGAACGGCCCAACGGATCTGGATGAAATTCGGCACATAGATAGAGAAAAGTCTGGAATAGCACATAGGCTACTTTTTATCCCGGAAAACAGCGTAGTTCCCGCGGGATAGCGATAAACGAATTCTTTGCAGACGAAATCGCTGGCAACAGCTAGTAAGGACTAAAATCTACACACATCAAAAAAGCCTTGGGATAATTATTATTCCTAGACAAATTTGATGTTTTGACTCGGTAGTAATATGCCTATACTGAAATGTTCAAAACTGTCTAGGGGTAAAAAATGTCCCTAGACGTTTTTGATAAGTGTAGTTTAGCAAAATGTTAAGAAACCATAAACTTTACAAAAATGCTACTAAATAGAACTAGGTTGTGGTCACTAAATACTAATTACCACTATTACCAGGTCGTCTTTATTTCTACTAAATTCACAAGCGCAACCTTTACAAAAAAATTTGAAGATTTCGTTTTTTTATGATTCTGATAGGAGGCCTTTGCCCAGCAGTAGGATATATATATAGGCTAGAGAAATGAGCAAAATATATATTTTTAGCTTGTATACCTTATATACCCCAGTGAATTATAGGTCGGGATGTTTGTTACCCTGTAGAACGAAATTGTCATTTAACTTGTAAGACACGGCCATTGCTGTTCTCTGATTGGCCCAAGTTAAAGCGTGACACTATACTTTATTTAATTTAGAACGAGAAACCTCAATAACATTATATTGCGTCTGGTCAACTATTTGTTTCCTAGCAAATAGTACAGTGCAATAGTTTGGCAGCCGCAAAATAAAATTGTTTTAATGCCACTTTAGGGTGCGACCAAACCGCCGCGTTTACGCTGTGATGTGTCGTATCCGACACGTTTTCTCACCGTTTCTTCATACATTTTGTTGCGATTCCGTAACGTCACCGTTTTTTAAGCGGCGGTGTGGTCGCACCTTTATTTGCGTGGCGTCAATTGTTACTCTAGTACGAATCGTAAAGAGATTACAGTTCACGAGCCGCAATATAATGTTGTTGTGGTTTCTCATCCTAAATTAAATGAAGTATAGAGCTGCGCAAGCAGAGGTTATGTCGATATTGATAGGTTGTGTAAAATTAATAAATAAATGCCGTCCGCTGTTGGTGCATTTCGAATGGGCTGGTAGCTCAGGCGTTCCGAACTTTTATCTAAAATAGAGTGATCCACTTTTAGCAAGGCCGGTACACGAATTCACTAATACTGTCGCCAAGCAGCAGTGAGTTACTATTGCGCTGGTTAAAAAAGCGTGTGTACAGCGAAGCTGAAAGTCGCAGTTATTTATGCTAGCCTCGTACAGCAATATTATCCTTCACTTTCTAATTGGCCAGAAACTTTTAACCCTGCCAATACCTACCGTGCACAAGAAAGAACGGAAGTTAAAGCTAGTCCGAGCGAAACACATGACCAACTCTATTTTCACGTAATAAGATTGAAATTAGAACGCCTATGCTAGTGGACTTAGATCATTATGCGCGTAGCAAAGGTTACTCCAAGATGGCTCTTGAATCCGGAACTTTCAAAATTACCTGAAGTTTGGAGACATCTGAAGGATATCTCTGAAAGGTAAAACATATTCGTTGGGTTTGGAGAAGTACGCGTTAGAAGTTTGGGGAGTCTTATCAGACGGTCAACATTATCGTGATAGTAGTATGTCAATATAGGATCGCGATATGCGTGAATCAGACTGTCTCACTCACTCTTAGGGCCACTTGCACGGACTTAACCCCGTGTTAGATGCTAGCCCGGGGCTAAGTAGTGTCAAAATGTAGGGAATTGTCAAACCTAACCCCGAGTTAGCGATTTCATTTTTTAACTCTGGACTGTGCAAGTGGGCCTTAGAGTTCACGGAGTGTACAATATTTTCATACCTTTCTAACGTATGCCGAGAGAGCGTACTCGTTACTATTTTGTTATTAAGCTGAAAGTTGCACATACACTCAGCGATTCCGAGTGTCTTTTCTGTGTAATGCAGACGGAAATTTTTAATTAATTACTTTACCGCAAGGTACCTAATTATGTGGTTTTCTTTTAATACTTGCTTGCCGTTTCGCCGGGAGTTTATTAAAAAACCGGCAATGTGTTCGGGAGCTCATACACAAAGCGTATATAATCAACTCTTAATATTTATTTAGTAATCGATTTAAAAATCGGATAAAACAATACAATACTATACATACAATAACTCGTTATTGAACACCACGTATAATCAAAACAACACTTCATTTTCATTATATCACTTGTTATGGCGGCCACAAGGCAGCAGATTTGAATGAAATTTGATATGTAAATAGCTGGTTATCTTAGTACTTATCCCGATTTTTACCATGGGATAAGAAAATCTCGAAATGTATGAATAATATTACTGAATTTAGCATGAAGATAGGTTCAGCCCCGTGTAGGACATAGGCTAGTTTTTATCCAGTAAGATCTGGAACCAACTTCCTGCGGCAACATTCCCCGAGCGGTACAATTTAGGGATCTTTAAAAAGCGAGCCTTCCTCTTCTTGAAAAGGCCGGCAACGCACCTGTGATTCCACAAGTCTTGCAGGTGTCTCTGGGCGGTGGTGATTACTTTCCATGAGGTGTACCGTCTGCTCGTTTTCCCCCTCTTATATTAAAAAAAAGTAAAATCGCATAATTCCCGCGGGATAGCGATAGGCGAATTCTTCGTAGTCGGAGTCGCGGGCAACAGTATAAGTACCAATAATTTCTGTTCGTGTTCTTTGCCGGATATTGAAACCGAAAATGAAATTCGCCGACGAAATTCGAAAGCCTTTTCCAATACCACAATCCGCAAGTTTGCCAAAACTGTTTGTATTGAAGTGGCTTGGTTACGCATTACCGTCCTGCGTACTTAAAACAGATTGACCTATTTCGTTAACCTCCCGTGCCGCAGAGGCACTTAAGGTTGTAAATAGACTCCCTGTGGAGTCTTTTGCATTTTAGAGAATAATCAGAAACGTAGTGAAAGCAGAGACGATACAAGGTTATTGACACGTGTTCATGCTCTTACGTTTGCTTTATCTGAGATAGTCTTCATCACATGCATGACACACTCATCTGTAAACGCGTTGCGCGTATCCATGGTTGATGATGCTCACTTGCCATCAGGTGATTTGATTGCTCGTTTGCCCTCCCTGTTGTATAAAAAAATATAATTAATAACCCACTTAAGCAGATACTTTCAAAGTAATCGTACTAAAACCCTCTCGGGCCGACGATTCGCGCAAGTGCGTGCTGTCTGTATCGCCCTTCCAGCTCATTACCCAATCGTTGTCACGAACGAAATAATTCACCCCCAACATAACAATTTGTAATGTCTCATTCCGGTTTTTCCCCGATTTCGGGGCTTAGTCTGAGCGAGGTTAATTTCCATTGCCCATGTCATGTGGACATTAATTATATTTTTATGTTGCGGGCGCAATCCCGCGCGGAAACACTCACGGAAGGCTAGACTAGGGTCCGTTTCAGCTGAAGATTAATGCGTTCCATCCAAGTACATAAGTTGGGTAATGTATGCGCTCGCTTTGTCCGCATTTGTCCAACGGCTCGGCATGCATCGCATAAACTTCTCTTTGGCCGACTGCCGCTATTTATCGCTATATATCAGCCAAGTTTCCATCTCATTTACTGCCGCCCGACTGGCCTCGAATCCTCCCGAATAAACCCGAATTAGCAAAACGACGCGTCGTCACCGCCCGATCCTATCGGCGCAATGAGATATGAAATGAAACTCGGTGGACTAAATACGCTAGAATAAACGCTCGTTTACCCAGTTGAAGCAACAAAAGGCTCTTAACAAAATATTTTTTCACGTATCACGTGAGCGTGGAGTGCGGTCACGGAGGTTTGTCCCGCCCGGGGCGTCGTCAAAGGAGATTAGGTTCCCTCTACCCGATCGTCGGCCGCCCGCGTCATAGCCGCCGGCGAGACGCACTACACCCCTCTTCCTCAGGTTCAGCCAAGTCTTCCGAGTGTTTATGGATTCAGTGATCGTACGTTAGTGCAGCAATGGCGTGGGGGTATTGGTCGGCGTCGTCGGTGCTGCCGGACCGCGGGCGCTCGCCGCGGCGCGCGGGCACGTCCGCGGTGCACGCGCACCCCAACCCGCCCACGGCGCGCGAGGTCATGGAGTCGCACGACGAGAGCATCATCCACACGGCGTCCACGTCGCGCGACAGCCGGGACCACTCCGCCTCGCCGCACTCCTCGTCCAACGGCGGGCACTCGCACCATCACGAGGTGCGGCACGCGGTGCCGGCGAGTGCGTTGTTCGGGGAGAGCTACGGGGAGCTGTCGCGGCGGCCGTCGTTGGACTTGGGGTCGGTGCGGAGCGCGTTGGCGTCTTGCGGGGGCGGCGGGACGCTGAGCGCGGGCTCCACGCTGACGCGCGGCGGCACGCTCGCGGACTACTTGCCGCCGACGCCGTGCCCGCACCACCACCGCGTGTACGTGGACCACCACAAACACTACGAGCAGCCGATCCAGCCGGTGCACGTGGGCGTGGCGCACCACTCGCACTCGCACGCCTCCAGCCGGCACCACACAGACGACGAGGACGACCTCGAGCCGGCCTACGCCACAGGTAACCCATTGATACTATTTCTGTGCAGGTTACGTAACGACCAGGCGTTTTGTGGGTCGCCGACCGCCCTATAACTTGCGCGAAAACAAAGCGAGTCATTGACGATACAGAATCGATTTGATCGTGGCTCGTTTCTGCTTGACTGATTCGTATCATTTATTACGTTGTGAATTCCGGGCTTAGTTCGCGCTTGTTCGTTGGAAATTTCTTATTTCGAACTATTTTCTGAAAAGATATACGTCGTAGAATGTAATGTTATTGCGGGCAGCGGTCGGCCGCTACTGTTTTTTCCCGACATTGTCGCTTCGGATTGTCGTCAAATGTGTGTTCAATTTCAGCTTGGAGACCTATTTTATTGGGTCAATTCGCGCATTGAGCGTTTTTGTGCTTAAACGAGGGATTGATAATTGCTTTTATATTTAATAGGATATTACCTAATTTTCGGATTAAAATCATTTCCTAAGATGTATTATTTTGTTCTTCACCATTTTCCTAAGTTTTTTTCTGAAAGCGTGCAGACTACTATTTTCTGACAGTCCAGTTCAGAAAATACGTAAAAAGTCCACCAAAAATCTTCTGTAAATAAATAAAAAAGAAGAAGCAAACCGACTGACACGTCAAAAAACGGCCCACATTAATAAGAGCTTGTGGCATAGCTCTTCCTTTTAGACGTATCATTTAGACAACTAATAAAGACAGGTTTTCCGAAATTCTGACGGAAAAAGACGCTGCAACCTAGCATCTTTAAATAACTGACTTACTAAAGTACGTTTGCAATAATCGATCACCTTTAAACATGCTTCATTATTCCACTGCACTTCAGGTTGAACAAACATGGTGTGCATGTGTGCGTCCCACTTCTCCACAATGCCTTTATTTCCGAACTGTTTAAAACACTCACATAGCTCAGCGACTATAATTTAGCTAGAATACTGTTGTTAGTTTTAATAGTAGTTTGTCGCTTCGGTGTGTTTGTTGAGGTTATAAAATAAGTTTTTAACGATGGACTTAAACTAGGTGATTTAAGTCGCGGGATAACTGGAATTAGACTAGAATTTTCCGAATTAAAATACTGAAAACGGATTCAAAGGGAATTTATATTGACTATATTGTGGGTAAGAGTAGGTACCTAGTTTTTTAATTCGTTCACTGCAAATGATGGTTTGTGTTTTTGATGTGAATCTTTGTCACCGACCTGTGTTAGTTCAGGTTTTTTTTAAATTGATAGAGTGGTTCAAGAGGAAGGTTTATATACTATGTATAATCCTACGCAGACGAAGTCGCGGGCAGAAGCTAGTAAATAATAAAATATGAAAAAATGCAATATGAATAAGAATAAGAATAAGAATGTTTATTGCAGAAAATGGGCTATGTGCTATTATTATCAGACTATTAATAAAACTTTCGCCAGTTTTCTACACTTTTATATAAGAGACTATTACTGCTGTTGTACTTAAGAAATTTGTGCATTTACGTTTTAAGGGTGGCAAAAACGGTTGTGTGGGCCGAAAAATCCTTCTTAACTAGCGTGCATTTCTGGAAAATCCCGTTTTTTTTTCAAGTTTTTCTAACGTACAGACACGATCGCCCAGTCCTACATATGAAACTTCAATATCTGTAAAAACAAGGCACCCGTAAATACGTTCTAACTAGCTGTTGCCAGCGACTTCGTCTGCAAAGAATTTGTTTATCGCTATCCCGCGGGAACTACGCAATTTTCCGGGATAAAAAGTAGATTATGTGCTACTCCAGACTTTTCTCTATCTATGTGCCGAATTTCATCCAAATCCGTTGGGCCGTTCTGGCGTGATTGAGTAACAAACAAACATCCATCCATCCATACTTTCGCATTTCGTATGCGCGTTGATTTCGAATAGAAAAATCAAAACAAATATGAAACAAAAGTCCAACGATGCCAAACAGACTGCCCTACGGCCTAGATTCACATTCACTCATACAAACTAACGGATTAAAAATAAAAAGTGCTGCAATGTGAGACTCGGGAGTTTGAAAGCCGTTTGACGTTTAAATGATGGGGATTTTCAGCTTAATGCCTGCCTTTTGATTGTTGAATGCCATCGTATCTATACTTGTAAACTCTTTTAGTATGTAGGTAGATAGTAGCTGTTTCTCTCCCCGCGCAGATAGTATAAACTCTTCGAAGGAATGGGCGAAAATCTTACGAATCATGTTTTAGACGATGCGGCAAGCAACCCATCGCTATTTTTATCCCTGTTTCAACCTAAGTATATCATGCTAATCTTTGATCTGGTTACCTTAGGCTCTGTCTACGACATCGGCAGCTCTATCTGGTTAAAGACGTGAGTTATACGTGAGTTTATTATTATTATTATTATTATTAGTTGTATGTTGTATGTTTCAGAATGTTTCACGCGGGAATTTCGCGAGAGCCATACTTATATCTTATCCATATGTAAAGGTGACTCGTTTGGGTTGAGTATTGATGAGTCAGTCAGACAATCAGGTTTTCTTTTTGTTAACGAGATATTTCCCTGCTGCCTTGAAAGTGACATTCATTGCCCATAATCACGCTAAACGTGGCATTTAAGTCTTGTTACTTTAGGCTCTATCTACCCCTTAAGGGATAAAGACGTGATACGTATTATACTTAGTTTAAGCGTCGATCTAATCTAGTTGGAAAGCAATAACATTGTTTGACGATTACTCAGATTATTGTTAAATAAGTGATCTAATATTTTACTGATTACAATCGAACAAATAGGTATGTAGCCAGGGTTGACAACGAGCTTTTACCGTCCTGACTAACATAAATAATGTAAACGTGTTGCTATACAGAGTGTATCAGATAGCCCCTAACAATAATCAACTGGGGTATATAACCATAGCTATAGAAGCTAAAAAAAAAATATTAAAAAAAAAATTGGAGTATTTTTTTTTTTGTTTTCTATAGGAATGATTGCAGTTAATACTACCATTCCTATAGAAAATATAAAAAAAAATTACTCCAATTTTTTTAAAATATATTTTTTAGCTTCTGTAGCTATGGTTATATACCCCAGTTGATTATTGTTAGGGGCTATCTGATACACCCTGTATGTTTGTTCCTCTTAACGCCTTCATTAACTAATCATTCCAAACGTCACCGTTCGTTTTTATACACATACAAATCACGTCTTTATCCTTTACGGGGTAGACAGAGCCTAAGGTAACAAGACCTACAGGCCACGTTCCTCCACGTCCATGTTACCCAGCTCCTTAAGTTCCTTGATCGTTATCAAAGTAGTCGACAAAGATAAATAACTGTAGTGCCCTAATACCATAAATAACATATACAGGGGGTAATCATATTAAAACTAAACCCCTGCTGGGGTCGTAATGAAAAATATACCATTAAAAAGCACATAGCGTGCTAGCAGAGTTTTATGAAAGATCTTAGTGGCTCGCTGACATGAACTTGGTACTGGCATCATGCCTTCGAGTGAGGTTTTAAAACTTATAAAAGTTTGGAGAACGATGACCACTGTAGGAGTTGTAAGGATTAAGGCCAGACAAGTATACTCAGCGGCATATTTAGTGGAACACAAAAAAAGTTATCAAAACGCATACTTAAATGCTTGACCAGAAAAAATAAAAAAAATGAAAGTTACCTACACTTTTTTTGTGTTTCGCTAAATATGCTGCTGAGTGTAGATTGGCAGCCTTGCTTAGTTATATTTGTATGTGTTGAATATTGGTTAAAAAAAGCGAAATTTAAAGATGAAGTAAATTTCTTCATTATTTACAAACGCGACATTAACCCTGTTATGTGTTCTAACTTTCTAAGAAAGTTACAGAAAAGCGGTGAAAAATGAAAAATTTGTGACTTCTTTTAATGAAAATAAGTTTTTGTAAACAAAAATAAGTTTAAAGCAAGCATTTTCACCATCTGGGGCCTAATGACGTCCTAATTCGGACTCAGTTCAAGTTTTAGCTGTCACTTTTAATATTAATCTGACAGCGAGCGAACCTAAACTAAATCGCATTAAGACGTTATGGTAAGGACCCTGTACTTTTAGTTGATGCTTGCGTTGTCAATGTCGTCCATACACCATAATATAGGTGCAATATCATAATGTGTAACTTAACAAACAATGTTAATGTGACCACTAAAAATGTTAATTTCGTAACATTTCGTCAAAAAGGTAACATTTCGTCTGTAAACCATTGGTCAATCAAATGGAAATTTTATTCGCGGAAATAGTAATTACTTTTCAACTTGTTATTTTCATTAAAATGGCTTTTTAATCAAGATCCATTTGAACGTGATCGTTAAGGTGGATCCCGGGTCATTTTCGATATTTAAATTATCGAAGGCGTTGATTACGATCATTTTTCTTTCAACATCGACAATAACAGGGCGTAGGGTTGCCAGCGGCTGTTACTTAGTTTAGATTTGTAGGTTATTTAATTGCAGTAAGCAAGCTTTTTTAATGAAACAGAGGCTTTAATTTCTTTCAGGTCTTCTTAGTAACCAACAAAGGAGGCAAACGAGCAAGTGACCTGATGATAATAAGTAATCACGAGATGTGTTGTTGATGAGTTTATCGCGAATAAACAAGCGGACGCGGCGGAGGATTTTGTTTTATAATTTGTAGCGAAGCTAGTAATACTCGTAAATCATAAGTCATTTTATTCGCGTAGAACTACGTATATATAATGGTATGAAAGAATGAGACTTTCACATTGTCACTACATGACGTACAAATTTCAATTCGAAATATATGTTAACATTTTAAAGCAGAGTTATCTTGCACAAGGTCTTCAACTACCGAGAGAGGTATCTTCTTTATTACATGTCTTCGAATATTTGTGTAGGTAAAGGTCCTCTGTATTTACTTAATTGTTGACCTAACACACCCCTAGAGATGAAATATTGTAAGGGTGGGAATTGAATAAATTGAAACGGACCCGAAGGGCGACGGCAATTCCGCAAAGGCTTCGGAATTATACTACCTATTTGTCAAGATTCTTTCTCCTTTAAACGAAGGGGAATAAGCACCTTTGAATTTAAATTAAACGCAGACTTTGAACATGATGTGGATGAATTGGAGGGTTTGAGTAAGTGTATATTTTTGTAAACCACCAGTTTATCTTGCTTCCCCACAACCATTAATGTTCTAGAGAGCTCTCTGCAGTGACCTTTTATTTTTGCCCGTCAGAGTAGAAGGCTAACTTTACCAACGTAGAGATCTTTAAGTAAGTAAGTTTACAGTTACAACATATGCAGTTGCAACATATGTTTTGGATCAAATCTTGCAAGAAAAGCTTAGAACATTTTTAGTAAATATTGTTACGCCGGTGGGCTAGGCAGGTAACAAAATCTTTGATCGTGTTTTTCTGTGCTTTAGAGGCGTTTTCAGCAGGCTGAAATACCGTTTCAGGCCGTTTCAGGAGGTGCTCTATCACATACTAGATTATCGAAATTTCACCCAAGTTCCCGTGTTTTCAGTCCGTTTCAGGCCACCCTCTATCGGATGACGCCATAACCTGAAAACCCGTTTTCAGGCGTTTTCAGGACCCCTTATGGGCCCCTGCAGCATACTTCGGTATATGGCGAAATTCCCCGTAGGAGTGAAAGAGATAGCACGATTAGAGTGAGACAGCAATACTGAGAACATTCCAGAAGGGTGTGACAGAGACAACACGATCCAGAGAGGGATAGCAGTACGTCGAACATTCGAGAAGGTTCCCGAATAATCCCGAAGTAGGAGTAGGTACCTATCGAAACTTCCGTAGGTTATTTATGAGTGACAGAGGCGGTAATTAGAACGTTCCCGAATAATCTCGAAGTAGGTAGTACCTATCGATCTTTCCATGAGTTATTTATGAGACAATCGAAACTTCGGGAACCCGTGGTCACCCGTATTTAAGCGCGGCCGTCGCCGGCGCAGTTCAGTTCACTTTGGAAGGACAACAAGCGAACATCTGAAGAGAGAAACTGCGACTGGAAGAATTCAAGTGTGAAATAAGTGTAAAGTGTTAATTTGAGAGTGTTTTAAGGTAAAGTTCTATTTTATAAATAAATCCTAATCTTTTTCATCGGTGTTAAAAGTGCTTTTCAATCACGAACCCACCCCTAGAACGTAACAATATCAAATGAATCAAGAAATTTTAATTCTTGATTTTTAATGTTTACTTTTTACGTTTTACCGTTAGAAATTTAATTTCTAAACGACACTGAAAATTAGAACACATAGAAAAATCCGAAAAGTAAAGCTATGGCCGGGAATCGAACCCGGGTCCTCGTCATTTCGTGACGCGTGCTATACCCCTACACCACCCATAGCAGGTAAAGTAGGTAGTAGTAGGTGGTAGGTTGTAGGGGTATAGCACGCGTCACGGAATGACGAGGATCCGGGTTCGATTCCCGGCCATAGCTTTACTTTTCGGATTTTTCTATGTGTTCTAATTTTCAGTGTCGTTTAGAAATTAAATTTCTAACGGTAAAACGTAAAAAGTAAACATTAAAAATCAAGAATTAAAATTTCTTGATTCATTTGATATTGTTACGTTCTAGGGGTGGGTTCGTGATTGAAAAGCACTTTTAACACCGATGAAAAAGATTAGGATTTATTTATAAAATAGAACTTTACCTTAAAACACTCTCAAATTAACACTTTACACTTATTTCACACTTGAATTCTTCCAGTCGCAGTTTCTCTCTTCAGATGTTCGCTTGTTGTCCTTCCAAAGTGAACTGAACTGCGCCGGCGACGGCCGCGCTTAAATACGGGTGACCACGGGTTCCCGAAGTTTCGATTGTCTCATAAATAACTCATGGAAAGATCGATAGGTACTACCTACTTCGAGATTATTCGGGAACGTTCTAATTACCGCCTCTGTCACTCATAAATAACCTACGGAAGTTTCGATAGGTACCTACTCCTACTTCGGGATTATTCGGGAACCTTCTCGAATGTTCGACGTACTGCTATCCCTCTCTGGATCGTGTTGTCTCTGTCACACCCTTCTGGAATGTTCTCAGTATTGCTGTCTCACTCTAATCGTGCTATCTCTTTCACTCCTACGGGGAATTTCGCCATATACCGAAGTATGCTGCAGGGGCCCATAAGGGGTCCTGAAAACGCCTGAAAACGGGTTTTCAGGTTATGGCGTCATCCGATAGAGGGTGGCCTGAAACGGACTGAAAACACGGGAACTTGGGTGAAATTTCGATAATCTAGTATGTGATAGAGCACCTCCTGAAACGGCCTGAAACGGTATTTCAGCCTGCTGAAAACGCCTCTAAAGCACAGAAAAACACGATCAAAGATTTTGTTACCTGCCTAGCCCACCGGCGTAACAATATTTACTAAAAATGTTCTAAGCTTTTCTTGCAAGATTTGATCCAAAACATATGTTGCAACTGCATATGTTGTAACTGTAAACTTACTTACTTAAAGATCTCTACGTTGGTAAAGTTAGCCTTCTACTCTGACGGGCAAAAATAAAAGGTCACTGCAGAGAGCTCTCTAGAACATTAATGGTTGTGGGGAAGCAAGATAAACTGGTGGTTTACAAAAATATACACTTACTCAAACCCTCCAATTCATCCACATCATGTTCAAAGTCTGCGTTTAATTTAAATTCAAAGGTGCTTATTCCCCTTCGTTTAAAGGAGAAAGAATCTTGACAAATAGGTAGTATAATTCCGAAGCCTTTGCGGAATTGCCGTCGCCCTTCGGGTCCGTTTCAATTTATTCAATTCCCACCCTTACAATATTTCATCTCTAGGGGTGTGTTAGGTCAACAATTAAGTAAATACAGAGGACCTTTACCTACACAAATATTCGAAGACATGTAATAAAGAAGATACCTCTCTCGGTAGTTGAAGACCTTGTGCAAGATAACTCTGCTTTAAAATGTTAACATATATTTCGAATTGAAATTTGTACGTCATGTAGTGACAATGTGAAAGTCTCATTCTTTCATACCATTATATATACGTAGTTCTACGCGAATAAAATGACTTATGATTTACGAGTATTACTAGCTTCGCTACAAATTATAAAACAAAATCCTCCGCCGCGTCCGCTTGTTTATTCGCGATAAACTCATCAACAACACATCTCGTGATTACTTATTATCATCAGGTCACTTGCTCGTTTGCCTCCTTTGTTGGTTACTAAGAAGACCTGAAAGAAATTAAAGCCTCTGTTTCATTAAAAAAGCTTGCTTACTGCAATTAAATAACCTACAAATCTAAACTAAGTAACAGCCGCTGGCAACCCTACGCCCTGTTATTGTCGATGTTGAAAGAAAAATGATCGTAATCAACGCCTTCGATAATTTAAATATCGAAAATGACCCGGGATCCACCTTAACGATCACGTTCAAATGGATCTTGATTAAAAAGCCATTTTAATGAAAATAACAAGTTGAAAAGTAATTACTATTTCCGCGAATAAAATTTCCATTTGATTGACCAATGGTTTACAGACGAAATGTTACCTTTTTGCTGTTCCGCTGCGTTTAAAATTCTTTAAATTTGTGTGCTGGCAATACCGACGGGGTATTGTGAGACTTTAGCCCGTCATTTTAGAGTTGTGTTCGGTTTGGTGCTGCTTAATTTGATACTTGTTGCTATCCGATGGTATCTGTTATTGACTGATATACATCGGTGTCCACGCTCTCGCCGTCGTATTGGGCCGAAGACGCCCGAAGGCTGCGATGCTATCTTCGGCTATTTCCGTCCATTGCGGTCTGCTTCCTAACTCTATCCTAATTTACTGAAACTTGATTAGTCCGCTGCGTTGGCTGGGTTGCCATTCGCTCGTTATCATTTTTTTACTGATGTTTCTATAATTCCGATTCCCGACACACGGTTTGTGGTTAGTCAGTATTAGTTGTAGCAGTTATGGTTTATGGAGAAAACTGTTTTAGGGTTCGGGTGACTCTTTTATTTAAAACGAAACATAAAATAATAATAGGTATGCCGCGACAAAAACTGTGCGCACGGGACTCTATAAACATATTTCACTAATAGATGACGCTTCGCGACAAATAATCGCATAGTAACAAGGTCACGTGACAGTTAGTAATAGATAGAAAAATTCGAACGCTTACTCACCTGCTATGGGTGGTGTAGGGGTATAGCACGCGTCACGGAATGACGAGGACCCGGGTTCGATTCCCGGCCATAGCTTTACTTTTCGGATTTTTCTATGTGTTCTAATTTTCAGTGTCGTTTAGAAATTACATATTTCACTCTTTACTTTCCCACTTATGTCACTTTATCAGCATACAACGATTCCAGTTAAACATCAACCTACTTAAGTATAGGTACAAAGGTAAATTTCGCGGTAAAACATTGTCTTCCAAGTTACAACAAGATAAACGTAAATCTTATATCCGTTTAATTAAAGAACGTAAAAATCGGGTCGTAATAAATTACCCTTTAAATCAAGAGGGACCCTTTCTTAACGACTTAGAACTTCTTACTTCAGGTAACATTGGCAATTGGTTACCTCCAAAAATTAGGTCATTTTCTAATTTACGTGCGAAGATTGAAAAAGAAGTATAAACAATGAACAAAATACCTGAACAATAGGCAATAGAGGAAGTATATTAAAATAAGTAACATTAAGAGATCGAATTAGAATAAATACTCGGAGTTACAAAGAAACCCAAAATAACAACAGATCTTTAAATAGTGTTCTTGATACTCTTCAACAGTTCAATTAAGTCCAAATAGAAATCACGACTGTTGACAAACTTCCACAAAATGTTTTAAATTTAGAAGTACATTATCTTTAATTAAAATACAAACTTAGATGTTACGTTCAATAATGGGTCGGTTATAATCTCATACAATTCCGACCTTAAAATTTCTGATTAGAAAAAACCTGAGCACCAATTGTATCTAATAGATACAAAGTTTTTCTCAAGTCAAACTACAGACTTCAAGTTGTATCTATGCCCGCTATCTTTTAACTAATATAATTTTTATTATTATGTTGGTTGGTACGGTTTTCCGATCACGGGCCCATGGGGACCCGTTCATTTGAAAGGCATTCATGGGGCCGAGGCTAAGATGAAGAGGCCTTTGGTACTTTTTAATATAAAAATGAGATGGGCGTAACTATGGAGGTCTATCCCCTATATAATGCACCATGAGAATGTGCTAGCGGACAGTCCTCCACAGTTGCCAAACTATTGCCAGGCAGGAAGTGACATGGAATGGGCTTTGAAGTAGGGATGCTGTGGACAGGATTTCTAGGCAATAGAGTGAGATAAACGGACACCAACCATTTCAATATTGCAACAAGTTATTATTATATTATGTCATTCTATATTTGTGTCCCACTGCTGAATAAATGCATTTGTGTCAACCTCCACATCTCCCTATATTATTAAACTATTAAATGAAAATACTACTGTTTCCTGAACGAATAAAAACAACCGAACTGAAAATACCACTAGATGCACATCGGTAGAGTAATTCGTTATATTGATCCGCCATCTTGTAAGGTCACGCGGCATTAGCAAATGGCGGCCGGTGCAATTAGCGGATTATAATTAGGCGGGGGCCACGTCGCGTCTTTACGGCCTAATCTCGGGGCGACGTGGCGGGAATACGGGCTGATGGCTGGCTGAATTCAAAGCAGTTGTTAAACAGTTAAGTTAAATAAAAAAGAATAAGTTTTTTCTACACACTAATTTGTGTTTTTTTTTTCAAATACGGCTATCGATGCAGAGGCCAAAGAGATGGCGGAATGACTTAGACTCATTTCAATTTGAGTAGCAAGAGCATGCCCTCTGACATTCCAATAGGCTAACATAATAATAAAAATAATGTAAAAAAATCTAAATAAATGTATAAAAATAAATCTATTAAATTTCACCATGAGCTTATCGGTGAAAGAACCATGGGAGCTATGGGGCATAAATAAATATACATATATAATTTTAAACACATTATTCGACGATGCTATTCGAAAGTGGTGAAAAATAATGCTGAATTTGTGAAAATTACAACTCTAATTCGTAACCGATCGCTTTTTACACAAAGCTTTATGAAAAGTGACGCTTTATTTATGCTTGTGAGTGTTGTGAGTGTTGTTGAAGGTGAATATTTTGGCCAAAAAACTTTGTGTAGTCATGACTAGTGGACGCGCGGCCTAACACCCGGTTAAGTCAGAAGCCTTCAATTCCCCGGATAAACAATTGCCGGTAGGCGCGCCGGGTGAATTTGAATGACCCAGACTTTTACGCCGGTTCATGGCCAAGCGTGGTTGCTAAGCGGAATTGCCCGGGTTTCGGCTAGAACAATATGTAGCTAATACGGTAATACTGAAGTGAACAACATTATAAATGACAGTTTATTTTAAACTATAGTCCATTCCAGTCCATTTTAACGCTTTTGTAAACAAACAAGTCCCCCCAAGTAAGCTGATGTAATATCTATAGTAAATAATAGGTTACTTTTACGCCAAACATCTACTTCCTTCTGGAAAAATTACAAGCAAAGGCGCTTAAGTAAAAAAAAGAGTTGCCACACCTACAATTTGTATTAACCAAGCCCACCTTCGACCTTGGAAGGCTTTTACAGTAGTTCAGTGTACCTGGCTTGATATGACGCCCCTTGTTAGTCGTGGGTCATATCTGTCAATCCTTAATAACAGCCCGCCAGATAGCCGGAGCTGTGGGACAAGTCACGAGAGACAGGTTGCAATGTCATTACGGCAGTTGTTGTGAAAATGTCCCACAGTTGGTCACGATTTTATTGGTTCCATCGTACAAAAGTTAACTTGGCTCCGTCCGTTTGGCGAAAACTCTTGTTAGATATCAGTTAGATGCGGTAAAGAAAGCTTTAGGAACGGGGAAGCCGCAAGCGTGGTATGCTACTACGATAGCACGCCATTAAAAAGTAAGCTAAGATCGTAAGACCTGGCCCGCATTTCACCAACACGGCAATTCTCTGTGACAATGACAATGTGACAATTACCTTTACATTACAAACAGTCCAAGAATCTACGCGGGTTGGCGTCACTTGTCACTGTCAGTTATCGAGTTGTTGAAATAGGGTCCAGATCATACTTTTTAACACCGTCAAAATCACAATCACATTTACCATTTATTTCCGACTCACGGTATAATATGAGGGTAGAAAGGGATTGTGAATAGCTTCCGCCATCTGTCTTCATCGTCATCCGTTTGACAGAGAGAGATGGTGATTGCGACTACGCTATCTCTGTCTGACACGTGTACCAGCGGAGCAGCAACCGCTTTTAGTTTATCGAACAAAACTCCACATCGCTCATCTCTCATCCCAAAAACCAGCCAGCACGTTGCCCCGGTGTTCCCAGTTTACATATATCGGACGTAGCCCGTGCTTAATAGCCGGGTAATTTGTTGTCTGCCGGCTCCGGCTTGGTTCCCAGCCGCCCGGCTACGCCCGGTTATACCCGGTTATGCCCGGCCTACAAGCCCTGGATGTATCTTACGGGATATATTTAGGGGCATGAATTATTAAAACGGGCAAAGCCTGTTCCAGGTTATGATTTCGGCATTTGGAGGCTGTTATTCGTAATATTGTGTATCCAGTGGATTACGGGTTACTTAAGAGGATCAGATATGAAACTGAGACGCTAGTAGGTTCTGAAAGCAATACTTTGAATACCTCCTTTTTGCAAGTTTTTAATTAGGTCACTTCTGTGTTCCGACTTGGAGAGTACCTAAGACAGCGCCTGATTACTGAGTCATGAGGAATTCTATGTTAGCTCTAGGATGGCAAAAGTGGTAACATTTGGTGTCGCGGATGTCCATGGGTTTTCGTGCCCACTAACCATCAGGTGATCCACTTCCTCCACCCTATTGCGTTGACAAAAGTATTTGTAATTTTCCAAATCTTGCAAGTAAAATTTCATCACATCACACCTTTAGGATGAAAATGACTCAACTCAAAAAAGCAACTTTTCGGGAAATTGAAATAAAAGAATGGAGATTGTGGCACCGTTGTACTTCGTCGTGGTTATTTTTTAACTATTGAAGTGAGAGCTATAGTTTGGGCATAAAATTGAAAAGGATTAATTTAGCTATAAATTTGAATTAAAAAACTGAATAAATTGTGAGATAAATATTAAGATAAATAAAGGTTTTTATCAAATCGGTCATTATTATACCGAAAAGTAAAACAGAAAAAAGACTATTAGGGTTTAGGTCTTTATTCGACTGAAAAACATATTTTAATATTTGTCCATTTAAGAGTTACGCCCTTTTCATATTTACGAGATATGGTAAGCTGAATCTAGTGGTTGAAGCGACTAGCACTTTAGTGTACTACGTAGATTTGGACATCAACGCAAATACATCAGTCAACAATCGTACATTCAGTAATATAGCTTCGCTCATGAAGACTGTTAAGGTACTTTAAATTCTCCACAAATCGCACGCGACGGCATTTCGTTCGTCGACGACAAAATCGAAAATCCACGGCAAAAATTGTCGGCCGTAGAAGTACCCAGTGGATTGGATATGCAAATGCGAGGTGGCACTCGCGCCAAGGGCCCTTACCTCACGATAATATTATCTTAAAAAATTCTTCCGAGGCGTCTATTGTCGATAGGTTAGTGCTCGGTGTAGTGTTGTAGCAAAACTTGTAACATTATAAAAGAGAAAATGTTTTTCGGGCGCACTTGGATTTTCAGCCGTCTCTTGGCTTACCGGGTCAAGTAAGCTCACCAATTATGCCAATATCCACCCATCCAACTCTTGAAAATAGCTTGATTGCTTGACTACGCTATTAGTGGTCAATTTACTAGAAATGTCTTTTATTTGTGACAATATTGACGGAAACAAATAACACTGTTGGACTATATTTTTATCTTAGCAATTTTGATTTTGACGGTGCCTTATTTACAAGTTATTTCCTTCATCTCCAGCTTATATACGTCCCACTGCTGGGCACAGGCCTCCTCTCAGAATGAGAGGGCTTGGGCTATAGTTCCCACGCGGGTCCAGTGCGGATTGGGAACTTCACACACACCATTGAATTGCTTCGCAGTTGTGTGCAGGTTTCCTCAGGATGTTTTTCCTTCCCCGAAAAGCTCATGGTAAATTTCAAATGAGATATCGCACATAAATTCCGAAAAACTCAGAGGTGCGAGCCCGGGATTCGAACCACGACCCTCTGCTTGAGAGGCCACAGGTCAAACCACTAGGCTACCACGGCTTTTAGGCTACCACGGCTTTTTTTTCCTTTTATTTGTGACACAACACAACGCTGATGATAAAATTTTCATGTCTGGTTTTTTTATTGTTGTTTTTTTTTCTATAAAATTGTCTGTACATGCTCTTATATTTGTGTGTCTTGCAAAATGAATAAATGTCTTCTTTCTTTCTTTCTTTCTTTCTTTCTATTTCCTTACTTGAGAGTATCTTGAGAGTATACGAAGTACTAATCCATGATCCTGTCTGTATGCCCCCCACTGCTAGGCCAGGTTGCTCAAAACGAGAGTGCCTGGGAACTTCATATAGGCTTCATCGATGTTGTTCCTCTACCGGAGAGCTCATTACTACATAGTATAAAATAAAGTCGCTTTCCGCTGTCTGTCTGTCTGTCCCTATGTATGCTTAGATCTTTAAAACTACGCAACGGATTTTGATGCGGTTTTTGGATTCAAGAGGAAGGTTTATACATATGTATAACTACGCAGGCGAAGTTGCAGGTAGAATAGTACCTATAGTAGATAACTCACGAAATGCATGTCCGGCCACGAATCTTGCCTGTTGTATGTCGTCAGATCACTAGGTTATCACGGTTTCTGATGTTCTGTGAGAGAGTGATAACATGTGAGAGAGATTGCAAATGCACGCCTAGACCGCTGAGTTCGAAGACTTTGTGCCAGCAATTTCCCTATTGCCTTCCACGCCAAACAAGAGTGCACTCTACAGTACTCTATGACGGCATCACTACTGGGCACAAAGAACGTACATTTGTCAATAGGCCTTCCTACCTTCCTAATCGCTTGGGTAGGTAATAATAACACGCGTCACAAAATGACGAGAAACCGGTCTCAATTCCCAGTTTTTTTTGCTTTGAGAAAAAAACAAATCTTCTTCAAATAGAATCCACCCTAAGCGGAATTAGCAAAAAATAACGATTACAGAAATGTTGAGTTCCATTCCACGTTATTAAGGCCGCGCGCAAATATTAGTCGGAATTAAACGGTTGTGTGCCGTGCTCAGTTAGTCATGCGGGTATTGATTGAACGCGCTTAGTCCACATCACTACGTTCGGAAGGTTCTGTACCACATATAACAGCTAGAACAACTTTTTTGAAGTGAATTCTTCTTTAGCGGCGTTGAGCGCTTTTTGGCATGGGTAAAAAATGTTAAACTCGCGTCAGGCGTAAGACGGAGGGAGAGTTTAAGTACCAGGATATCAGGATCCTCTAAGAGCTTATTTTGAAATACGAATGAAGCTAGTTTTTTTAAATCAAGCATTCGGAAACGCTACTCGCGCCTTTTTTAATAGGTTGCCAACAAGCATATAGTTCATCGCGACAGTATAAGATTTCAGATGCGTTGCCAGCCTGGACGGCTTAGTAATTTTACCGACCAATTGTCATACTGCCAGCTTGTGCTTGCGGTATTGTCCTTTGTAGTTATTCATTATTCTTCTCTATATCATAATTTGACCCTATTTGCAAATACAGCGCACTAGACCACTACTACTACCACTACTACTAGACTAGTAACTTATTAGACTTAATAACTTAGACTTTTTTTTAATACTAGATATGCCACAGGCACAACCTTTTTATATTTCTATATGTTTTTTATACTTTTTTTTACTAGTTTTTGAATGTTTTAATTTTAGAATTCTTGTTTTCTTATTGTTTTGTACGTTAGTCTAAATATAGGCCTAAACGAAGACAGTTGTTTCCTTTCTCAGTATTTAGCTCAGTAAAGCACTCGGCTTTACTAGATGTCACTAAAGCATGCAAGAAATTTCACGGGTGTCAGAATAATCGCCCTATATACCCCTGCAATAGTTTAATTGACCTTCCAGCTTGCGAATGTTTGCATGCATTTTAGTATGTACTACGTTCTCAGTGTATTCATTACATCAGTTTTTTAAATAAGGGAGATACCAAACTCTGCAGGGGTGTTCTGATCTGACCGACAAACCTAACGAGTTTCTGAAATATCGCTAATTCATTTTGTAACATCCAGTATACTACGGCAGCGCTGCCGCAGAAGATAATAATCTAGTATTGGTATCAAATCAATCTTAATATAGGACTTCCAAAACCGTAGAACTGTCAAACTTAAGCCATGCAATGCCTGCAAGTGACCCTAAGACTGACTTTTTTCATTTCTTCATTCCTCCAGAGATAGGCAAAGGAAACCGGATCCGCACAGCCAGATTTTGAGAATATTGAGTGCTTCTATATCTAATTTCTAAACGACACTGAAAATTAGAACACATAGAAAAATCCGAAAAGTAAAGCTATGGCCGGGAATCGAACCCGGGTCCTCGTCATTCCGTGACGCGTGCTATACCCCTACACCACCCGTAGCAGGTAAGCCTCCGAATTTTTCTATCTGTTACCAACCGTCACGTGACCTTGTTACTATGCGAATATTTGTCGCTAAGCGTCCTCTGTTTGAATGATGTGTCTGTACGACACAATTACAAACTCCCGTGGGACATGTACTGCTCACCAGGGACGAGAGAAGGCGCTGTTTTTCAAATGATAGGAAATATCAAATGAATCAAGAAATTTTACCTCTTGATTTTTTATTGTTTACTTTTTACGTTTTACCGTTAAAAATTTAATTTCTAAACGACACTGAAAACTGAAAACTGCTTCTATATCGTCATAAAATTGCAAAGGTAAAGGAAAATGCCCATCCCATAGCCCTACATCTGACCTCTAAAGCGGCGGAGGTCGTATACACTGTATGCCGTATATACTGTTATAGTATGTCGGGTGAGTGACCCAGATGTCAGTTATTCGGGAGTTAGCCGGTGTCTTAATATTGCTACGTGTGCCCCACATACCGGCGTTCGCAGTTATTGGCCTGGAAAGAACATTTAGGTTATAAATTACCTGGCTCTGTGATCACTTCCATTACGATTTCTTAATTTGAACGACTCAATAATGGACACGGAAATGAAACTCGAAAAGTTGAGTAACATTGTCAGTTCTCCCAAATTCTGACAGATTGTCTCATGATGCATGATTTTAGTGAACTTTGCTTGCTTTAATAAAAATGTCGTTGTATGTTATGCCGTATAAATATTTACTTAAAACTAGAACATACTGGATTCTTATCTTCGTGCAATCACTGTTTCAACCAAATTATGAGCAATTTTTTTTAATTTTCAGGTAAGTCGCCATTTTCAAATAACAATCGATTACGACACAATCAAGGTAAGTTCTGCGGCTTATTGGTCGGTTATATTCACACCGCTCCTCTCCGCTCATCTCTGGCGGCGCAGCAGTTGACTCACAAACATTTCACAAAAGTGCCTCGCAAACCCGCAGAGGTCTCTAATACTCGAACTTTTTCTTATTAAGAGAAGTATACAGGAGAGCGAAGCTAGTTTTACTGCGGATCCGGGCACCTCGATTTCACAAGTGTGCTTCATTTGCATACATTTACCCCTTTATTTAACTTCGGTCCGCCGAGATTTGTTCGCGCGACGTCGGGGGAAGTCGGGTGCGCTCAGTTCTGACTGAGGGTTCCTTGGAAATGTAAAAGTGTAACTTTATGTTTAATGGGAGTATACACAGTGCCTTACCCTAGGTTACTCTGTCATCCCGCAAGGGATGATTGTACAAAAACATGTTTTAGGTACTGTAAATAAAACTCGACATCCAGTTTTTCTCACAGTGCTCCCTCTTCTCTTTCAATTGCCTCCATTGCGAGCATTCACGGCGAATGTACAGCACGAAACATGACAGTTCATGAAAACATTATTTATATACTAATTGGCTGGTAGGACCTCGTGCAACGTTTTACTTGCTAATCAGTAGTTCTTGCAGCGGTGTGTTAGTGTGTGGAGTGTGTGGAGAGTAAGACAACCGGTGAAATTACTGGCACAAGAGGTATTTTATCTCAGTCTTCTAGACTGGCAACGCATCTCCAATCCTATAGTGTCTGTAGTGTAGTCCGGGAGTGCTGGTGCCTAGTTACCATCAGGTGATCTTGCTCGTTTGCCGTCCTTGTCGTGTAAAAGAAAACTAGTTCGACGAATATGGCCTCATATTGTGCGATGTTCGATGCTCGTTTGGTTCCGGTCGTACTAATAGTTATTACTTCAAGAGTAAGAGGGACGGTACGATACGACTTCGAACTAGTTTCGGAGTAGTCTCGATGTTCGTACTGGGGCCTTACCATGACGTCTTAATGCGTTTCAGTTTAGGTTCGCTCGCTATCAGATTCATACTAAAAGTGACAGCTAAAACTTGAACTGAGTCGGAATTAGGACGTCATGGTAAGGCCCCTGATCCCTAAAAAATTGGATCCAACACAATCCGCCTACCGCTGTAATATTTACGTTAACGCGCGGCGTGTGTCGCTGTTTGCGAGCATCTCGAACCTTCCCACTCTACTATTCTTTACCTTTGCGATATATATGTATATGTACTTTATAAAGTACTAGCTGTTGCCAGCGACTTCTGCGGATGTTTATCGCCATCCCGCGGGAACTACGCAATTTTGCGAAATAAAAAGTAGCCTAAGTGTTACTCTAGACTATAATCTATCTATGTGCCAAATTTCATCGAGATCTCATCAACCGTTTTGGCGTGGTAGAGTAAACACTCATCCGTCCATACATCCTCACAAACTTTCACACTTAGAACATTAGTAGGAATAGGAATAGGAAGCAATTACCAACCAAGTTTCTGGCGGCGCATTTTTCTTGGCAATGATGGTCTTTCCGAATGCGCTGGTAGCTTAAAAAGAAAGACGTAAGCTCTTGGCGGCCTATTTGAAAAATAAACTTTTGATTTTTGTTTTTTTTTCTTGTTATGCGATAAAGAATTGAATGTAGAATTAATCTCGAACACCAATGAACCTATTTCAAAATTTCACCAATGGAAAGTTACACTTTCGGTGATCGACATTGTCTTTTAATTCCCTGAAATAAAGTTTACGCGGGACGCTGAGTAAGCTAAGTTGTGGGTATATAATGTGTTGCACAACGAATCTTCCCACCACCACGAAAATGGTTTTACCTGTAGATAGCCACATTATTTGTGAGTGTCATAGGCATACTTACTTACTTACTTACTGGCTTGGCGCCGTGACCCGAAGTGCATCTTGGCCTCCGACACCAGACTTCTCCATGCCTTGCGATCCTGCGCCAGCCATCGGCCCCGAGGTCCGAGAGATCCGTTTGGACCAAGTCGCTCCAACGATACCTAGGACGGCCAACTGGTCTACGCCCGCTCGGCTGGCCCAAGTACGCTTTTTTAATGACTATCCTCAGCTCGGTCATAGGCATAGGCTATATTTAATTTAACAGTTAGGCGTATAAAATGATGGGAACTCACGCTTGACATTGAGTCCGCACATAAAGATAAAAGATAAAGATAAAGATATTTTATTGTTCAACATGATATTTTATTGTTCTTTATCTTTATCATACTTCTACGAGTACATCTCCCTTGTAAAGCCAGTAAAACTGTCTGTACTTATTTACACTTATGTGATAAAGAAAGTAACTCGGATCAAAATGCGATAAATATGTCTTACTTAACCCAAGCTAAAGGTTGCCATAAAACTACAGTTAACTGTACGTTTTCATTCCATTACGTGCACTCGAATTACCCCGACGCCAGGGTAAGTAATAGGCAGGGTAAGTTTACTAGACAAGGTAAGATATTAGGCCGGCTATCAAATTACCCTCCACTGTATTTGCCTCGCTTATCATAACAATATTTGACGAAACACTTACGGTTACCTACTATGTTATACGCATAAATATTATTATAAGAAAGACGGGACTTAATCACGTAAATGAAAAGTATTTTTGTAAATACCTCGACGTTTCGGACGCGACTTTGCATCCAATGGTCTCGAGAGGACTGAAGAGGCGGGACCATGACTATGTCTCGAGACCATGGATGCAAAGTCGCGTCCGAAACGTCGAGGTATTTACAAAAATACTTTTTATTTACTTGATTAAGTCTAGTCTTTCTTATAATAATGTGTGAAAACCGCAAAAGTTTGAATCGATACATCATCACTACATAGTATAAAACAAAGTCGCTTTCTCTGTCCCTATGTCCCTATGTCCTTATGTCCCTATGTATGCTTAAATATTTAAAACTACGCAACGGATTTTGATGCGGTTTTTTTTAATAGATAGAGTGAATCAAGAGGAAGGTTTATTTGTATAATACATGCATAATATACCGTACGAATAATATACCGTGCGAAGCCGGGGCGGGTCGCTAGTTTTGTATAAATATACTCTGTATGTTTGGTCCTAAGCGGCAAGTCGGCTTGAAGTGAAATTAATGTCTTTACTTTGCTACTCAGCGATATAGAGGTTAAGACATGCAAAACAGCCATATTTTCACATTCACATGTTTTCTATACATGCAGTTTATGCTTTAGAAAATGTTTGAAATGTAATAAATAACCTACGAAAAAACCCAAATCACCACCACCACAAAAAATACTCCAGACTCGTTTCAACTTACGCATCTTCAGCGGATGTTGACACTCCGACTGTCGACTGGAAGAACTTCGGTCCCACCCTATTTAATAATAAACAAAACACTAGAGCCTCAGGGGCCTTACCATGACGTCTTTGCGACTCAATTCCGAACCAAAGTCGCATCGATCGCTGTCAGATCGATACATGTGACATGTAATAACAATAATTATTACGATTAAATGAGTATGAGTATGAGTATGAGTACTAGAACAACTGTCGATAATGAGAGCTTATTGAATCAGAATTGAATAGCTGGTAAGGCCCCAAGTACGCCATTATAGTTCAGCGAACTTAATATGTACCCACACACCAATGATATTACATATAAACTGGGAGTAGATATCTCACTACCGCGCCCGAGTTGAAGATTCATAAATGACCCAATTGTCTCATTTACCTCAAACAAGCCACAGTATGAGTAGTCCGTGACAGTCAATGTGACAGTTGACAGAGCGAACGTTTTTCAAACGCAATTTACTAGGAACGCAACATATCTATACTATGAAATATCATTGCCACACACACACTTAAAAATATTACACGTGGACAAGCAGTAGTAGTAGTGGTAAGTAGTAGTAATAGTGTTCATTTCTGACATATATTAGTTTATCGTATTCTTATACGTATTAGGGTGTACCTGTATTCTTGTGTAGGTGTATTCTTATTATTATTTTAATGCTTATTTGTTTAGCTTTAAGTTAGGGTCATTGCTTTTTTTACCTTTTTAGTATGTCTACTCTCTATACTCTGGTTTCTGTTGTCCTGTCAATCGTTCGAAGGTTAACTGGAAGAGATCCCTGTGAAATGAAAAAAATGAAATGAAATGAAATTATTTATTTCGCAAGAACAAACAAGTGTTACAGATATTATAATAAATAAATATACCTATTATGCTACAGGAATTTGATCTATGTCATGTATGCTCCGCCACAGTTTGACATGCAAAAATCTAAAACTAATTTGTACATGAAAAATTTCACACGAACTTATTTAATTAAATTTCGTTCGTCTCTTCGTTTTATCTTTGAGGGATAAGTTCGCCTTTGTACATCTGTGTATCTATTACCTGTAAAATTTATGTGTTTTATGTACAATAAAGAGTTATAATAATAATAATAATAAACCATTTATTTCGGACAGAATCCATAATCCATAGGGTTATACATACATACATACATACAAGTGAACATTCTGTATACGAACGCACTGTCTAAACAAATCTCGCCCCACTTGCACATTTCAGTTCCAATATTACACGGATCGCGGCACATTGACAAACTATCGAAGCCACAAAAATCGAGTGTGACGCGTAAACAAGCCAGTGTACCCCCTTTGGGGGGGTTTCGTGTACATAAAGATCTTCGGGCCCTCACGTGTTTGAGGACACAGCGGCTGATAAATCGGCCAAGTGCGAAACGGACTTGAGCACGAAGGGTTCCGTACAATTTGACGTACGGTACTGAAGTGTCAGTCGGTTCGGTGAAATACTATCGAGTTTAACGAGGAAGCACTGTTAACCAAATGTATTTTCAATTATCACAATAGTTAGCATGAACGGGTGCGAATCAGAATACATAAAGTTTCAAATGTATAATGGGTTAAATACATAATGGTTCAAAATATATAATGCTATTTTCTCTGAAACTATTAACAAAATTAACTTTTTTGATACTTATCGTAATCTATAGATTGGTTTAAGTTAGGTTAGGTTTGTTTTATAACAATCCTGTTAATTGGTCACTTTCTGAGAAAATCGCATTATATATTTTGAACCATTACGTATTTTAACCCATTATGCATTTTAAACTTTATGTATTTTAATACGTACCCAGCATGAACGCTTGTCAAAATCTGAAACACTGTTTTTCCACTACTGACAACGCAATTCGTAGAACAGACTTCGGATTCAAATTGGAATAGGTACAACGCTTTACCTCCTACCTGATACACACATACATAAATCGTGTTTTTATCCCGTACGGGGTAAACAGAGCTTAAGGTAACAAGACCTAAAGGCCACGTTTAGCATGATCGTGGGCGTATAGGTGTAAAGGAGAATCAAAATAGTGATGGGTTGCCGCATCGCCTATAACATGATTCCTAAGATTTTTTCCCTCGATGGGTTTTTATTTTACCATCTGTGCGGGAAGAAAGGCCATCTGATTTGGTTAAGGCACGTAACCCTAAAAAGAATATCGATTATACTAACCGTTTATTGTAACGCATTCGATTATCGAGTGCTTAACGATTTTAATCGTTTATGATAAATGTTTGTGTTTACCAAGCGATTAGTTTTGACAGGATAATTCGAGTTTGTTGCTAGGGTCATTGTCGTTTATTTGCTTTGTAGTGGAACTCGACAAAAGTGATAACAAGTGTGTTTTTAATGAAATAAGGTGGACAATGACAAAGTGAGTCATAATTATGATGGCAAGTGAATACCAACACATGTTCACATACCTACATACACAAATCACGTATTTATCCCTTACGGGGTAGACAGGGCCTAAGTTAAAGATCCGTCACCTTTAGCAAGATTGTGGGCGTATACGGACGGACGGACGGACAACAAAGTAATCCTATAAGGGTTCCGTTTTTTCCTTTTGAGGTACGGAACCCTAAAAATCCACTTAAAAATACCCTTCTTTCTCTTCTCTTAAAAAACAGATACGCAAAATTGCCTTACATACGTTCGTCATGCTTCTTTCCCGTAGAAGTAGGCAGAGACCACTTTGTTCCGCTCGCAACAATCTTGAAATGCCTCCGCTTCATCCACATTCATCAATCTCTTCATACATGCCTCCAAACTTACCTTCCCATGTGTAATATGAATATACGAGGACATCAAAGCTCGTCCGACGCATTAGGGTGACCATTATTCACCAAGCGTTGTCCGAGACAGTCCCCTGTATTAGCCGAATGTTTGGCCACCGTCCAAGAGCCATAACTATTCGAGTTTAATTGTAGTCGGTGTCAAGGTATGATTTAAAGGTTTTATAGTTACTTTACTTCCAATGCTTATTATAATAAATAATAAATATCAGGGAACAATTCACACAAATTGACCTAGTCCCAAAGTAAGCGCTAGTAAGGCTTGTGTTATGGGCACTAGACAACGATATACATACTTATATAGAGAAATACATACTTAAATAGATAGAAACACCCATGACTCAGGAACAAAAAATATTCGTGCTCATCACACAAATATTTGCCCTTACCAGGATTTGAACCCGGGACGCTTGCTTCGTAGGCAGGGTCACTACCAACTAGGCCAACCGCGTCGTCGAATTATGCATCTATAAACAAATAAAATATGTATTACGATGATGTAACACAAATGGACCTAGGCACAAACTTAGTTCATGGTATCTCTTATAAATATAAAAATGAGTAGCTATTCGTTAGTCTCACTGAAACTCGAGAATGGCTGGACCAATGTGCTACCTAATCACACACATATCTGCCCCGATCGGAATGGAACTACTAAATCGTTTCTAAAAGAATGATTTACATAGAAAGCCATTAATATTAACAAAGCTAGTGGAAAACTACACTCAAACACACACACATAGAATTTTATAGTTTTTTATTTCACTTGGCATCCGTATACAGGTCGGCGAAATATTATAATGGTTAAAAAATATTTGAGCTTCTTGTGCAAGTTTTCACTTAAAAATAAATACAACCGAATTGAAAGCCTCCTCCTTCTTTTGATGTCTGTTAAAAAAAACGTCTCTAACGCATTAATGTAAGTTTCTCAACTACATTGGAAAGATTAGCAGCGCAACTTGCGCGTCGAAACGCCAACAAACTGTTCTCATAGTATTTGTCATTTTTACGCAAACGCGTTCAAATCGTGTTCCGTGACCGAAAATTTACACAGAGCCTCTAGTGTAAGTTTTGACACGAACAAACGTCTCGAACGCGTTCACGTAAACGTCTCTATTACTATGGAAAAATTGGCAGCGCCACTTGCGGATCGAAACGGCAACAAACTGTTCCAATAGTATTTGACATTTTAACGCAAACGCGGTCGAGACGTGTTCTGTGTCCGAAAACTTGCACTGAGCATGCTTATTTTCGGGGAAGGATGAAGTTTCGAGCAACAACCAGTGTTAAAATGTCTAAACGCTTCAAACTTCCACTGATAATATCTAAGCTCTTACACAATAAATTAAAAGCTCCTACAGCTTCGCACTGTACAATAAGCTTACTTATATTGCCTGAAAGTTGCGCGGCACGCTTCAACTTCAAAGTGGTTATTTTTCAGCGTCTCAGACACTTCGACGTTTTACTTCGGAAAAAAGCTTGAACTTTGCTCTCAAAACTTTAGCTAGGAATAGTCTGTATTGCATTTATGTTGGAATAAGCGGCGAGAATTTATGTTGGCTTGACTTGGCGATTTGTAAGATATACGACCGGGCGAGGTGGTGCTACCTACTGGGAATGGATCAAGTTTCACTTGTAAGATTTTATTACACGCAGAAATTAAGACATCTGGAACTAAATAAAACGTGGTCAAATTGTATAGCATTAAGACGTCATCGTAAGGCCCCTATAGTTTCATTGTAAAACTTAGTACTATTATTTATAGCTTTTGCCCGCGGCTTCGTCGTTGCTTATGCAATTGACGCCTGTTTATCGCTATCCCGCGAAAACTATGCAATTTTCCGGGATAAATAGTAGCCCATGTTTCAATCTAGGGTACCAGCTATCTCTGTTCCAAATTTTATACAAATCCGTTAAGTCGTTTCAGCGTGAAAAAGGAACAAACATACACACTCACTCACATCGGCACATCGTCACTCACAAACTTTCGCATTAATAATACTAGCTTCTGCCCGCAACTTCGTTCGCGTAGAATTAGATTATTTGAATAAGTTTCGTAGCGAGTCTAGGTAGCCTTTACATTAGTACCTTTGACATGTTTATCGCTATCCCACGGGAACTATGCAATTTACCGGGATAAAAAATAGCCTATGTTTTAATCTAGGGTACCAACTATCTTCGCTCCAAATTTTATCCAAATCCGTCCAGTCGTTTTAGCGTGAAGAAGGAACAAACATACACACTCACTCACTACGTCACATCGTCACTCACAAACTTTCGCATCATCACTACATAGTATAAAACAAAGTCCCTATGTCCCTATGTCACTTTGTATGCTTAAATCTTTAAAACTACGCAACGGATTTTGATGCGGGTTTTTTTTAATAGATAGAGTGAATCAAGAGGAAGGTGTTATATGTTAATACATGCATAATATACCGTCGCTAGTTTATAATATTAGTAGGATTCTGTGATACAGTCCTCATTTCCTACACTTCAAATATGGCTGTATTAAGTTAAACTAACAGGTTTAGAACAGCGATTCAGTTCATTTGCATCGTGAATTCAAACTAGAACTCATTATGACACTAGTTTTCCAACTCTCAGTGAACCCCTTTTGTAATACACCCAGTTTCGCGGTTAAATACCCATTACAGCACAAAGAAGAGCCAACTTCTAACAATGCAGGCCACACGAACGTTGTACACACTGTAGACACTAGTACGTACTTACATACTTGGGTAAGGCGAAGAGTTTCTACCCGAACAATTTCATTTGCCCGAATTTTTTAAGAAGAAGAAAAGAAAATCCTGAAAAAAAAAAACAAAATCTCTTTATTGCGGTTATGGGTAATAAGGTTGTTAAAGAGCTCTATGTACATAGATAGGCGCCATATCCTGCCTGCTAGAGGCGTACAATATTCCTGCACACTAGTTCTAACATAAAAGATTAATTAAAATTGAATTGGCATTACATGGCATGGCTATAATTCCATTGGGATGCATGATAAAGTATGTCAAATTTAATAAAATAACACAAAATAATAAAATAAAAATAATTTAACATGTCAGGCAGATTCAATTCAAGCAATTACATTACCAATTAAATGTCAATATAATAATAAATTTACCTAGCTAGTGGAACCATTATTATAAGAAAAACGGGACTTAATCACGTAAATAAAACACTTTTACTTATACTTTTTATTTTCGTGATTAAATCCCGTTTTTCTTATAATAATACAAAGCACAAAGGTTCGGTATCGGCCAAAAAACAGCCGAACCTTTCGGCCGCGCTGAAATTTACACTATCGCACTTTCATGTTAAATTTTCCCTTTTTAGAGTAGTTTAATTTAGACCCAGTATCACTATGATAATGTTGAAATTTCAATCCGAGAAATGTGTAACGTATAACCTTGTAATATTGGACCAACGACAAGTTTAATTTCTCATATACCTGGAAAAAACAGCCCACTGACATTTTATTCAACGTTTTAATCGCATTTATAACAGGTTAGGTTTAGGTTTCGGAAAAAAAAAATAGGTTTCGGTCGGACACTACGTCCCTTTACTGCACGTTGACCTTCCTAAAAATCACAATGAACACAATCATCATGAGGACACTTTTGCACACATCTGTGCGGTTCCACAGGTGTGTGTGAAGCTCCCAATACCCACTGGACCTGCTTGGGAAGACTGGGAAGTTACAGCTTTACAATTCACGTCGTATAATTTCCAAACAGTAAATAAGCGTGCAGTGTGCATTTGCACGCAAATAAATCCATGTTAGCGCTAAATGCACATGCCATGCTACTCAATACATGCTATACCCATACATAGGTACATATAGTAGACAGCATGTATACAGTGTATAAAGGGTGTATCGATTGCCGTGGCTCCGTAACATCAGTTTTGTCAATGGACTGGAGAATTCTACAACGTTGTGCCGTGGTTATATGAATTGTAAAATAATTGAGCGGGTTATGATTGGAGGAAAGGGCCTGACCGGCCAAGTGCGAGTCGGACTCGCGCACCGAAGGTTCTTTACCATCGTACAAAAAATACATTTTTGTTCGTTCGCATAATTAAATTGATGGGTAATAAGAAACTGCGAAAAAATCACGTTTGTTGTATGGGGCTCCCCTTAAATATTAATTTTATTCTGTTTTTAGTATTTATTGCTATAGCGACAACAGAAATCCATCATCTGTTAAAATTTCAACTGTCTAGCTATCACTGCTCATGAGATACAGCTTGGTGACAGACGGGCGAACAGCGAAGTCTTAGTACCTAATATTGTTGTTTGTACCATGATGATGAGGATTGTAAAAATTTCTACAGCTTCTAGAGGTTAAACAAATGAGGTTAAGTAGGACTACCTTATTAGTTGGTAGGTTCACGTGTTCCACTTTAAAAACCTCGAACTAAGCCAAGCGGATGGATGTAAATGTCTCTCATATATCTATGTTAATAGAATTAAACCTACTTAGCAAGGCAAAGTGGAGAGAATCGAGTGGAGTGACAGCATCCGGCTACATTCAAGCTGGCGAAGTTTTGTCGTGTCGACAGTGGATATAAAAATGTACAATAGACGGGAACTACGGAAGTTTATGCTGCAAATGGATAAGAAGTTTGTGGAAAAGGTGTTGAACGTATAAGTTGAACATTGCTTACACAAAGTAGGGTGTCGACTGTCGTGGGTAGATGGCTAGATGGCATCGAATGGTGAGTATATTCATACATAAATCACTACAACTAAAGGCCATTGTGTGTAAGGACCGTTATAACAACTATCTTTATTAGATTTAGAAGATAATGCTTTTTGAATAACAGGATAGTGTTTTTTTGAATCTGTCCTAACAGACGAGCTGAAAGATCGACAGATTGAGGTCTAAACGTCGATCCGATATCTAGTAATTTTTTGTCTTTGCTAGTGACTTTTTGATTCTTTTTTTTACGTGCCTACTAATGGTATCCTGAAGGAGGCCTATGTCCAACAGTGGACATCCTACGGCTGATATAATGATGATTATGATGATGACTTATGGTCTTCTTTGCCTATAAAAAGTGTTCTTTGTACTTTGACTTGGCAAACAGTTAAAACGCTCTATATTATGTTAATCCTGATAGAATATTTGAAGACGTGTTCTGTTTATCCAACCCGACATGAGTGGTCACGTCACCGATCCACAAGCTTCACTTAACTACGTTTACTTTGGAAAATAAGTCATTCATATGCTTGGCGTGTTTACTTTGTATATGTTGTTAAATAACTTGAACTAAAATAGGGAATACATATTAAAGTAAATTGAAAGCTTATGCCGTATGTTTACTTTGTAAGAAGTCCGAATAACTAAGATGAAAACGATTGGACCTTACATTTTTATCTGGTTTGCATGTTAAGAGGCTGACAACACCTAATTTTGTTGAAATTGATATTATTTAAGCACTTTTTTAAGAAAAACTACACACAAAAAAATACAAAAAAAATGTTAATTTTCATCATATTTCTTAGACGCTGGACGGACTCGATACATAATTGAACAAAATTGGCTCGATAAAAAATAATTGCAAAGATTGGTCTTAAAATCATCATTAAACGGTTCTATGTCTTTATTTTTTCAACGTATGGGTCTGCAATTAAAAACATGAAGTCAACATATTCATACCTAAACGGCTAACGAGTCATATTTCACAAATAATCCATACTTTTTTTTATTTCTTATTATTTGTCTTATTTGCAAGATTTTAGACGCGCGCCAAGCTGCCGGAATAGTTTCTTCTCTTTCACTAACAGGCACGCGAACCGTATGTGTGAAGAGTGGCGCTGCTCAAGGTCATTTGCTGTTGACAGCGCCTTAAAGGAAATGAAGAATAGTGACGATTTGAAAAACAACTGTTTTTTTAATAGATTAAAAATGAATCGAATAGTTCCATAACTATCTTCCTTCAGAAAATATAATGTATAAGTTAACTACCTGTGTATTGTCTCTTAACACCACAACACAATACTATTAGTAGTAGTAGGTACTAATCTATCTAAAAGGCTCCTGTCAAAACTGCATCATCTCCCGCCAAAAGCCTCGTTTTTTTTTGTTTTTATGGCCTGGATTCAGGCACTATTATGCCACAACTTTATTTTTGACCAACCTCAGCTCAAAAACCTCTTAGAAGACCTCAGCCCAGTTACACATGTTGATAGCCGGAAAAACAATAATTCATTGAATATTCGAGGTAATGATATGCCATGTTTAACCATGAAAAGATGTAATTGAATAATAAAGGTTTGAAAGAGTGACGAGTTAGCAAACTGATTTAACAAATCGCGCAGAAGTAACCACCGCCTTTTTTAAAGTCTGTATAATTTGAATATTAAACATCTGTGGAGCCATAAAGAACCTAACTCCGCCTAAGTTTTTCAGCCATGCCCAGAAAAGCCACGAATAAATGCATTTAACTGCACTTTCATCCAAAGATGTTCACTTAATTTAAATTCAAACACTTTAAATCTTTTGAAGAGACCACTACAGTGGGAGAGTTAAATTCACCTCTCTGACACCTCCTTTGAGAGATTTTAAAAAAGGTCTTTAATGGTGTCGTCTTCGCAGACGTTTTGCCGATGAAATGTGCCGTTGTGTTTCCAACCGTTGAAATGAAGAATAAAAGGATTCTGATTTGCAATGGCTTTCTGTTTTTAATCCTACTTTTATAATAAAGTTTATAAGTTTGTTGGTTATTGTGGTTTAATCAAAACTTAAACGGCTGAAGAAGTATTAAAATAATTTTATTGCTTGACATTTCTAAGGTGTGTTATTAATTAATCGTTTTGAACGTTGAGACAGCCTTCCAAACTCTGTTGCCTTTGATCACATCTCTATTTAGTAAAAACAACAGAACACTTCTTTCTATAACTTTGAAATTTTCTATAAACCTTATTTTAAACTTGGCAACTTTGAACAAATTTGGAACTAACGTTTTTTTTTTCATAATGTTAGATAAGAGAACTTGCAGGAGTTGTCACTTGGCAGAACGGAGGCAGCGAGTGAGAACTAATGCTCTTTCGTGTCGAAAGCGGACCGAAATGTTTATTATGTTGGCGGCGATGACTCGTATACTGTTTCGTTACATCAATAATTCAGCTCTATTGAGTTGACGTGTTTGTTAGTCCACTTTGAATTTACTGGTGTCAATTTTGGTGGATTAATGGTTATAAATGAAAACGTCAAACTGGTGGACAGAATAGCAACGTATCTATATTTTGTTGTTGTCAGGAGCCATATTGGCAGTAGTGGTTGCTTACTTAAAACGATTGGTCAGTGTTGCCATACACAAAAAAAAAGTTAAGATAGCAACGTTACATACGTTTCTTATAATTGACTTCTCTATCCAAAAAAAATATACAAAGGATAGGTATTTTTTTTAGGCAATCCCATTTGGGTGTGATTTGTTTTCTCATAAACCTTGCCCATTGTGGCCTTTCACTTTATTGGCCTGTCGTAGGCTCCCAAAAGCTAGCAACTACGGCGTCAGCAAAAAAAAAACGCCCAGTTTGTACTGGTGACAAATATGCTTTGAGCGTCGCCTCCGTTCTATCGCTTCATTCCAGTTTAAAACAAAACAAAGCTCGCCGCACGAGCAGACGTTGAAGTTACCATTATTTTAATAATTCGGAGCATTTGTGAAATTTACACGCGAAATACGTCGGTTTTGAAACTGAAATTGCTGAAATGTGCGCTTTTTTACATGAAATTTCCGTACGAGTTATTGGTTTTTCTTGGAAAGCGGTTAAATTGTAGCGATTCGCGGAACTTGCTTTTACAATGTACTTTCAGCTCGTGTTGTAAATGCAGCCTTTTAAATTACATTTCCAGGCTTAGCATCAAAGCTAATTAGAAATGCGAGTCAGTAATTACAACAAAACGGATAACTCACGTGTAAAAAGCCGGAAGAATGCTCCGACAATTGTTTCGGACTAATCCGTAGTCCTTCATCAGAGGGCGGTCGCCCCGGCGGCAGCGAAACGAACACTGCGCGCCAACGCTCTGCTCGCGCGGCTACTCGGCGCAGCTGACATCGGCGCACAACTACCCTCATTTTTATCGTCATTTTTATTATAGTCCAAAGTATCAAATTAAATCAATCAATTAGTATTAAATTAACCCTTTCAGTAAATGTATACATCATCATCATCATCATCATAATGAGAGGGCTTGGGATATAGTTCACACGCGGGCCCAGTGCGTATTGAGAACTTCAAACACACTATTGAATTTTTCCTCACGATATTTTCTTTGACCGAAAAGCGCATGGTAAATTTCAAATGTAAACGCACGTAAATTCAAAACTCAAAGAGCGAGCCCGGGATTCGAACTAACGACCCTCTGCTGGAGAGGCCACTGGTCAAACGATTAGGCTACCACCGCTTTTTTTTGTAATACACTGACGATTTTAAGATATATGATCTACTAGCCGTTGCCAGCGACTTCGTCTGCAAAGAATTCTTTTATCGCTATCCCGCGGGAACTACGCAATTTTCCGGGATAAAAAGTAGCCTATGTGCTATTCCAGACCTTTCTCTATCTATGTGCCGAATTTCATCCAGATCCGTTGGGCCGTTCTGGCGTGATTGAGTAACAAACAAACATCCATCCATCCATACTTTCGCATTTATAATATTAGTTAGACTAGTTTCGTTCTTATCGGATTCGTTTGTAGGGTGAGTTTACGACGGAGGCGCTCCCCGTACTTAAGTTTTCCGAGCCGCTCGTTGCGTCGCTTATTATCAAGAAATAATGAATGTAATTATTAGATTAGAATCGCGGTCATCCCCTAGCTTAAGCAGAATTATAATTTGTTCTGCACGCACGGACCGTTACCTCTAGATTTTAACCGATTATTTACCTTAACATGGTCTTGAACTCTGTTTAATTTTGTTAAGTACCGGCATGCCTTCATAAATTGCCTCAATTCACAGCACTTTAAAGAACTCCTTAGGGACAGCTTTTTCAGCGTCACGGAAAATGAGTCCGCTGATATTCTCGTTCGCCTTTTATTTTTGGTGATAACGAACAAGCAGCTAGCTCGCGATCAACATCGTCTTAATTTTGACAGTTCATGTATGGGCTGACAGTTGGCATCGGAATCAGCTAGCTGTCACATTCATACAAGAACTGTCAAAATGAACACGATGACGATTGCGAGCGAGGTACGTAATAAGCCTGCTGGTCTCGTGAGGGTATTGACACCTGTACTTACCGCATAAGACGGGCCAGGATGTTGAAGAACACGATCAGCAAAAAATGTTTAATTTGTAGTCAGTAAACTCGCCATTCTTCGTAGCGCATATGGTTTTAAATAAGATAGGTAATGTAAAGGAGCTCTTTTGCGGCCTACTTGTTAATTGAAAAAGAGTTAGTTAAAAGGTTATTTTGTAGTCTTTATTAATCATATCCCTCGACAGTGAATAATACAAAAGTAAAATATTTAAGTCTCCAAAATTAACTTGAGTTTAGAATTGAGAAGTTTGAAGAAAGAGAAGTGTTCAATGAAAAAAATATTAATGTGTTTATACCGACGTCAATACGTAATTTCGTCGCTCCCCATTCGACTCCGTTATTCAATATACATCGTATATCTTATTACATTTGATCGACACTCTTGTAGCGAACATTAACGACTTTCATTTGCCCACCATTAAGTGAATCATGATTGATGTTGACTCATTTCGTTGCAGGTAAGTCCCGGAGCGGTATTACCGGAACCCCAGGTACCGGTAAAATAACGGTAAAAAAACGCCAACATTCATCATCTAGATGCTTGACCTTTTTCGATAATGAAGAGTTCCCGGTATCATCCATTATCGGCTGACTTGCAGTTTCTTGTAGCCATTTGGGGCGTATGCTGGCACTTAATGTAAGTGTTAGAAAATACTGGAACGAGTTGATAGTCCATGACTCGAATTGTCGATATAGGGGTGAAAGCCGTAAAACGCAAGCGGGACTGATGCGGGACATGTCTGCCAAATGCATCCGGATCGCTGGGCAAAAATTACCGACTGGTTTCCATACGACGGGCACCGGAGCAGAGGCAGTCCAAAAAGGAGATGGCGGGACGATTTGGAGTATTTTGAGCCGGACTGGGGAACTTGCAACAGACAGAGACGGATAGAAAGAGAAAGGAAGGTTCTCTATTGTTTGCCCGAATTTCATATGAACTAATTTCACATGCCCGAATTTCATTTGCCATAATTTTATATTCCATAACGATATATATGCCATAATGATCATTAGCCATATTTTCATTTGCCATAATTTTCAGGTGCCATAACGATACGTTTGCCATAAATTTCATTTTTCCTATTATCAATTGTCCTAAAATCATTTGCCATAAAATTCAAACGCCATAATAATTATTTGCCATAAAAAACCCAGAATTTTGATTCTTGTAATAATAATAATAACTAATTTTAAAACGTTATTTTTTACTACGTCATCGTCGTGTTAATTATCTACGTTTAACAGATGTGATGTCTAGAAAACAAATATAAATATGAACTGAATGACTGAGGCGAAGTCGACGGAGCTCCGCTTCGCGGAGCTCCTATTCCGCCTGGTTTTGGCGCTTCGCGCCTTGACACCATTCTAACCTAACCTAACCTATATATTAATTGACCAGTCATGTGGCTATTGACGGGGGCTTCGCCACCCGAGCCCCCCGAGCCCTTAGAGATGCTTCTATTTCTGCTCTGAGGGTCGCAAAAAACCTAACGAACCTACCGTGTTTCGGTAGCAGTAAATTTCAACAGTCTGGATCTGTATTTTCCTTATTATGGCAAATGATTGTTATGGCATGAAATATTAGTGATTTTGAAAGTTATGGAAAGTAAAATTATGGGAAGTGATATTATGGTATCTAATATTAGGGATGTTGAACATTATGACGTTTGAGTATTATGGCATTCAAAAATTATGGCATGTGATATTAGGGCAATTGAAGGTTATAGCCAGTGACCATTATGGCAAATGAAATTAGTACAAATTAAATTATGGGAAATGGAGGGATCCCAGAAAGGAAGCCTTTGTCCAGCAGTGGGTCACCAAATATAGGCTACACAAAAAAAAATTGAGACGACGCAAACGACTTCGATACTTTTTCGTGCCAAAAACATGCGCTTAGGCATAGAAAGTAATAGTAATCCCTGTGCAAGGTCCGTCCGGATCGCTACCATCGTCTTACTCGCTAATCCTGTCGCCAAGCAGCAGTTCTTTGACAATTTTCCGGCGTAAGACCCTGAGAAAGTATAAAGCCCGTGAAACTAATTACATACTGGCAAAAGAGATTCTATCTTAGCCCTAGGCTAGCATCGTATCTGCAATCCTTTAGCGTTGCGAGTGTCCATGGTGTCGCTCGCTTACCCTTAGGTGACCCATTTGAACGTTTGCGTTCCTTGTCGTATATGAAAAAAACTACCTTCGTAATTCCGTTACATTTCCCTAGTTCTTGTTCGAGTTATTCGCCATGGCTCGGTGCTGGCAGTCTGCCCGCTCTGATTAGTTTCCAAGGCTTGTTCCTACATTACATCGTCGATGTGTTTTCAGAATATTCGCCAACGGCCCGATATTAGCACATGACATGTAATAACTATAATTATTACGAATAAATAAGTATGAGTATTGAACGGGAATTCACGCAGATAAATTCGACTTTCAACCAATCAATTTTTTATTTCATTTAGTGCTTGCACTATTGGTGATATTACTGGCACATGAAGCAAACCTCTCGTGTTGCGGAGATTCTTGGTAACCGGTGTTCACTTACCACCTTAGGAGGGCTCCTAGTTTTTTTATTTGCAATAAAATACTCGTATATAGCCGAAGATCGAAAGTTGAAATTGAAGACATTTTGGTGTGCAGTCTTTCTTTGCCGTGCTTGGGTTTCTCGGTTGTTTTCAAAGTAGACTCCCACACGTGACTTTTTGACACTTCAACACACAGAGTGGGAGCGTCATTAGAATAGGTGTGCAAGGAGTCTGAATATTATTCTGGAAGTCGAGTTAGTCTGATTGAACACTCTTGTGAAGGTTTTTTTATTGTAATTATTGATTCAAAATGAAGTCGCCCCATTCAATCCGTAGGTACACTTTGAATTAACATAAGGCCAATGTAGAAACATGTGTCCGCCTCAATGACTTATGGGTACTAGGCAACGCTTATATATAACTAGCTTCTGCCCGTGTCTTCGTCTGCGTAGAATTATACACAAACCTTCCTCTTGAATCACTCTATCTATTAAAAAAACCGCATCAAAATCCGTTGCGTAGTTTTAAAAATATAAGCATACATAATGACAGACAGCGGAAAGCGACTTAGTTTTATACTATGTAAGTGAAGATTCAACAAACATTCATATTCATCGTACAAGTGCCTTCCCCTACTGAGATTCGAACCCGGGACCTCTAGCTTCATAGTCACAAACCATTACGCTAACCAGTCGTCTAAAGGCGTAGTTTGTTGTGGTCTTAACATTTTATCTTCCGAATATTTCGTATCAACGATTCAAACGACAAAACGCAACATAGCAAGCTGTGCTTGCGCGATAAAAAATTCAGCAGTTGCATGCCAAAAAGCTTCAACAAATGAAACGGAGCCCGCACTTAAACATACTCGAGGTAGGCACCGTGCCAAATTGTGTACAGAGTCCAGCGTTGCATATTGTATAGACCACCCTTAAGACATTTCGGAGAAAGTATGTGTATCAGGGTGCGACCAAACCGCCGCGTATACGCAGTGACGTGTCGTATGCGTCACGTTTTCTCACCGTTTCTTCATACATTTTGTTGCGATTCCGTAACGTCACCGTTTTTTAAGCGGCGGTGTGGTCGCACCTTTACTTTGTACAATAAACACGATAACTTTAGATAGATAGATATATCGTTTATTTGAATGCTGCAATACACACAATCAAGTTAAAATAACAATAGAAAGCAAAAACAAAGAATTACACATTAGACTTAACTTAAGTATTTTGTTGTGTGAGGCCAAAAGGGCCATGGCTCAGTGGTCAACATTGCTCGTAGGAGCAAAACACTGATATTCTGCCACAACCCAAGGACCGAAAACGAATTAATTAATCTAAAAAAATACTGTAAATTCTAAAATAAAACAATTAGTGCAAAAATCATCATAAGAGTTTAGTTTAATGAAACTATAGCTGTGTGTGTGTGTGTGTGTGTGTGTCTGATCGCTGATCACACATTTGATCACATTTACAGATAACAAAGGAAGCAGATGTACAGAGGCGCAGACATGCTGGTTTGGGAGCAAAAAAAAAAGAATGTACCAGCTGTTTCTCTTCCCGCGCATATGGTAAAAGCCCATCGAGGGAATGGGCGGAAATCTTAGGAATGGTGCTACAGGTGATGCGGCTAGCCCATCGCTGTTTTGATTCCTTTCCAGCTACACGACCATAATCATGCTGCAGTGGCTTTAAGGTCTTGTTACAGGCTCTGTCTACCCCGTAAGGGATAAAGACGTGATTTACATCTTACACTAGCTTCAGCCCGCGACTTCGTCCGCGTAGAATTAGCAATTGGTTGTTTATGTCAAAGTAGGCAACAATCAAACACAAGATATGCTCAAAGACTGTTTATTTATTATGTCTCAAATGTAGGGTAGGTAGATCTTATATGTAAGAATACCGACATCTCTCTTCGTAACAAAAATAAAGTAAACAAACTATTTTACGCCTATTTTTTCTAACATGCATTTAACATTATTAACAACATATTCAATTTTCATGCAAATTATTAAATTTGATAGAATGCTAAGATTCCTCAATTGATCCTTTAATTAAGTAAATTATTTATTTTATACATCCATTTTCTTTTAACATTATCTGCGCACACAGATATTTCATAACAAGGTAACATTTCTTATAATTATTGTAAATTACAATGCCTAATATTATTTTATCTTTAAAATAATACAGCTTATTTTAACAAGAACAAATGCGATCATGCTAACAAACAATTTTGCTATTGAAGTTATTTTTAGTTTGTAAACATGGCTTTTTTTTTAAAGTGATTATTATTGCCTTAACACATTAAAATATACAGTACATTTGAAATAGGTTATCTCATTTGACGATTTTTACTAATGTTATGCAAAAACCATCAAGTAAATTATAAATCATAAAATTCTCAACAAATGTTTTTTTTTTTTTTTTTTTTAAGTATACATATCATTATATTTTTTTTTTATAAATTATTGAATAATTAAATAAATTTTATTGCATATTTAGTTATTTAACAAATTCTTATTAAATATCTAATTTACTTTTTTACATTCTACATGATAAGCAGGTTTCGTTACACTATGGTTAATCATGTTAATCAATTAATCATTCTGGCACTGCCTGGTGATTTTTTAACTCTTCTACTCCCAGTTGCCCCATCTATTGGGTGGTATCACTGTCCTGCCGGAACGAGTTACATAATGGTCAGTTCTATTATTATTAATATTGATCGATTCGGGAGCCGTGGCTAATGGTGCCGGGACTGGTGAAGGCTGGATGTCGTCGAATTGGAAGCCGTACCCGTCGGGATCGGGCCTGCTCTGAGAGTCTACTATAATGTGACGTCTATTCCTAACTACCTTGCTACCGTTGTGAGTGAGAATTTCATATGAGCGATCTCGTAAGATTTTATTAATCGTGCCGCTTACCCATGGACTCTTATTGTCATGCCTTATTTTTACCTTTTGATCGACGTTGAGATATGGTAGGTTTTTTGCATGACGGTCATAATACATCTTATATTTATTTTGTCGATTTATTAATTCCTGCCTAACTTTTTTGTTGTCCGCTATGCCGATTAGTGATTCACGTAAAGGCAAAACACTACGCAATTTTCTACTTTGAAGCAATTCGGAAGGTGAGGGTAGAAGTTCACTAATAGGATTATTAGCATACTCGAGTAATGCTAAGCGGAAATCTGTGTTGGAATGAGCACATTTTTTAATTATATTTTTAACTACTTGTATGCTGCGTTCTGATTGGCCGTTAGACTGGGCGTAGTGGGGGGATGAGCGCACGTGATTAAAACACCATTTTTTCGCAAATTGGCTGAATTCTCTAGACGTGAACTGTGGGCCACCATCTGACACTACAGTCTCGGGAATGCCGTGACTACAAAATATGCATTTTAGCTCACCTATAATATCTTGTGACAGCGTATTGTGTAGTTCACGTACCTCAATAAACTTGCTGTAGTAATCTACAATTAACAAGTAGTTCTTCCGATAGCAATGGAATAAATCAATGCCTACTTTAGACCATTGTCGCTTGGGCACTTCGTGCGGAATTAATTTTTCTTTACTATTACTTTTTCGAAATGTTAAGCACGCTTGACAATTGGAAATAAAGTTTTTTAAGTGATTGTTTATTTCTGGCCAAAATAATAACTCTCGCGCTCTTAACAAACATTTCTCAAGACCTAAATGAGCGTAATGTATTTTGTGCAGCATCTCATCTCGCAATTTACGTGGTATTATTATTCTATGACCCTTCCACAGCAGTCCATTCGCCTCTGTTAAATCTTCTCTGTATTGCCAATATTGTTTTATTATATCATTAACGTCTTTTTTATCTTCAGGCCATCCTTTTCTAATACATTTCTTTAACTGCTGCAGCTCACTGTCCTGTTCTGTCTCTTTTTGCAAACTTTGGTAGTGCATGTCAGTTAGTTCGTTGTGTGCCATGACTGTTCGCACGGCTTCGGTCATCTCGTCGTGCAAGTCGTGCGGCGCGCGTGCAGCGGCGGTGCCGGCGCTCGGCGGCTCGTAGGCCCGCGACAGCGCGTCAGCAATGTGCAGCTGTTTGCCCGGCTTATACACCAAATGGAAAGTATAGGGTTGTAGCCTTAATAACATACGCTGCAGTCTCGGTGGCGCGTCCACTATTGGTTTTTTAATAATGCTTATAAGCGGTTTGTGGTCAGTCTCAATGATTATGTCTGTGCGACCATAAATATAACCATAAAATTTCTCACATGCAAATACGCAAGCGTATAACTCCTTCTCGATCTGTGCGTATCTTTGTTCAGTGTTTGTAAGCGCCTTTGAAGCATAACAAACGGGAAGACCATTCTGGAGCAAAACTGCACCCAAACCACTCTTGCTTGCATCCACTGAGAGGGTGATCGGTTTATTCATACTGTAATACTGTAATACAGGCTTTTGTGACAAACATTTTTTTATTAAAGTCCACGTATTTTCGTGTATATCAGTCCAGTGCCACTCTATTTCCTTTTTCAGAAGCTCTCTCAACGGCTTTGTTTTATCTGACAAGTTTGGTATGAAATTACCTACATACGTTGTCAGTCCCAGTAAACGTTCTACATCCTTACAATTTGTCGGCTTTGGCATGTTTACTATAGCTGAAATGTGACTCTCATCGGGATATAATCCATTCTTTGTTATTCTGTGCCCTAGGTATTTTATTTCTTCCAGACCGAATTTGCATTTACTTAAATTTAATTTTAAATTAATTTTGCGACACCTTTCTAATACCTGCTTTAATCTCTTGTCATGCTCAGACTTTGACTTCGCGTAAACTAAAATGTCATCTACATACATACAAACTCCCTCAATGTCATCAAAATTCTCGTATATTTTCCGATGAAATACCTCACACGCCGACGAAATTCCGTATGGCATACGCAAAAATTTATATCTGCCGAATGGAGTGTTAAATGTGCAGAGGTCACTGTTTTCAATTTTGACCTGCCAAAATCCGTTAGTGGCATCTAACGTGCTAAAATACTGAGCTCCTGAAAGATTTGAAACGATTTCGTCCAGCGTGGGCAACCTGAAATGTTCTCGGCGAATTGCTAAGTTAAGTTCCTTTGGATCCAAGCATATTCTTAAATCACCATTTGGCTTTTTAACTATGGTCATACTGTTGACCCAATCCGTTGGACCTTCAACCTTTGATATTATGCCTTGCCTCTCCATATCCTGTAGCTTACTTTTCACTTTTTCTCGTAACGGTATCGGCACCTTCCTCGGAGCATGCACTACTGGTTTACATTCTTGATTTAACCTAATTTTATAAGTTCCTGGTAAACAACCCAAACCCTGAAATACATCCTGATATTCCACAACCAAAGGTAGGTTTTCCGTTGTTGGTGTAGTAATCGCAAACACTCGTTTAATCAAATTCATTTCCTTACAAGCATGCCGTCCCAGTATAGGAGTAGAAGTCACGTCTGCCACTTTAAATTCAAGAAAAAATACTTCATCTTTATACTTTACTTTTAAATAACATTTTCCTAAGACATTAATTTTACTTCCTGAATAACCGTGCAACTTAGTCTTGGCAACAAGCAGGTCCTCCAAACATAAACCAACCTGCGACAAATACCTCCGCGGCAAAACATTAACGTCGGCTCCCGTATCAATTTTAAAACGCAATTGCGAATTATTAATTTGCAAATTGATAGACCATTCATCTATAATATCCGAATTTAAACTAAAAATTACCTGCTCATCAGATTCTTGTATTTGATACACACCACACATGCGTGAGAAGTGATTCATCCGCGAACAGTTCAAACACCGTCTTCCGTATGCGGGGCAAAAATTTTTTCTATGCATAGTGCCACATTGATTACACACGGGGTTACTGTTGTACATGCCGCTCGATCCACCACGGCCGCCGCTGCTGCCGAGCCGGCCAGCCATCGGGCGCGCCAGCGCTGCCGGCTCCCGCGCACGCCAGCTGGCCGCCGACCCGCTGCTCGCCGCGCTCGCGCCGCGCCACCCTGCGCGCCCGCCGCGCGACGCCGCCGATGTGTACCGCCCGCGCCCCCGCGCACTGGTCGAGCCATATCCGCGCCGACTCACTCTCCAGACATTTTCATTATCGTCCTGAATGTCTTGATTATCATCCAACCTGTTATTTGCTTCTCGTTTGGTTATACTACAAACTGTTCGTTCTCGAGATTCTTGTACAATTTTTTCCGAGTAAATCTTAGACACAATAGCTGCTTGGCATATCTCCATAGTTTTTTGCAATGTCAAGTCCTCTTCGCGTAACAATCGTTCGCGAATAGCTTTGCTAGTAATACCGCATACTAGTCGATCCTTAATGAGAGAATCGCACAAATCGCCAAATTCACAGGAACTCGACAATTTCTTTAAATCATATGCGTATTGCTCAATCGTTTCGCCGTCCACCTGATTTCTTGTAAAAAATCGATGCCGTTCAACCGTTAAATTTTTCTTTTGTTCAAAATGTGTTTTGAACGCCTGTAAAACCTCATCAACAGTAGTGCCCTTTACGGTTAAATGTTCGTACAATTCCCTACACTGTTCACCCACAATATGTAGCAAAATGTTTATTTGTATCGGTGCAGTTTTTTTTGAAAGCTCACAAGCATCGAAATAAATTTTAAATCCTTTGCTCCATTTATTCCAACTATCACTTAAACTGCCCGTTGTAAGGTTCAAAATACTTTGATCGTAAGTGAACGGCGGCGGCGGTGTTAGCACTGTTTCCATATTTCTTCCCGTTAATTAGTTTATAGTCTTCAATAGTCCAATAAATTCCACGATAGATTCACTTTTACACAAACTTAAACACACGTCTTTTTACTATTTTCATTAATTTCCAGCTGCGCCATGTCAAAGTACGCAACAATCAAACACAAGATATGCTCAAAGACTGTTTATTTATTATGTCTCAAATGTAGGGTAGGTAGATCTTATATGTAAGAATACCGACAGTTTATGGCTATCCCGCGGGAAATGTACAATTGTCCGGGATAAAATGTAGCCTATATTTCAATCTAGGGTACCAGCTATCTTCGTTCCGAATTTTATTCAAATCCGTCCAGTGGTTTTAGCGTGAAGACGGAACAAACATACACACTCACTCAGATCGTCACATCGTCACATCCTCACATCGTCACTCACAAACTTTCGCATTTATAATATTAGTAGGATTAGTAGGATGTATAAGTACGTGGCATCCCGTATCAAAATTGGGCTCAGATACGCAATGTATATGTATCTTATGCACGTACACATATTGAATGGTACAAGCGCCCTATTGTTGGTTGGGCTGAAAAATGTTTGCCAACTCGTGCCGGTTGAGATCAAGTTTTATCGCGTATGTGAAACGTGTGGTACAATAGAACGACTAGCTCGCTAGTTTCCGCCGATATAAGAGAAATCAACAGGGAGGCTATTCCCCTATACATTTTTGCACGTCTTAACCGGTTATCTTAACCCGGAGTTAGTCAAGCCGCGCATTAAAATATAGATGCCACGGCTACGAGGCATCGTCAAAGGATAACAGCACTTATTAATAGCGAAAATGAGTTAGCGAATCGCCCGTGGCTGCGCGCCTAATTACGCCGTGGCCTTTGTGTTTCCGCTCGGTAATCCTTAAAAAAGTATATTTCCGCTGCGTTCAGGATTGGGAAAAAACTGCCAAGTGCGAGTTGGACTGGTACTATAAGAGTTTCGTGCCACCGTACCGATATAAACGGTATAAAGTAAATAAACCGTCCGAAATATCTCTGTATATATCTGTATATATCGTCTATATGGCCGAAACACCATTTGCATGTCAATTAAAATATATAATAGGCTAAGTGATGACGTCAAACAATTGCCTTTGGGAATGTATAAGCGAAAACTTAAGGCTTGGCTAGTGTTAAAGAGTTTCTACTCAGTTGCCGAATACTTTTCTTCCTGTGATCAATAACTATTTAGGTGACATTATCAATAATAAATTGGGTGATATTTGATAATTATAATGTAACATTTTGAGTTTACTTGGAAGTTGTAACATTTTGCATGCCAGATGCTGGTGAAATATGTGAACCATTATCGTATTTTAACACCTTTTGTATCATATTTCAAGCGAAATAAAGTTATTTGTATTTGTATTTGTATTTGTATTTGAAACCAAGTGGGCGAAAATTGTAGGTATCATGTTATAGGCGACGCGGCTAGCAACCCATCACTATTTTGATCCCACTTTTACACCCACAATCATGTTAAACGTGGACTTTAGGTCTTGTTACCTCGCTAAGGCATAGTTTAAACCAGCCTCAATTAGCAGTTCGCGGGAGCCTATTTGGTCTGAGTAGGCTAAACGCTGAAGATGATTTATTTAGAGCTATATTATTCGCTTTAGGCTTAAAACCACAAAATTTCATAATACCTTATTCACTAATACCCCTAATTTTCAAATTACCATGGGGTCATAATACCTAAAAATACCTGAAAAGTCAAAATGTCTCTTGTAAAAATTTGATATTTTAGGTATTTTTAGGTATTATGAGCCCATGGTAATTTGAAAATTAGGGGTATTAGTGAATAAGGTATTATGAAATTTTGTGGTTTTTAGCCTAATGCTATTATTCGACTGATCTGCTTGCACAGAAAATAATCACTTAATACCCCATAGACTTTCTTAACCCTGCAAAAAGCCATTAGTAAATTAATATTCCACTGCCAAATTCCGGGTATCCCAGCACTTATTCTGCAAGATATATAAAATACGGTCGTGGCGAGTTTTTAGTGAAGATCTTTATTAAATGGTGGGAAACGCGATGAAATTAATAATGGCCTGGTGGCGATTTATCGCTCTATTATGAACGATAAATTTATACCTATTTTAAATGTTGGTTAACGGGTTGGCAGATAGCGGACCCGGGTGCAGCGAGCGTCCCTTTTGCACAACCGGCAATTTTTTATGTAAGAAAGAGACAAAGCGTTACATTTAAACGCGTAAAAGCTAGTAAAACGGTATAAAAGGAAGTAATCGCAGCAAAATATATCTTTTTTTGTCACTGGTGATTCAAAACCTCGATTATTTAAGGTTTATTTAAATATCCTTTCATTATTAACTTTCAGTAAAGACGGTCAATTTTTAACGAATGCGAATGTTTCCAATCACTGTTTGCGACATTTGTAATAAAGACTATAGTCATTTGACGCAAAAAAATCACTACACATCTGCTTTAATCTAGCCTCTTCGTCATTCTTTTTTGAAGGTTGCCTGGTAGAGACCGCTTTAAAGCGATAAGGCCGTACTATTTATTTATGCAGTGCTTAACACAAAGCCGTTTTAATGTATTTTAAGAATAAAGCTCTATTTTTAGGTAGGTAGGTACTCAATGTAGTAGCAGTATTTCTCCTAGAAAATTACCGCTAATTCTAAGTGTCCCTAAGTCCAAATATTTGTAATTATTTCCTCCCCACACATCCACGCCCTTCTTTACCCTGTTTTAACGAAGGATCAACGGAGCAAAATTCAGCTGAAATACGTTTTCCAGCCGCTCGATAAACAACGTGAAGCGTGCTCGGAGATCAAAAACAAATTGCGGCTTTTATGTATAAATACGTTAAAGTCGCTTACGGGGGTATTCGAGCGATTTTAAATGACTGATTTTGGTCGAATTTTGGGTCGAATTTGCCTTTTAATTTGGATACGTGTCGAGTTCCTTTTAAAGCTGCGTATTTTTTTATTTAACCGGCAACTCGATTATGTTAAAAAAAGTACTCGATAAACGGCCGTTGTTGTCCAATTAAATCGTAAAACCTGGGGTAATGATAGCAGTTCTTATACCTGGGTTAAAAGTTAACTCGAAATTATATAGGTAGTCCACGCAAGCTACCCTTACTAACCTAACTTGCTTTTAACTTATTAGTATAACTTGTATTTATAACTTTAAACATTGCTCGTATTAGATTTATTCAAGTCTTCCCCATTTCATTTTCCATGCAATCGGCAAACCCATTTTAATTTTCCTAATGGCAACCCCGAACACTCAAATACGGCTTCAATTATTTTAATTTATGCCCGAAACGGCTCACTTGATTTTTCAGTCTGGCATCCCAGTTCATTAGCGTTATCTGTGACGCGTTTAATGGAACGCTGTAAGAACGTCCGGGCCAGTGCTGGCTGATAAGACTCTGTTTGCCGCCAACAGGTGTCGCTGGCGTTTTGATAAAGGTTGAATAGTTTTTCCCGCGCTATCGAGCCATTGTGAACCTCAAAGAGATAACCACGAGCCCCTTTCATGATTCACTGGCGATTCTTTACGCAAACAACGCTTTAGAAGCTTTTCCGTGTAATGTCCTTTTAATATTTCGCAAATGCCTTTGAGGATATTTTTTGAGAAGTCTGGCGAGAAAGAAAATGTAAATCTTTTTGTTGCCAACGGTTTTAAAATGAGCCGGGAAGCCGTTTGAGCTGGCTGGGTTTTTAGGGGCTATTGATAGTGGGAAATTACCTTGGAAGTTTTTGTTGTTGAAACTAGTCGTAGGCGGTCTACGAGCTGCCGTAGAGGCGTGCTACGCCCGTAGCTTTCGCGTAGCAAGTTTTGAAGCATTGCGTCGCAGTGCCTGCGAAACCGCTTTTATGTTTCCGCAAACTTTGTTCAATTCGCTTAGCGTTTTGACAAAGGTTATTTAAAAGAATATACTACAACCGTTACGCAGCTAATGTATACTGTTAAACACGGATCAGCCATTTTGTTGTGAGATAAGTAAATGCCTTTTGAGAGGTATTTTACCTTAATCCCCCATTTTTTCCCCGCTTGTGACCCTAATAAATTTTGCCTACCGCTTTCATTCTACTGTCATATTATTTTTATTTCCCGGGATGTTTCTATTAAGATAAAACTATGTATCCGATAAGATATTTGATGGCAATTCTGCGACATTTGTTTTATTTTTTAAACAGCAGAAAGGAAAAGAAACAAGGAGACATTTCAATTTCACAAACGATAGTGTGTTATTTATGTATTTTGCTTATATTTTGAAATCTGATGATGCCTCTGAGAGATGTGAAGCAAGTGTCGCCGTATTGTTTTATTAACGTGGTGGGTTTTGTTGCTTTTAAGTTGCTTATTCATCTTCTAAGACAGAAAGAGAGCGGGATAACTGCATAAAAATATCAACACGATTGCGTATTATATACAAACATAGATAGATACAGTCACGCCTCTTTCCCACAGGGGTAGGCAGGGACTACTTTGTTCCACTTGCTACGATTTTGAAAATAATTGTTAAACTTGTATTTAAATGAACCAACAGTGCTGGTATTCCTTATCGCGATACAATGAATTGTATCATTTGTAACGCATGACTGAAAAGCCCATACAAATATTATCACGGAAATACAACAATACTGTCCAGATATGAATGTTGTTTTGCGTAAACAAACGCTATAGAATTGTAATATGTTAAATGACATTTGCGAACAGTACCTCACCCTCTTTTGCTTGTGAATTTTAACCGTTGCCGAGCTAAATGACAATGATGTCAGTATTGATTGACTGGGACGGAACACATTTATTACAGGGGCCGTACCATGACGTCTTAATGCGATTCAGTTTAGGTTCGCTCGCTGTCAGATTCATACTAAAAGTGACAGCTAAAACTTGAACTGCGTCGGAATTAGGACGTCATGGTAAGGCCCCTGGTTTAAGATGAATTTTCCAATATATTTTGATCAACTTTATTATTGCTTTATTAATTTAAACACTTGAAACATACGAAATGTGAAGTTTATCGAAACATTGAGGATAATAATAGACCATTATTTGTCCAACATAGTTCCAGAGTTTCTGCAGGTTAAACGGTTAACAGATTCTGCACAGACAAAGTCGCGGAAAACAGCTAGTGCGATAAAAAGTAAAAGTAAAATACAAAGAAATACAAATAAAACGTTTACCCCTTTTACATTACAAACTCGTCACTAACAAAAGTCGTTTGACAATCAAGCGTAAAGCCTTAATTTGAATATTATCTTTGAAGGAGCGTTAAAAATTAATATTACTTAGAATTTTAAATTAGAGAGGGGACATATAAAATTTCCGCAGTAAAAGGATAACAATAAAAGCCAGAGATCTCACTTCGCAGTCAGATTAAGGAGCAGTAGTTAAAAATTACGGCTCCTTTTAATAGTGGTTTTATCGGGTTCTGTATTGCCATAACAACAGTACATTTATACCGTTATCATTCTTACCTGTCCTATTTGGTAAACAAAGTTCTAACTCAATGTGCAAATTTTTGTAAAGAATAAGGTGTATTATGTTATCAAATAAACCTGAGGTAATATTTTGTACATAATTTTACTGATATTTTATCTCCAGTTCCTTTATTTACGATGAAATATTTAAGAAATAACAAAAATTAGACGTTTTGAGGTTAGAATTTTGTTTACCAAATAGGACAGGTAAGAATGAAAATGGTATAATGATTCAGTGTACAGTCACTTAGAAGACTAAGGGTCACTGAGCTTTTGACAGATTGTTATTGATAAATAAAAAGAAATTAATTAAAAAAACTACGTCATTTCGGTGAAATAATATACTACCTGCCAGGTGATGACTGATGAAGAATGTTATATAATAAGTGTAAAAGATCGGTTAAGCTCCACGACCATACAGCTTCTATATATATGTATGTATACGCTATAGTTATATTTAGGTCTGCGTTTTTTTTAAATCATTTTTTTTTTATCTAATCTAACGTAGTACCTAAGCGGCCGAATGAAGCTCGGTGTTTGCAAATCTTGGTAAAGAGCACCTTTGTCAGAAATGTACAAGAATAATACTTAAAAGGAATTATATCTCGTTTCCATATACGCACATGTGGGCGGAAATCTTAGGAATCATGTTATAGGCGATGCGGCTAGCAACCCGTTGCTATTTTGATTCCCCTTTCCACCTACACGCCCAGAATCACCCTAAACGCGGCCTTTAGGTCTTGTTACCCTAGTCTCTGTCAACCTGTCTTAAAGACGTGATTAATATGTACAGTCCGTGAGTTCTTACATTGCCATCCGGGTTTGTCTTTCTGTCCCACTCACTCTTATGGGTTTGATACTTGAATCGGCCGAGTGAGGGAGATAGCAAGACAGACCCGAATGGCATTCTTAGAGCTCGCGAACTGTGTGTATGTAAGATAAAATTTACGTAAAAATAACAATGACTTACAATGACGTCTTAATGAGATTCAATTTTGACTCAGTTCAGCATGCTTATTACGTAACTCGCTCGCAATCGCCATCGTGTTTATTTTGACAGTTCTTGTATGAATGTGACAGCTAGCTGATTCCGATGCCAATTGTCAGCCCATACACGAACTGTCAAAATGAACACGATGGTGATCGCGAGCGAGTTACGTAATAAGCTAGCAGGTTTTACCTGTAATTTTTTAGTATGTATCTGACAGCGAGCGAACCTATAGTGAATCGGAATTTAATCCCACTAAGACGTGATGGTAAGGCCCCAGCTCTCCGAACATATCGTGCTATGTATTTGAAGAAGGTTGAGGACCAAAACGAGATTTGTAGTGTGTAGATTTGACTATCCACTTCTTTCTTTCTGGGTTGGACAGAAAAAAATAAACATGTTTTGGTAGTCTAAGTCATACTAATACTAGTCTTAAGTCAATTGTTACTAACATCCTATGGAACAGTCTGGTCTGAAATAAAGATTTTTTTTAAGTACTTTCGGTGTTTTTACAAAAAAGTTAAACAGACGTTGAACGCGTGTTTAAAAATAGATTTAAAGTTGATTTTGCTATAGATTATTTTTAGACTCGTGTTTAATTTTTTTGTAATAACACCGTAAGTGTTGAAATTCCTAATAGTTACAGTGAAATATTTAGCTGCGCATTTAAATCTACGAATTAGCTTGCGGGCTACTAATAGCGTTAGCTGGCGTGTCCGAGTTCAACACTTCGGATTATTCGGACCGCGAACCGACGGTTTCGGTGTGAACTTCATACCGGTTAACCGGCGAGAAGTTAAATCCGTAAACCGGTATGAAGCGGTATATTTTTTATACGTGTTCGCCGTAACTTTCAATTCAAAGTCAAAGAAGTGACTTAACTTTGAATTGAACGACGAAAAACCTTTACAGGGATGAAGATTGTTTCAACTACCCTTTTGCTGAGCTGCCCGTCTGGCAGCTCGCCCTCTCTCCGGTAAGCTGTAAAAGCCGTCTGAGGCTAACAGCAGTCTATTCGAAAAAAAAAAAAAAAAAAAAGAAGATTGTTTTGTTTAAATATTCCAGAATAAATCTCCGATACCTTGTATATATGCGTGAGTATATGAGTGGGTTAATTATTCGCTGGCATAAAAAAACTTTTTTTTTCCATTTTTGTTCTTCTGCTTCGTCCGTGTATTGTGGTTTAAATGCTATCTGAAATAGCGGAGGAATTACGGGACCGCAGTATTAATGAGGGGCTTATCCCGCCCCGCGATCGCCATCGCAATTATAAATATAACTGACGATCCGTTTGTTTAACTGTTCGTCTCGCCCATCAGTGGCCCATTTCTCGAAGTTATACGTTACATACAGGGTGTGACAAGCAACTTTTAGAAAATTTGAAATGAACTTTTTAAGAAAATGCTTATTTTTCTACCAGCGCTAGGAAAAACCATGATCGTCAAGAAAAATGCGGCACACAAGGTATAAAATAAATATACAATTTACTCAAACGATAAAAATATCCGCCATTTTCAAATAAACCTTTTGGTAAAAAATGTACATTAACATCGTAAAACGGAACGAATTACGAAATAAAGCACTTTGTTGTCTCGATGCAAAATAATTAATGTAACACCCATCCGGGCTTTGTCCATCCAATAAAGATATGTGCGCAATTACGCTATATCTGAACAAAAGGACGTAAATCCACTCACCACATTTTAGCCGAATTCAAAAACGAGGAGCTCCGGAGGAAAATTTAACCTATACCTATTTTTCTTTCCATCTTGGTCTGGGACTGGTAGCAAAGAAAAAAATATTTGTCAGGTAATCAACATTACATTTTAGCACGTCATTATAAATAAGAAAGAAAGAAAAGAAAGAAAGAGAGAAGATATTTATTCATTTTGCAAGACACACAAATATAAGAGCATACTTCCACACAATTTTATAGAAAAGAAACAACAAAAACAAAAAACAAAACACAGACATGAAAATTAGAAAGTGAAACGGTCGCTGGCTCAGCATTACGCTGAGGTGTTAGACACCTGCAGCACTGACTTTCAACCAGAACCGTTTGTGACTCACGAAACGATACACAGACACAATTTACTACATAAACCATAAACTTTATTGAGCACATTATTGAGTTTACATCATGATTACGAAATAATATAAGTTGTCGACCAAACCGCCGCGTAAACGCAGTGACGTGCCTTATGCGTCACGTTTTCTCACCGTTTCTTCATACATTTTGTTGCGATTCCGTAACGTCACCGTTTTTTAAGCGGCGGTGTGGTCGCACACTAATTACAAAACAGCAATAGTAATCTAGATGGCTAGTATTCAGAAGCAATATCACAAAGTATTTTTATAGGCGGAAAATGTAACACAATAGACGTGTGTATGTATGTATTATGTGTGTATGTGTGTAATGTACAGGGTGTATCAGATAGCCCCTAACAATTATCAACTGGGGTATATAACCATAGCTATAGAAGCTAAAAAAAAAAAAAAATGGAGTATTTTTTTTTCTATAGGAATGGTAGTATTAGTATTATTAGTAGTACTAGTATTGGTAGTACTAGTATTAACTGTAGTCATTCCTATTTAGAAAACATAAAAAAAAATTACTCCAATTTTTTTTTATATATTTTTTTTAGCTTCTATAGCTATGGTTATATACCCCAGTTGATTATTGTTAGGGGCTATCTGATACACCCTATATGTAATGTGTGTATGTGTATGTAATGTGTTTGTGTGTTTTTACATGACGCGAGCTATGCGAAACCCTTTCCGCGCGAGTCCTCGCACTTGCCTATTTTTTACTCAACGGAATCTGATATTGTATGGAGTGTATGATTATGATTATGACAAGGGAATATGAACGGTAACGCACTCTCATTGTTATCTTGCCCTGATGGGATGGAAGTAAACTCTCGTGTTGTATGTCTTGGCTCTATTTTTAAACACGATAAGTGGATTTGCAATGTTTCCTTGGATATACTTGACGCGTAAATAGATTATATGATAAAGGTGTTCTGTTGTATACGTTTTTAGTGTTCCGTACCCAAAGGGTAAAAACGGGACTCTTACTAAGATTTCGCTGTCCGTCCGTCTGTCTGTCCGTCTGTCACAGTCTGTAGTGATGGCTAGATAGAGCTTTAGCGCAAGGGGGTCCATGGGTGGGTGCTGCTTTATTACCATCAGGTCACCCACTTGCTCGTTTTCTGCCCCATGTCATAAAAAAAAAACATTTAATTATACTCTTTTTTAGTGTCCGACCGAAGTTTCGGTTTCGGTTTCGGCCAATTTCGGCCAAAAAAGTGATTTGGGCCGAAGTTTCGGTTTCGGCCAGAATCCGGCCGAAACCTTCGGCCGGGCCGAAATTACTTCGCGGCCTCTCGCTGCTCTCGCATCGGGAGCACTCGGCTTAGTTCGTGCACGCTCGGCCGGGTAGGTATAGGTAATGCACAAGCGGCCGGCCTAGCTGGGACCAGCGACAGTATGCATGCAGTTTTTTTATTTTGTTTAACAAAAAAGTAACTGTTCTCATATAAGTAATCCTTGCAATAACCTGTCCTTACGATTTGTACAGTCATTTTGATTATTTTGTTTGATATGATATGTCATCAAAAATTTCGGTTTCGGTTTCGGTTTCGGCCGAAATCAGAAAAATACCGAATATTCGGTTTCGGTTTCGGTTTCGGCTTCGGCTAAATATCGTGTTTTGGTCGGACACTACTCTTTTTACGGACTGACTTCACTATCGAGGTTAAGCGCAGTTTACTCTTCAAAATAATTCCTGCAGGTATTTTATTGCGACTCTGGGTCGACAACTTCTAACCCGTCCGCATCACGGCCTGGGGCCTCACCAACACGTCTTAAGAGGCTGACAACACCTAATTTTGTTGAAATTGATGTTAATTAAGCACTTTTTTAAGAAAAACTACACACAAAAAAAATACAAAAAAAATATAATGTTAATTTTCATCATATTTCAAACACGCTAGACGGACTCGATACATAATTGAACAAAATCGGCTCGATAGAAAATAATTACAAAGATTGGTCTTAAAATCATCATTAAACGGTTCTATGTCTTTATTTTTTCGACGTATGGGTCTGCAATTAAAAACATGAAGTCAACATATTCATGCCTACACGGCTAACGAGTCATATTTCACAAATAATCCATACTTTTTTTTATTTCATCTTATTTGTGTCTTATTTGCAAGATTTTAGACGCGCGCCAAGCTGCCGGAATAGTTTCTTCTCTTTCACTCACAGGCACGCGAACCGTATGTGTGAAGAGTGGCGTTGCTCAAGGTCATTTGCTGTTGACAGCGCCTTAATGCGATTCTATTCCGACTCAGTTCAGGTTTTGGCTGTCATTTTTAGTATGGCTCTGACAGCGAACCTAAACTGAATCGCATCAAAACCACTATAGTAAGGCCACTGGCAATGTAATGAAGCTTGCAGGAATTTTCTTACAAGTCTAAACTTGCCTTATACTCCGTTCCGCTCACTCTAATATACATTAATGTGAGAACGAGAAGGACGGCATACCGTCCGTCAAAGTTCGAATTTCGAAAATAGAATGTCCCCTCCTGGGCTTAACCTCAAAATCCTCCGCTGCAGATGACACGACGTTACATGACGCGACGTTATGTAAAAAAGAGCTATTATGGTGAAAAATGTGTCGTCGGGTCGACATGCAGTGTTTTAACCTATCTAGCGACCACAGAGCAATTAACATATAGAGTGCAATAGTCCCACAGTGAATACTGAAAAAAGTAATTAAAAATGAAATAAATAGTAAAATAAAATAAAAATGAAGTGTAATTTAAATGGGTGGTTTTAGATAGACACGATTGAGGCATGGATTAGACTGACAATATTATCGCGTGACCCACGCATGTCGCGATCCATTTCACGCAATAATATTCAATATTATAAAAATAATCTAAAGTTTATTTTACAAATAGGCCGCCAATTGCTCTTTTACATGTCTTTTTTTGAAGCTACCAGCGCTTTAGGAAAGACCACCATTGCCAAGAAGAATGCGCCGCAAGAAACTATAATATTACAATCACTAAATACTCGTAGTGTAGTATAAAGCGAAGTCGCTTTCCGCTGTCTGTCTGCCCCTATGTAATGCTGTCTTTAAAACTACGCAACGGATTTCGATGCGGTTTTTTTAATAGATAGAGTGATTCAAGAGGAAGGTTTATATGTATAATTCTACGCAGACAAAGTCGCGGGCAGAAGCTAGTATAGTAATATATCGTATCGCAGCGAAACCGGTTGTTGTCAAATCCATGATCCTATAGTATCACAATAATATTGACGGTCTAATTTATGCCATTAGTTACTTTCGTATATAGAATAACCGGATATTATTATATTGTTGGATGTTCCGTATTACCACTCTATTGGTTAATTTGTCCGTGGACGACCATTAACCACGGCTGGTTAGCCGCCACTAGGGCTAATGTCAGTCTGCATTAACCCTGAGAGCACAGATTTACTTAGCTATTTTATATAGAGTGAAATTTTTGTCATTATAGAGAAATCAATCCATAGATTAAGTATAGAAACTTTTAAATTATTCACGCTTAATGTATATGTATGTGTATGTATTTACACAGTATAACTATACAAAATTCTTTATTGTGTTACGTTACCAATTTATAAATTTATAATGATACATATATATGACACGCAGGTTGTATCAATATTTATGCTCTCGACTGTACTTTATTATAGAAAACTAGTGACCCGCCTCGGCTTCGCACGGGTGCAATCAGTGTTTCTCTACCATTAATATATTATACTAGTTGTTGCCAGCGACTTCGTCTGCAAAGAATTCGTTTATCGCTATCCCGCCGGAACTACGCAATTTTCCGGGATAAAAGGTAGCATATGTGCTATTCCAGACTTTTCTCTATCTATGTGCCGAATTCCATCCAGATCCGTTGGGCCGTTCTGGCGTGATTGAGTAACAAACAAACATCCATCCATCCATCCATCCATCCATACTTTGGCATTTATAATATTAGTTAGATATAGCCTATGTCACTCAGGGTGAATGTAGCATTCCAATGGTGAAAGAACTTTTGAAATCGGCACAGTAGTTTTTGAGTTTATTCATTACAAACATGCACACAAAAATACAAATCATCCTCTTTGTAATATTCTAGTATAGATGTTAGGAATCCTATGCGGCCCATCACTATTTTGATTCCCCTTTCCACCTTATGTTCACAATCGCGCTAAAGCGTCGAGTCTTCTTACCCTAGGCTCTGTCTACCCCACTAGGGCTAAAGACGTGATTAATACGTACATATGTACTACTATACTCTCAAGTGTATACTAACCCGTATTTTGCTTTGCGTTTAAAAAAAGCCGACCCACATAAATATCTCGGGGTATCCTCATTCTTTTTTAAAGCGTGTATCATTACCGAGACATGGGCCTAACGCGCTGCACTAATGCAATATGAATTCGGAATCGCAAACAATAATACAAGGCCCCGTTCGGATGGGACCTGACAAGGTCTGACAATACGAGAGTATTGCGGCTGTAAAGTAGTTAGCTGTTAGCGGTACCGATGTAATAAGTCATAAGTCATTTATTTGTCGCTTTCATGTGTACATTGGATCTTACAAGCTAGTAAATTGCCCAACATGAAACCCTGTAATAGGGCACTGCAACAAAACTTAACCTAGTAATGCGATTGACCAACTAACTATTATTATTATTATATACTTGACAACTTATTTATTCATTTTAATTATAATCACTATACTATCATATCATTGCTTGTTTTAATCTACCACTCGAAATTTAAAATTACATTCATTAACATTTAGACTCACAATTACAATAATTGAATTTAGTAATTACTTATCAACAATTGTGTCATATTAATAGTATGGTATTGTTTATTCTATTTAAATTTATTTATGAGATCAGTTTATTTAAATAATTACATAGAATTGAAATTATTATAATTTTACCATATTAGCGATCACATACCGTTTCTAAAACAACAAATAAAAAACAACAAAATATCCAACAGAACTTTGTTCTTCTGTTTAGTGTCATACCCCCTTATTCATAAACAACTACTAGACCAATTGGTGTCAATTGTCCCAAGATATTTATTTATTTTATTTATTTATAAACGCTCTATAGGCTTCTTCTAACTTAAAGTCATCGCAATTTAAAAGGCCCGTTTTGACAGTTCACGCCCATGAAGTTCTAAATTTTTTACCGATCGAAATGTTCTGAAGGTAATTGCATTTTTCATTGATGGGTATCGCTCACTCAGCGAAGTGCTGTGCGTAACGATTTTTTCATATTGTCCACAGACTATTAATAATCGGTTAAGGAAAAAATTAATCGATCAAGATAATTTTTTTTAAGGCCGACTCGCACTTGGCCCGTTTTATTTATTTTATTTAGACCAATTAATTACTGAATTTCACCAGTTGTGTAGTGATATTTACTGAAAATTATGATCTTGGAGCTCAAAGCCGTAAACAATGGCAGCACTGATTTCTATACAATGGCTCGTCTTCATCATCTGAAGAAAATGATTGACTGATGATTCACTTTTTCTCGTTTTTTTTAGTGATTGAGTGAATGTTATTGTAATCAAAATATTAAATGAAAGAAAATTGACTTTTCGTAACATTGTATCATTTCAAAATACCTATAATATCAATTTAAGTTAATTTTTCTAATCAGAACTTTAATCCAATGCACTTTACAATACATATTCAAATCGATTAAATACTCATGCAAACTTGAATCGATTTATCGGGAGTATCGAGTACCGAGTCATATGGTTACATCACTTGTTACGTCGGGAAGACAAATGTCAAAACGGGCCTTTTATTTTGCGACGACTTTAACACTCGTTGGTCCTTAATATCTGTCACTTTGACATTTACCTTTCACAGATAAGGACAAACGATTGCTAAGTTAACAGAGGCCTAGAGCATTTATGAATAAGGGAGTTAGTGTATGGAATATTTTTGGTAGTTATGTCAAGAATGATGATTACCTAAAGCCGGGTATTCATCTCATAGTGTCGTCACATAGTGTACGTGTGTTTTTGTGTTTACTTTTTTGAAGTGAAAACTTACTTAATTATAATAATAATAATTCTCTCCACAACTGGCGTTATCCCCAAAACACTCCACGCAAACCTCCGGGCCCTCGATATACCTCCATCCGCATACACACTCCTACAAAAAGCCGTCATTCTCAACACATGCCGTATGGTTGAAAATTCTTGTCCATGTCATAAAATAGCAAAAAAAAATGCACTTGGCTTAGGCCCGTGAAAAGTATTTCCTCCTAGGGAGAGATTAAGTTATATAAACAAGTAAATAATAATAATTATTATTATTTTCAGATTAATATCCATAGATTGTTAGGTATTTAGCGGCGTTGAGCGCTTTTTGAGATGGGTAAAAAATGTTAAACTCGCGTCAGACGTAAGATGGAGAGAGAGTTTAAGTACCAGGATATCATAATCCTCTAAGAGCTTATTTTGAAATACGAATGAATCGCGTTCGTTTTTTGAAGTGTTTTTTTTTTTGAGTCGGTGAGCGAAAGTACTAGGGCATCAGCACATTGCTAGAGGTCTGTCAATATAGATAATACGTACGTTTTTTTTAAGCGGCCAGTACGGAGTGCTACCCGTCGCTTTTTTAATCTTTTTTGGGTCCCACTGAAAAACAGCGTTGCGGCATGCTGAGTAGGGCCCATTTTACACCATATCTGTGAAAATTTCAGCTGTCTATCTATCACGATTCATGAGATACAGCCTGGTGACAGACAGACTGACAGACAGTCGGACAGTGTAGACTTAGTAGTAAGGTCCCGTTTTTACCCATCGAGTACGGAAAGCTAATAGAAGCTTGTAGTAATAAAAAGTACGTCGGCCTTAGGAAGGCCAAGTTTCTAGCCGCAAGGCCCATTTAGCTCTGAATACTTAAAAACTTAGGTGTAACATATTTTCTCAATAAAGACGAGTTCCGCCATGTTTATCTTGTGCTCAATCTTTTGTGCCCAACTGTTAAGTGTCTATGATGCGCGCAAGTTTTTTAATTTCCTCAGACTCGGACCGTGGAGGCGGTTTGATTAAATAACGCTGGCAACTTTTTTATGACTTTTAATAACCGATACTTCGCTCAATATACCGACGAAGAGTTTATGTTTTAAAAAGAATTTTCTTCTTTTTCTTTGATACTTTCTTTAAAGACGCGTCCTGTATAGCTTTAAGTTGGCTCCTTGCTCTTCCTGGGGCCTTACCATGACGTCCTAATTCCGACTCAGTTCAAGTTTTAGCTGTCACTTTTAGTATGAATCTGACAGCGAGCGAACCTAAACTGAATCGCATTAAGACGCTTAGCAATCGTTTGTCCTTATCTGTGAAAGGTAAATGTTAAAGTGACAGATAAGGACAAACGATTGTTAAGTTAGCAGAAGCCTATAGAGCGTGTATGAATAAGGAGGTTAGTGTTTAGTCATGGTGCGACATAGTGAATGAAACTCGATTAATTTAATAAAAACCAAAAAGTTGATACATAATCAAAATCGTAATTAATTAAATGGGTTTATTCCATGTGATAAAGGAAAACTAATCGGGGATTTTTTTTAGTATGGTATAAGTCGAAAAAGACTGATGTGCTGTCACAATTGAATAGAACCTATTACCACTCTAATTGGTTATTTACACTGATCTATAAGAGCTCTTACTTTGTGTTAAGAGGGTGCATCCGTGCTGAGCTCGCATTGTCGCATTTTTGGTGATTTTTTGCGATTATTTCACAGAAATTGAATGAAAGTATCAAATATCCGTCTGTAGTGCACTTCGTTTTTAGTGTATTAATGTGTCCAATGCAATGATTAATGGTGATGGACTTTTATTTTCGTTTTAAAGGGATAAAATACTATCTCGTTTAATAAGAAAATAAAAGTTCATCACGATGAATTATTGCATTGGACACATTAATACACTAAAAACGAAGTGCACTACAGACGGATATTTGATACTTTAATTCAATTTCTGTGAAATAATCGCACAAAATCACCAAAAATGCGACAATGCGAGCTCAGCACGGATGCACCCTCTTAACGCATGTTAAAAGTTGTCCACCGATATCATTCAACTTTCAAGTATGATTTATGAAGATTTTTACTCCGAGCAAGACCCAAAGCGCTCCAACTAAGAGCCCTCAAAGAAGTGGCTTAACTTTAATAATGGCCAAGTGATTTTGAGTTTAAACTGAACAGAGTCAAGGTGTTAAATGGGACAACGTTACATTGCGACTTGGGCCACTTTGTCAGTGCAATCGGGCGACGCGACTGCAGCGCTTTGTCGACTTTTTGTTACATTATTATAGTTTCCTTTAACATAGTGTTGCAAGTGTATTTGACGTTGGACTTTGATGTAAAAGCTTTGAATGCAGCTACGTGTAATTTTAAACCTTTAGTGCTGTTAGCAGTCATGTTATTGCATTGAAAAAATTTCTCCCCGATTTTTGTAAAAGTACTGAAGTACATGAAATAAATAAACAATTATCTTGGGATAATTGACACCAATCGACCTAGCCCCAAACTAATCAAAGCTTGCAATATGGGTACTAGACAACGGATAAACATACTTATATAGATAAATACATACTTAAATACATATGTAGGAACGAATGAGATGACGAATGGTTGATTGAATGGGAATATTGAATGTAAGGGATGGACTGAATGAATGGAGGGGGGACAGACAGACGACGTATACTAGCGAGGACGTGCCTACAAAATAAGTTTTTTTTAAATGTGCTTATGTATATTTTTTTCCGAAATAAAACCACCATTTGCCGGAAAGTTTGATTTTATTAAAGCTCCACGCTACAGTTTTGGGGGCTCGACCGGGATTGAAGCGATCCCATCTGATTGGATTATCCGGACGACGACGTGTCCAGAGAAATCAAGACGATCACGACGATTAACGACAGCATGGAAGCTTTTCAGACGACGAAACGACGGTCTCCAACAAATTTAAATTTTAACGACGTTAAAGATGGCTAAAGAAGGAAGACGAAGAAGTCGGCAAGGAGATTTTGATGACTATGAAGCGACGTCGTCATCGCGCGGCGCCATGTTGCAACTCTCAGAGGGACTAATTCCGAAGTACTCTGGTCAGGATAAGACGTATCCTACCACGCAGTGGATCCAAGACGTGGAAGACAATGCCGAGGTGTTTGGATGGACGCCGGTGCAGCAGTTACTTATGGCGAGGCGATCTTTAACCGGTACCGCATCCTTATGGTTACGCGCCGAGAGGGCATGCAAGACGTGGGCCGAGTTAAAAAATAATATTTTAAGGGAATTTCCCGATACCGTGGACATCAAGACGATTCATGAAATGATGACCTCACGAGTAAAGAAAACTGATGAGTCGTGCATCGATTACATGTTGATAATGAAGGAAATGGGCAGACGTGGTAAGATGGCCGACTATGTCGCGATTAAATATATCATCGAAGGTATTAAGGACGATCCCGTCAACAAAATGATGCTGTATGGCGTGACGACGTACACCGAATTAAAGGAGAAATTTAAGATATACGAGGCGATCAAAGAAAAACCAAGAATTAGCAGAACTTCAAGTAATTATCATCATCACGAGTCAAGGAACAAGCCGAAAGCGATCGAAAATAACGCAAGAATTAAGTGTTATAGCTGTGGAGAAAATAATCACATTTCGAGCGAGTGTCCGCATAAACAAAGAGGGTTAAAATGCTTCCGATGCAACGAGTTCGGTCACATCTCATCGCAGTGCACATCGACGGCAGGAACGAGTAAAGTAACATCTAGCAGAAATCAAAATCATCAGTGGAAAAATGGCGGATCATCGGCAAGACAGATGTATGTTCGAACGAATGAAATCGCAGCGGAAGGCGGCGACGGCGAGAACATCATTCTGAACGAGATTGAGATTGAGAATGAGAACGCGAACCGGAATGGACTCGACGGAAATTCGAACGTAACGAATGAACGGCGGAGCGGAGATGACACTTGTTTATGTTCGGTCAAGATGGCGGCGCAAGATCGAGCGACCGCGACCGGAATGAATGTAAACAACAATGATGGCGGACGATCGGCTTGCAGTAAACCGATGAAGAACGTTATTTTGTTTGGAAATAGTGTTAGTGCTTTAATAGACTCAGGAAGTGACATTAATTTAATCTCGATTGACTGCTATTTATCTTTAAACGCGCCTAAGTATGAAAAGAACGAGATTTCTTTGAGTGGACTTGGTTCGAAGCGGGTTTATTCGATAGGTATTACAACAACAGATATGTTTATAGACGGTCAGTGTTTTGATAACGTTGTTTTACATATTGTGCCTAGTAATGTTATGCCGTTTTCTTTGATATTAGGGCAAGATTTTTTAAAGAATGCAATGTTTGTGATGGAGGGCAGTCGAATACTTTTGTTAAAGTCTAACGAGAATAATAATTGGTACCGTAACTTTATGTGTGGTGTTTGTGTTTCCGATGTTATAGGTTACGTGAAGGACCCGAAGTTGCAAGAAGAGGTAAGACAGCTTGTCAACACGTACCGGCCTAACAAGACCTGCGAGGCTCCGGTTCAGTTGCGCATTATATTAAAGGATGACGTCCCGATAGCGCAGCGACCACGACGGTTGGCTTTGGCGGAACAACGTGAAGTTGAACATCAAGTGAAACAATGGCTTGACGACGGAATTGTGCGGGTGAGTTATTCTGAGTATGCTAGCCCACTAGTGCTCGTGAAGAAGAAAGACGGCAGCACAAGGATTTGTGTTGATTATCGGCAGATAAATCGAAAGATGGTCAAGGACGAATATCCGTTACCTGTCATAGGGGATCATATTGATAAGCTGGCAAAGGGTCGAGTGTTTAGTATAATAGATTTAAAGAATGGGTATTTTCACTTATCAGTGCACGAAGACTCAGTGAAATATACTGCATTCGTAACGCATAATGGGCAGTACGAGTTTCTGAAAGCCCCATTTGGTTTGTCAGTGTGTCCTAAAGATGCGCGGCGCCATGTTGCAACTCTCAGAGGGACTAATTCCGAAGTACTCTGGTCAGGATAAGACGTATCCTACCACGCAGTGGATCCAAGACGTGGAAGACAATGCCGAGGTGTTTGGATGGACGCCGGTGCAGCAGTTACTTATGGCGAGGCGATCTTTAACCGGTACCGCATCCTTATGGTTACGCGCCGAGAGGGCATGCAAGACGTGGGCCGAGTTAAAAAATAATATTTTAAGGGAATTTCCCGATACCGTGGACATCAAGACGATTCATGAAATGATGACCTCACGAGTAAAGAAAACTGATGAGTCGTGCATCGATTACATGTTGATAATGAAGGAAATGGGCAGACGTGGTAAGATGGCCGACTATGTCGCGATTAAATATATCATCGAAGGTATTAAGGACGATCCCGTCAACAAAATGATGCTGTATGGCGTGACGACGTACACCGAATTAAAGGAGAAATTTAAGATATACGAGGCGATCAAAGAAAAACCAAGAATTAGCAGAACTTCAAGTAATTATCATCATCACGAGTCAAGGAACAAGCCGAAAGCGATCGAAAATAACGCAAGAATTAAGTGTTATAGCTGTGGAGAAAATAATCACATTTCGAGCGAGTGTCCGCATAAACAAAGAGGGTTAAAATGCTTCCGATGCAACGAGTTCGGTCACATCTCATCGCAGTGCACATCGACGGCAGGAACGAGTAAAGTAACATCTAGCAGAAATCAAAATCATCAGTGGAAAAATGGCGGATCATCGGCAAGACAGATGTATGTTCGAACGAATGAAATCGCAGCGGAAGGCGGCGACGGCGAGAACATCATTCTGAACGAGATTGAGATTGAGAATGAGAACGCGAACCGGAATGGACTCGACGGAAATTCGAACGTAACGAATGAACGGCGGAGCGGAGATGACACTTGTTTATGTTCGGTCAAGATGGCGGCGCAAGATCGAGCGACCGCGACCGGAATGAATGTAAACAACAATGATGGCGGACGATCGGCTTGCAGTAAACCGATGAAGAACGTTATTTTGTTTGGAAATAGTGTTAGTGCTTTAATAGACTCAGGAAGTGACATTAATTTAATCTCGATTGACTGCTATTTATCTTTAAACGCGCCTAAGTATGAAAAGAACGAGATTTCTTTGAGTGGACTTGGTTCGAAGCGGGTTTATTCGATAGGTATTACAACAACAGATATGTTTATAGACGGTCAGTGTTTTGATAACGTTGTTTTACATATTGTGCCTAGTAATGTTATGCCGTTTTCTTTGATATTAGGGCAAGATTTTTTAAAGAATGCAATGTTTGTGATGGAGGGCAGTCGAATACTTTTGTTAAAGTCTAACGAGAATAATAATTGGTACCGTAACTTTATGTGTGGTGTTTGTGTTTCCGATGTTATAGGTTACGTGAAGGACCCGAAGTTGCAAGAAGAGGTAAGACAGCTTGTCAACACGTACCGGCCTAACAAGACCTGCGAGGCTCCGGTTCAGTTGCGCATTATATTAAAGGATGACGTCCCGATAGCGCAGCGACCACGACGGTTGGCTTTGGCGGAACAACGTGAAGTTGAACATCAAGTGAAACAATGGCTTGACGACGGAATTGTGCGGGTGAGTTATTCTGAGTATGCTAGCCCACTAGTGCTCGTGAAGAAGAAAGACGGCAGCACAAGGATTTGTGTTGATTATCGGCAGATAAATCGAAAGATGGTCAAGGACGAATATCCGTTACCTGTCATAGGGGATCATATTGATAAGCTGGCAAAGGGTCGAGTGTTTAGTATAATAGATTTAAAGAATGGGTATTTTCACTTATCAGTGCACGAAGACTCAGTGAAATATACTGCATTCGTAACGCATAATGGGCAGTACGAGTTTCTGAAAGCCCCATTTGGTTTGTCAGTGTGTCCTAAAGTGTTTACGAGATTTATTAATACCATTTTCAGGGATTTGATTCAGGCAGGAGTTGTTTTAATTTTTATTGATGACGTGATCGTGATTGCAGACAATGAGGCAGAGGCGGTTGAGCGGCTCAGATTAGTACTGGTGCGAGCATCCCAGTATGGATTACAGATTAACTGGAAGAAGGCACAACTGATCCAAAGGAAAGTGGAGTATCTTGGTCATGTCATAGAAGATGGAGCTGTACAACCATCGCCAGAGAAAACGGACGCTGTGGTAAGGTTTCCTCAACCTACTAACGTCAAACAAGTACATGGATTTGTAGGACTTACGTCATATTTCAGAAAGTTCATCCAGAACTTTGCTCTTATAGCACGACCGTTAACGGAGCTACTTAAGAAAGACGTTAAGTTTGTTTTTGACGAACCTCAGCAAGCAGCATTTAACAGATTAAAGAAGGAATTGGCAAGTAAGCCTGTGTTAAGAATTTTTGACCCATGTTTGTACACAGAGTTGCACACCGACGCATCCATGTTTGCATTAGCTGCTATTTTGCTTCAAAGATGTCCCGAAGATAACCAGTTACATCCGGTCTACTACATGAGTAGAAAGACGAATGACGCAGAGCAGAAGTACACAAGTTACGAGCTCGAAGCTCTGGCAATAATTGAAGGAGTAAAGAAATTTAGACATTATTTGTATGGACTAAAATTTAAAATTATTACAGATTGCCAAGCTTTCGAAATGACGCTGAGGAAAAAAGACTTGTCTACACGTGTTGCTCGATGGGCATTGGTTCTACAAGAGTATGACTATGAAGTACAACATCGAACAGGTTCTCAGATGAGGCACGTTGATGCGTTGAGCAGATATGTCGGAGTAGTTACTAGAGAGCTGCACGAGCAGATAAAGAAGGCTCAAGAACAAGACGGCGGTTTGATGGCGATCCGAGAGATTTTGAGAGGACAACCGTACATGGACTATTGTATGCAAGATGATATACTGTACAAAGGACTACAGTTAGTTATCCCTCAAGGTATGGAATGTGAAATCATAAAGAAGGTGCATGCCAATGGACATTTTGGTAAGAAAAAGATGATGGAGTTAATCAACAAAGATTACCACATACAAGATTTAAACAAGAAGATAGATGAGTTCCTGGTTACATGCATTCCATGTCTGTTAGCAACTAAGAAGAGCGGAAAACAAGAAGGTTTCCTTCATTGTATTGACAAGGGCAGTATTCCATTACACACGCTGCATTGTGATCACATTGGACCTCTGTCGGAAACTAAAAAACAATATAACTACATATTGACAATTGTTGACGCTTTCACGAAGTTTGTTTGGGTTTTCCCAACTAAGAGTACAACAGCGAAAGAGACCTTGGACAAGCTCAGGGTGCACCAACAGACGTTTGGTAACCCATACAGGCTGATTACAGATCGAGGAGCTGCGTTTACGAGCAACGACTTTAAAGAATATTGTCAGATGGAGAATATTCAACACACTCTTATTACGACTGGCGTACCTAGGGGAAATGGCCAAGTTGAAAGAATCCATCGTGTTATAGTTTCAGTATTAACGAAGTTATGCATTTCAGATCCTGGTCTATGGTACAAGCACGTGTCGAGGCTGCAGAAGGCTCTTAATAGCACGTATCAGAGAAGCATCGACACAACGCCGTTTGAACTAATGTTTGGTACCAGAATGCGAAGCACGGACGACGTTGAACTATACGACCTGCTATTACAAGAAGAACGAGACGCTTACATCTGTAATAGAGAACAATTGCGAAGTTCAGCAAAGGCGCAGATCTTGAAAGTGCAAGAGGAAAACAGTCGCAACTACAATAAACGACGCAAGACTAGCACGTTGTATCAGATCGGAGACCGTGTAGCTATAATGAGGACGCAGTTTGGTACATGTTTGAAGTTGAAACCTAAGTTTCTGGGACCCTACCGCGTGATCGCGACTACAGGAAAGGACCGATACGACGTACAGAAGGCGGACAGTTCGGCAGAAGGACCTACTCGTACTTCCACATCAGCTGACTACATGAAGCCGTGGCCGAGGGGTCAATGACCTACGTGTCAAAGGTCAAGGGACGCTACACTGCACATAGGTATGGTAATTATTTTTTCCGTGTGTTTTCTCATGTTCTTGTAGCTTAAGTATTCGACTGAACTGCCTTACAAACAAAGTTGTTATTGTTATGATGCTTTATAATGATGTACCTATATAACTGTACCTAAGCTATGCAATTTTCTGTTTATTTATGGGTGACTTTTGTTATAGAAGCAATTTACGAAAACTAGTTTAAATGTTACGACAGTTGTTTTGTAAAGCCGAAAGATATAATTTGATAAGTTGTTGCATTTCAGTTATAAACTTTTTATTAGTTGTTTAGCTTCTCCGCAAAGCACTTGTTTGATTGCTTCAAATGTCGTTTGTTTACAAATATGTAATATTGTTTAGAGATGTAGCAATAAAACGTAAAGTACAATCAGCAACACATTGTACTACCACTACTAGTTTTGTTGAAACTGTTTTGATTTTGATGTACTGTTTTGATGCTAAGTTACTTAATTAGTGAGTAAGTAAGTGCTAAGTAGTTATTTGTTTGGGTGAAAGATTGTTGGCTGTGATAATGTAGTATGTTAGAGGATGTTTTGTGTGATGCTAAGGATGTCTGGGTCACTGATATGTTTTCTTTTGTTTACCTATAGGTTAAGGTGTGCCTGAGGACAGGCAAAGATGCAGGAAGGCCGAGTGTAGGAACGAATGAGATGACGAATGGTTGATTGAATGGGAATATTGAATGTAAGGGATGGACTGAATGAATGGAGGGGGGACAGACAGACGACGTATACTAGCGAGGACGTGCCTACAAAATAAGTTTTTTTTAAATGTGCTTATGTATATTTTTTTCCGAAATAAAACCACCATTTGCCGGAAAGTTTGATTTTATTAAAGCTCCACGCTACACATATTAAACATCCAAGACTCGAGAACAAACATTACATACTTATATAGTAAAAAACCGAAAAGTAAAGCATTGACCGGGAATCGAACCTGGATCGACTTCAATCCGTGATACAACCTACACTACACCTACCTAAGTACCTGCTCTAGATTATATTGGAGTATAGCACCCATCATAAATCCTACTAATATTATAAATGCGAAAGTTTGTGACGATGTGACGATGTGACGATCTGAGTGAGTGTGTATGTTTGTTCCTTCTTCACGCTAAAACGACTGGACGGATTTGGATAAAATTTGGAACGAAGATAGCTGGTACCCTATTTAAAAACATAGGCTACTTTTTATCCCGGATAATTGTATAGTTCCCGTGGGATAGCCATAAACATACCAATTGCTAATTCTACGCGGAGGAAGTCGCGGGCAGAAGTTAGTTTTATATATATATATCTTTTTATTATTCATGTAGTCTCTGCCTACCCCTGTGGGAAAGAGGCATAACGGTATGTATGTATGTATGTATAAATTTTATTTTCACAAACTGATTGAAACAAGCACAAGGCGTAATTTAAGTCCACTGTGACGTTCGCAGAACTCTGCCTTGACTATTTATTTTGTTTGAAACTTAGACAACCTCAAACGCTACAGCGGGGCTAAAGCGCTTAAAACAGCTTGTGACCCCAAACGCCGGTATAAACAAGTTAATCCCTTCATTCGTGTGTTGCATGCTGTCAATGCGTTAAACTGGCGAGCGGTGGCATTAGTGGTATTAGGCTTGCCAAGCATATAGAAATATAACGATAAACAGTCATAGATATTTTATCTATATTTTATCCTATACCATTTTCATTCTTACCTGTCCTATTTGGTTAACAAAATTCTAACCTCCAAACGTCTCATTTTTGTTATTTTTTAACTATTTCATCGTAAATAAAGGAACTGGAGATAAAATATCAGAAAAATTATGTACAAAATATTACCTCAGGTTTATTTGATAACATAATACACCTTATTCTTTACAAAAATTTGCATATTGAGGTTAGAATTTTGTTTACCAAATAGGACAGGTAAGAATGAAAATGGTATAGCTCTTGCTTCTCTTTAAATATAGCCCATGACATTCACAAGTTAGCTTTCTATTAGTATAAAAATTTTCAAAATCGGTTCAGTAGATTCAGATCCCTCTACAACCTCACAAATATCACAAACTTGCTCTTTATATAATACTAGCTTCTGCCCTCGACTTCGTCTGCGTAGAATTAGACTTACATGCAGCTACGACCTTTGACATGTTCATCGCTATCCCGCGGGAACTATGCAATTTTCCGCGATTAAAAGTAGCCTATGTGTTAATCTAGGGTACCAGCTATCTCCGTTCCAAATTTTATCCAAATCTGTCCAGTCGTTTCAGCGTGAAGAAGGAACAAACATACATACTCACATCGTCATATCCATCCATCCATCCATCCTCACAAACTTTCGCATTTATTATATTAGTGGATTGGTATATACTAGCGGTCGCTTCGCACGGGTTATTAAACTACAGTGCAATAGATTTAAAAAGATCTTCGGGTCTGTCTTGCTATCTCACTCAGTCTTATGGGCTTGATCGGCCGGTCGTTCCCGAAACCTAAATGTTGTTCTAGAAGCGCACGGAATGTAGATACGTATTTCTTGAATCACTCGAATCTAAATAAAGTATAACGTATATTTTATTTCAACCAAAAAATATTTACAAAAAACAAATTAAACTAAGATAAAATTAAAAACTAAACTTAAACTAACTATAAAAAGCTATAAGTTATAAAAAGAACACCCCCGTCCAGCCCTGCTGGCTGTGGCAGGGTTCTCAGGACGCTAGCGGCATTACCCCTTTGGACCGCAAGTGCGATCCGCTGGGATAAATACACGCCAGCTCTTGGGTCCCCTGAGGCGTCGACCAACCGGGACGACAGGGCCTTTATAAAGGTTTTCGTGTCGGAAATATATAAATATCTAAATAAATAAATTAAATAAATATCATGGGGACTAATTACACCAATCTATTGACGAAAACCTATAGAGGACATAACCAATTAAATTAGTAATAAGGGCTATACAATTGTGGCAACATCTATCTTTTTCGACATATAGGGTGTATCAGACACCCCCTAACAATAATCCACTGGGGTATATAACCAAAGCTATAGAAGCTAAAAAAAATAAAAAATAAAAATTGGAGTATTTTTTTTTACATATTTTCTATAGGAATGGTAGTATTAACAGTAATCATTCCTATAGAAAATATTTAAAAAAAATACTCCAATTTTTTTTTAATATTCTTTTTTAGCTTAATAGCAATAGCTATGGTTATATACCCCAGTGGATTATTGTTAGGGGTAATCCGATACACCCTGTATACCATACTAACGCAAATTAGTTGCCAGGTATGTAAAACTAGATATAAGGATATCCATAAATTTCTTCTTCACATCACGCTGTGTGTTTTATTAAGACAATACATCATCATCATCATCATCATCATCATCATTAACTCCAGCCTATATACGTCCCACTGCTGCGCACAGGCCTCCTTTCAGAACGAAACGGCTTGGGCTATTGTTCACACGCAGGCCCAGTGCGGATTGGGAACTTCACACACACCCTTTGATCAATGATCGCGAAGCACACACCATTGAATTGCTTCGCAAATGTGTGCACGTTTCCTCACGACGTTTTCCATGACCGAAAAGCTCATGGTAAATTTCAAATGTAATTTCGCACATAAATTCCGAAAAACAGAGGTGCGAGCCCGGGATTCGAACCCACGACCCTCTGCTTGAGAGGCCACAGCACAGGTAAAAAAAACTAGGTACTAGGCTACCACGGCTTTTTTTTACATTTTTTTGTTGAACATTCATATTATTGGGCGGACCTACCCCCTTATTCATAAACGCCTCTATAGGCCACTGCTAACTTAGCAATCGTTTGTCCTTATCTGTCACTTTGACATTTACCTTTCACAGATAAGGACAAACGATTGCTAAGTTAGCAGCGTTTATGAATAAGGGGCTATGTCACACCGGGGACCCACTGACCGCGTGTTGCGGCATTTTGCATTGATTCCGCACTGCGCTTACATCGATGGCGCATTGGGCAACTGAGTTGAAGGTCGTAACCGACGCAGCAATGGTGCGCGAATTTATGATAATGAAATGAAAATGAAATGAAATACATAATTCATTATCCAGACCAGGTCCATACCTAATCGAATAAAAATAAAATAAATAGAAAATGAAAATAAAATTAAAATTAAAAATTAAAATTGAAAATAAAAATTAAATTTTTAAATGAAATCAAAAATCAAAACACCAATATTAAATTAAAATATGTAAAATACAATAAATAGAAAATTAATATAAAATCAAAAATAATAATATTTATGATATTAATATTTATGATTGACGACTAACGCGCAAAGCGTCATCCTGCATTCGGGATACGGGTTATGTTATATTTTTGCAAGTATGTAAACTACTTTCCACATGAAACTACCGTGAGACTCAAACATAATTACAACAAACCGGATAACTCACGTATAAAAAGCCGAAAGCCGTCTCTGATGAAGGACTACGGAACAGTCCGAAACAATTGTCGGAGCATTCTTTCGGCTTTTTGTTCTATACGTGAGTTATCCGGTTTGTTGTAATATTATGTAAGCTACTGTTATACTTTGCCATGTGTCCGTTGCCCTCGAAGAGAAATGAGTGCGTTTGTGTTGTGCTTACAAAATTGTATGATGGAAACCATCAGTCCCCTCAACTCTTAAAATTATATAATACTAGCTTCTGCTCGCGACTTCGTCCACGTAGAATTACTTATAGGCAGCTACGGCTTATGACATGTTTATCGCTATCCCGCGGGAACTATGCATTTTTTCGGGATAAAAAGTAGCCTATGTTTTTTAATCTAGGGTATGTACCAGCTATCTTCACTCCAAATTTTATCCAAATCCGTGTGAAGAAGGAACAAACATACACACTCACTCACATCGTCACAAACTTTCGCATTTATAATATTAGTAGGATTCGGGACCTGGGGCCTTACCATGACGTCTTAATGCGTTTCAGTTTAGGTCCGCTCGCTGTCAGATTCATACTAAAAGTGACAGCTAAAACTTGAACTGAGTTAATGGACGTCATGGTAAGGCCCCTGTACCTTTTACATCCTCTTTATGGAGATTACAAATGAACGAGAGAGTAAATAAAAGCATGGACAGCAAATACCCAATCAGGGTCCTGATTGATGGCACATAATAATGCAGCTTACGTCCCCGTAATTATGTTTTAATCCGTGTTTTTCATTAAGCCCGCTCCCGCCGGGAAAAATTTAATTCTGCCCCGTGGTTGATGCGATTAAAGAATTACTGGGTCGAGTTGGGAGTGGAACTACTTGCAGGGGTTTATTTACCTTATATAGGAATACTAGCGTAACACATTCGCTGCCACCGACGCATATATGCGTTATTAATGTAAATAAACGGATAACCCGCGTTTTATTACGTCACATACATACATACGTACGTCGTGTATATATATGCGTTTACGTGACTTTCGCCCAGTGCCGCTGTCATAATTTTACAGACATACGAACGCACATGTGCTAGTATATTTAGGTATATTTTGCAAATAATGATTCAACCGTATCATATCTGGAGGAGCCCAAAGTTGGTAGGTATGTTTTGAAAATGATTTTTATTTTAATTTAAAACAAGTGACTGAAATGTAATGATGTGATATATTTTTAGAATTGGCTTAGTAAGCCCTTTCATTAGATACCACACACGATAAGTTTCAGAACAAAACAAAACCCATACAAAATAAAGATGACGTCATAACTCGTCTCCTTTTTTTTCGTGCTACGAGTCAAATTGATTCTTATTGCCTAAAGATAAATCGTTCCAGTTTTCATGCTTTTAACACTATTTGCATTTCTTTTGGCGTACCGTTTAGCACTGTTACTAAGAATTTTTCTTAAGAAGGCACAGAAAACATTGTCGTAACAGCCATAAGGCATAATATGGCATAAAACCCTTTACACATGAACCCGAATCTTTTTATTCAATTTTAAATTTATGTATTCCGTCCCAATGCGGTGGGGACGTAAAGCCGCGATTGGGTGTTTTTACGAGACCCTGCTTTACGATTGGTGCATGTACCATGCCGGAGTATACTGCAGCATAAAGACGTCAGCGGATTGGATAGTAAAGCGTTTACAGTTGACGCGGTGTACATTGTAAATTGTAGGTTTAGGGTCAAGCTACTTTATTATTCAAAGAACTGCCTGAATTTCAGATGAAACGATAAGTAAAGACGGTGTTCGGCGAATAAGAAACAGAGGGTGGTTTAAAAAGAACTTCAGCTATGTCTAGCTGTCTCACTCACTCTCATGGATTTGATATTTGAATCGGCCGATCACTCTCGAAACCCAAATGTCGTTCTAAGAGCTCACAGACTGTACTCGTACTTATCTTGACAGTTATTTAAGAAAGGAATTTTAGGTCACACAATACCCGTAGAGCATAATAATTTAAAAAAAGCCGTGGTAGTCTAGTACTATACTTCATTTAATTTAGGATGAGAAACCACAACAACATTATATTGCGGTTCGTGAACTGTAATCACTTAACAATTTGTACTAGAGTAACAATTGACGACACGCAAATAAAGTGACATTAAAAAAAAATTATTTTGCGGCTGCCAAACTATTGCACTGTACTATTTGCTAGGTAAGAAATAGTTGACCAGGCGCAATATAATGCTATTGTGGTTTCTCATTCTAAATTAAATGAAGTATAGTATGTATGTATGTAAACTCTTTATTGCACATAAAATTTTAAAAAATACAGAAATACACATAAAATAGTACAAAGGCGAACCTATCCCCAAGAAGGGATCTCTTCCAGCTAACCTACTACCACTACTACTACTAGTTGCTACTAGTAGTTTGACCTGTGGCCTCTTGAGCAGAAGGTCGTGGGTTCGAATCTCAGGCTCGCACCTCTGAGTTTTTCGGAATTTATGTGCGATATCTCATTTGGAATTTACCATGAGCTTTCGGTGAAGGAAAACATCGTGAGGAAACCTGCACACAACTGCTAAGCAATTCAATGGTGTGTGAAGTTCCCAATCCGCAATGGGCCCGCGCTCTCAAGAGGCCTGTGCCCGGCAGTGGGACGTATATAAGCTGGAGATGGATGGATGAGAATGGCCGATAATCCCAAAATGGCGTACAGTCGAGGGCATAAATATCGATACAGCGATCATGTGAATTATAATTATTTGTCACGGATCTTATTGTTTGTGGCATAAATGTGTATAGATGTTTCTAACGTATTGGTAACGTACTATTTATGCCCTTTGTAGGAGACGCGCCTATTTAGGTAGAGCTAGGCACTACAAACTTTTTATAAAATATGGTATTTTAGCACTGGCCGCTAATAAACCTAATTGCAAGCAGCGCTGACAGAAAGAAAAACAAAAGAAGTTCAGTTGTGTCATTGCTCTTGCCAGCGCTGCGTGTTGAATTTTCTGTATTAATTTAGTTGTTTTATTTAATTCATTTCTACAGTCCACAATTTTTTGGTCCTTCGAACCGGATTGTAGAAATGAATTAAATAAAACAACTAAATTAATACTGAAAATTCAACACGCAGCGCTGACAAGAGCAATGTCACAACTGAACTTCTTTTGTTTTTCTTTCTGTCAGCGCTGCTTGCAATTAGGTTTATTAGCGGCCAGTGCTAAAATACCATATTTTATAAAACGTTTATAGTAGTCTACCTAAATAGGCGCGTCGCCTACACCCTTGACTGTACATGGTTGTTAGATACTCACTGATTCAGTATCAGCGTTAATATAATCACCAGTAGTTAAGCACATTAATATTGTTAAGGTCTTAATAGACATCTCACGTGTCTTAGCCTAATATCCGATGCCCTAATTGGTTCTTCCTCTAATTAGAGATCAGTCGCTATAATTAAATTCGGTCGGGTCTTGGCCATGTCTGGTGGAAGCACTTAGAATATAATTTTGTTGATTAATGTATATATTTGAAACAAGTCCTCGTCAAATGAATAGACTATCAGCTGCATTCATTTGGATGTTGGCAAATTTAATTTTGTCTACCTTTACATTTGCAAATTTTACTTTTTCCTCTTAAAGCCCAAAGCAAAATACTTCATAGTCATTGAGACGCAAGGTACTAGCAATCTTATCTTACCTACTAATATTATAAAGGCGAAAGTTAAGTTTTTAATTTTGGATGTCTGTTGCTCTTTGTTGCCAAAACAGCTAAACCGAATTTATTGAAATTTAATATAGTGATAGATACAGTCCCGGGAAAAGACATAGGATAGTTTTTATCCCGGAATATCGCATAGTTCCCGCGGGATAGCGATAAGCGAATTCTGCGCGGACGGAGTCGCGGGCAACAGCTAGTAAACCAATAATAGTACTATTTTATGCTCATTTCAGACTCGATTACAAATACCTAACTTGATACTGGATTTCTACTTCAGTTTTCGAGCGACTTGGGTTTGAATACTCTTAATGAATAAATATTTATCACAATTGAATCAGGCGTTACTTTGTGGAGGTCCATTTCAATGAACATAAAATATTTACCTTGCTACTCCGCTACTAAAATGCAAGTAAACCAAGCCGGTGCGAAATATATGTTCTACCACCAGAAATTAACGAGAAATAAATAAATAAATATCTTGGGACAATTGACACCAATTGACCTAGTCCCAAGCTAAGCAAAGCTTGTGATATGGGCACTAGACAACGGATAAACATACTTATATAGATAAATACATACTTAAATACATATTAAACATCCAAGACTCGAGAACAAACATTCGTATTTTTCATACAAATATCTGCCCCGACCGGGGATCGAACCCGGGACCTCAAGCTTCATAGTCAGGTTCTCTAACCACTAGGCCATCCGGTCGTCAAGTTTTTTTCTTTGTAATAAATTATGTACTTAATGTTACTCTTCTTTTTCAGGTAAGTCATTCAATACCATATGATCATCTGTGAAGATTATTTAAAGATCATCAAAGGACCGCAGAGAGTTCAGGATTCCAAGGTAGGTAAACTATAAAGTCAGCTTTCCCAAAATACAAGAGCTCTATAACTTTGCGTTAGCACCTTACTCTAACTCTTATCTGTTTCCTATTGTTACCTGAAGCTCACGAACTGGTACAAACTAGTTTTGGCCCGTACGAACCGGTGGGGCCCAGCTAGAACCGGAAATTATCGGTGCAAGAGTTACGGTTAACGTAATACTTCGGTCTGCAGTACAGTAAATAGTTTACAAGCCGTACGCAAAGAACCCAATTTTTGCATCTGATGCCGACAGTTTAACTGTATGCTTGGATTTTCAGTCGAGTACAAAGGTAGCTGACTCACATATTTACTAATAATTAGTGCTTACACAAAAATGACGAGCCTGCGTACTTACGACACGTAAGCAGGGTACAATTACACGTTTAACTTTTGAATTAATACAAAGTGTAAATCATGCGTGATTATAATATTCGCTGAGTTCAAATCCACAACCTTTCGGAGTTGTAACGCAGTTCTGATCATGGACTCAACGGTCTATCTCATTTGTGGTATTTTTCTCTAAGATACTTTAGAACGGAGGGGAGACTCCGCTGGTATGGCCATGTAATGAGAAGGGAGGAGAGCTACTCTGTGAAAACTGTGCTCAACATCAAAACACAGCCCAAGGGAAGAGGCAGGCCGCCTGCTACGTGGTGGTCAACTGTTGAAAGGGATCTAAAGGCCCAAGACATTTCGCCAATGACAACCCGGGACAGAGGGTCCTGGCGCCGCTGCACAAGGAGGCCCGACCCCAGATAAACTGGGAATATGGGCAAGGACAAGAAGAAGATACTTTAGAACGGACTTGTACCAATCGATTACATCAAATGTTGCTTTTATTGAACGAATGAATGAAATATTTATTCGCAGTAAATGTTAAGTTTTATTAATTTACTTACGGAATTTATGAAATCATTTTGCGGCCTGGATCAGACAAGTTTTAAATAAATAAAATAAATATCTTGGGACAATTGACACCAATATTGACCTAGCCCCAAACTAAGCAAAGCTTGTGATATGGGCACTAGACAACGGATAAACATACTTATATAGATAAATACATACTTAAATACATACTAAACATCCAAGACTCGAGAACAAACATTCGTATTTTGATACAAATATCTGCCCCGACCGGGGATCGAACCCGGGACCTCAAGCTTCATAGTCAGGTTCTCTAACCACTAGGCCATTCGGTCGTCAAACTTCTGTATTCTTTCGTTAATTAGGTACAATATGCCGATATTTTCTGAACCCAATTTTAATGTCGTAATCGTAATCGTCCATTCGCAACTAAGTAAACCAAATTCTTCTATCGTGTTACTGTTTTAAATGCGTAAACTGTGAGAACGGTGGAACTGCAAACGAGGAAGGTCCGACAGTATCCGATTTCCAATTAACATTTGGAAAACCCTTTATAAAATTTCATATCGAAATACCGATTTTTGTACCGTTAGAAATGTAGGTTGTGGAATATCGAATTTTACTACAATTGTAGTGAGATAAAAATGGTTATTAATGTTAGTGCATGTAAAAATGTGAGCATGTAAACATTATCCCCCTTATTCATAAACGCACTATAGGCCTCTGCTAAGTTAGTAATCGTTTGTCCTTATCTGTGAAAGGTAAATGTCAAAGTGACAGATAAGGACAAACGATTACTAAGTTAACAGAGGCCTATAGTGCGTTTATGAATAAGGGGCTATGTATGTATGTTTTCCTAAGGGTTGATAAAGTTGGATAGTTGGATGTTGGTTGGTTGTTGGGCCGGATATTTGTATGAAAAATACGAATGTTTGGCCTCGAGTCTTGGATGTTTAATATTGTATTTAAGTATGTATTTATTTATATAAATATGTTTATCCGTTGTCTAGTGCACATATCACAAGCTTTGCTTAGTTTGGGACTAGGTCAATTGGTGTCAATTGTCCCAAGATATTTATTTTTATATTGTTTAATCCTACTGAAAGGAGAGTTTGTGAAAATGTGTGGATGTTTGTTATTCTTTCACGTCAGAATGACTGAACGCATTTGGTCGAAATTTGCCATAGAGAAAGATTATAGTCGGCAATGATCAGTGTTGCCAATCCTGCTGTTTTCACATTGATGCCCCTGTTTTCTGTTTCATTCCTTATTTCCTGTTTCGTTCAGCACCAGCAAGTTTATTTTACACTATAAAATGTATGTATATGAATTTAAGAAGGAAAATGAGTGAAAATACTGAAGATGAAGCAAGAGGATGAAAGTGGAAAATAATTTTACTTTGATTTTTGGATTTTTATTACGTTGCGATCAACTTTATAATAAAACAATGTACGTGAGTTCTGGTAACTAATAAAAGTTGGTGATTGTTTTAATATGCGGAAAAGTATGAAGCCTTTTTTTATTTAACTACTGTTTTTTTATTGACGAGCTGCTGTCTTTTAGTTTTTTGGGGTTGGCAACACTGGCCTTAATGCTGATGCTGCCAGTATTAGCAGACAAAACGCGAAGAGCTAAAGTAATGTTTTCCATTAAAGCTAAATCAGGCGGGTATTCATGCGAGGCGGGGCCCGTTTGGCATTGTATGCGAACCCTGGTTTTTGGGGTACCGTGCAAATGAACCTTTTCAAACAGACGAACGATGAAAAACTTCATTACTCACGAGTTTAATAAAGAGGTACAAATAATTGAATCATCATTATCATACATCTAATCTAACTAATATTATAAATGCGAAAGTATGGATGGATGGATGATTGTTTGTTACTCAATCACGCCAGAACGGCCCAACGAATCTGGATGAAATTTGGCACATAGATAGAGAAAAGTCTGGAATGGCACATAGGCTACTTTTTATCCCGGAAAATTCCCGCGGGATAGCGATAAACGAATTCTTTGCAGACAAAGTCGCAGGCAACAGCTAGTACATACATAAATTCGTCTTTATCCCGTACGGGGTAGACAGAGCCTAAGTTAACAAGACCTAAAGAGCACGTTTAGCATGATTGTAGACTAATGTGGACGTATAGGTGGAAAGACGGAATCAAAATAGTGATAGGTTGCAAGCCGCATCGCCTATAACATGACAGCTAAGATTTTCGCCCATTCCCTCGATGGGTTTTTACCATTTGCGCAGGAAGAGAAGCAACTGTTACATTCTATGTTTTTTTTATTCTATGTTTCGATTTCGCGGCCGGAGTCGCAGGCAACCTAGTTCAGAATAAGTACGTTTTACGGTAAATTACATATTCAAACAAATCACATTTCAGAAACCCGAAGTAATACATGAGAAGTCGTACTCGCTGAGACCTCGATCCGATAACCTCCCAGATTGCAGTGTGGCGGCCATTTTTTCCCCGATCATAATTTATGGTTCCTCGGCGACTGAACTTCTGACTTTAAGATATCGGGATTACTTGGCTCCAGAGAGTAGAATAGAATAGAGTGGGTTAAACTAGCAACATCGGGATATCCGTTAGACCTGCTCTAACTTAACTTAGAAACCATAGATACAAAATATTATTTATTTATGTATAAAATATCTTACACAATATTACAGCATGACACTAAGGCATTAAGTAAGACAGACAATAAAAGAAAGATAAAACTAAAAACATATAAAAAATTACAATAATAACTAATTAATTAAATACATGACGACACACGTACAGTACATCCATCGAAATATAAACAAACATCCATCTAATCTAATCTAATATCATATCTTATTTTATCTTATCTTATATCTTATATCTAACTAATATTATAAATGCGAAAGTATGGATGGATGGATGGATGGATGGATGGATGGATGGATGGATGGATGTTTGTTTGTTTGTTACTCAATCACGCCAGAACGGCCCAACGGATCTGGATGAAATTCGGCACATAGATAGAGAAAAGTCTGGAATAGCACATAGGCTACTTTTTATCCCGGAAAATTGCGTAGTTCCCGCGGGATAGCGATAAACGAATTCTTTGCAGACGAAGTCGCTGGCAAAAGCTAGTATAGAATATAATAATAGTGAGGCCCTGAGGCCAGACGAGTCTAATTTTATGAATTGTGAGTCGCGTAATTTCGGTCGTGTAATTTTTGCTGCGTACAAAAGTTCAACTATTTTTGTGTCGGCTTGTGAAAGGAACAGGAGTTTTTTATAAAACAGAATGTAGCTGATATTTTATGTCATACGCGAAGCGGTTAGCAGCCCATCACTATTTTGATTCCCCTTTCCACCTGTACGTCCACAATCAAGCTAAACGAGGCCTTTAGGTCTTGTTACCTTAGGCTCTGTCTACACCGGGATAAAGACGTGATTTATGTAGCAGAAACTACGCGATTCATAACTCAAAAAATTACGCTCGTCTGGCCTCACCCTAATAGAACATCATCGCAGAATAGAAAAAAATACGCGAGGCGAAGTGAGACATCATTGAGAAGCCATCCTAATACTAAAAAGTTGCCGTATAAAAGTCTTAATAATAATAATAATATAGCCTTTTTATTCCGAATTCGCTACAATTTCAGTAAGTACCTACATGTTGTTTTTTTTATTTTATTTTTTTATTAAATTGTCGCGTAATCCGGCGTGCCTCATGGCATAGGCCTCCTCAGTGTATTGAGGGTAAAAGTCTTAAACACGCGTAAATATTTATTCAAAATTGCATCTGTGATATCATAATCTGGTTTTAATTCGCACAATTTATCGAATCAATGAAATGGCTGACGCAGCGGCCTGCGCCTCATTGGCGATGCCCCGGGGTACACACAGGGTTGCGTGGTGTCCGGTTATCCGGACATGTTAGCCTTTTTGCGGACGTGTCCGGCGACATATTTTCCCGTCCGGCCTGTCCTTTGTCAGGCTTTTCGGATGATTAACACGCGAGACTTCCATGTTGGTCTGGGAGCAAAAACAAAAACGTAAAATGTATCAGTTGCTTCTATTCCTGCGCAAATGGTAAAACCCCATCAGGCGATGAGCGAAAATCTTTGGAATTTTGGAAACTTTTATCTGACTAATATTATAAATGCGAAAGTATGGATGGATGGATTTGTTTGTTACTCAATCACGCCAGAACGGCCCAACAAATCTCGATGAAATTCGGCACATAGATAGAGCAAAGTTAGCACAAAGGCTACTTTTAGCCCGGAAAATTCCCGCGGGATAGCGATAAGCGAATTCTTTGCAGACGAAATCACAGGCAACAGCTAGTAGTATTATATAGTAGGATATTAGCCGTTTTTTACAGTTTCTCCGGCTTTAAAAAAAGATAAATAAAAGGTAGGTATACTTATGTCCGGCCAAATGAAATGCTAAGTCCGGCTTTTGTATTTTTTGCCTAGCAACCCTAACACAGCACATGTACTGCTTCTGTGCACTACTCTCTCATTTTATACCGTAACAAGGGTTAACAAAGACCAGATTACTATGAAAACGGTACAGTTGACAGGCTGCGTAATGTATTAATTAGCGGCAGCTGAAATTAAACAGAGCAAATTGTGATGAAATTGAAATTAATTCATGCATCGGTAATAAGTGTTTTGTTTTTCGTTTGCTCGTTAATTTTAATTCAATCGTCAGTCAGTTGCAGTCACAAATGTTTTTACTTTTAAGGTTATTTTGCTCACTGTTTGTTAATTTCGTTTTTACGTCTTAGAGCTACCTTACTCGACAGTGGCGCCAACTGGTGAACAAAAAAAAAATGGTAACCAAAAATTTGTTGACGTCTCAGAATCCTACTAATAATAAATGCGAAAGTTTGTGAGGATGCCTAGATGCTTGTTACTCTTTCACAACAGAACGGCTGAACTGATCTCGAAAACATTTGGAACTGAGGTATATAGCCTGGAATAACACTTTGTCGCCCAGTTCCCGCGGGATAGCGATAAACAAATTCTTTGCAAACGACCTCGCGGGCAACAGCTATTTGTCAATAAATCTCTTAAATTACGTCAATATTTCTTAGCGCCTTAAATCACTGTTTGAGCTGGTCCCCGTGCTCTTAGTGCTGTCTTATCAAGCACCAAGTTCTTAACTTGCGGGTTGAGCAAGCCGGGTAAGCTAAATGGCTTTTCTATGGCAAAGTTTGTACGGTCACTGTAGCGAAGCTGACAGCCTTTTGAGCAAGCCTGGCTTCCTGTATCAGTGATGGATATATAGTCAAGTGTAATATGTAGGTATCTGGTCAAAGTTTCAAAAATAAATACCATAGGTAATAACGTCGTGGGACATATTTTTGAGAAGTTCGTATCGATTCTTATCAATTCTTTCTTATCGATTCTTTGCAATTGACAGTTTTAGATTGAGACGCAAAAATTATAACGCAATAAATTTGTTTTAATTATTTTTGGTACTTAAATAAAAACAAAAAGTCTAGTTGGGGTAGCTCAGACTTTGATTGTGTAGCACTGATTTTAATGAGTACAATGAAAAGGCCTTGATAAACAAAATTAGTTTTTAATTGCAAATTTAGAGTTTACAGAGAACCATGGTTGAAGCAAGAAGGGGCGCTAGTGTTGCCGCTCTTATTATACTATTTTATTGTTGGTGTTGCCAACTGTTGGTGTTCATTTTTAGAACCGTAAAATTTGCCTCTATGCTCTTAAAATAGGTATGGTTCCGTACCATGCGTATTTATACAGAAACCCATGTGCGAGTCTGACTCACACTTCATCGGTTTCCGTTCAGCCAGCAACTTAATTACTATTATTAAAAATGACTGATCACGAGAAGCAAGGATCTGTCCGAAACATGTCGTGCATACCTCGACACGTTACATAGTTCCAAGTCTATCTTTGTATGAGGCACTAACAACCTTAACCACACTCAGATTATGCATTAGGAAAACAGGCTTATGCAACTCGAATTCAATTTCCTGTGGCCTGTTCAAAGGCGGGATACAATTGCTACGGAATTGTTCTAGAATTGTTCTGACTAGATATTGAATTTCCTGTATGTATCTACACACAAATAACCACACAGATTGAAACAAGCAAAGTAATTATAAAAAGGAAATTCAGGCTCTACCACTGGTAATACCTACTGTTTTATAGACAAATAATACGAGTACCATCATGAAAATAATAGCATATATGTGACCCAGGTCTATTTCCGTATTTATAGATCGTACCTACTTTTAGCTCATGCATAATAAAATGTACAATGTATTTCGAACTTTGAAACTGAACTTTGAAATCTTGGACATAACCTGCGTGAAACGGAAAACAATTCATCAGGAAAACACTCCTAATAGTCTGTAAAAAATAATGAATCTGTGGTCTTTTTAAGGCGGCGATCCATCAGACTGTCCGCTGCTAATCACCGGCCTGCTTTATTAAGAATTTCATCGTGTTGAAGCAGCCTTTAAACTATGATGTCATTTCTTTTAACTTACTTAACAACTTCATAAAATGTAAAAAACTCACTTTGAAAGAGAATTAACCGATTTTTGTTTATTTTTTTAGACACAAACTGAAGGAAAGTAATATTGCAGGAAAAAACAGGTAGGTCTGACGCTGTGGTATAGATATAGCATATTATTTATTATGTGTAGTTTATGTGTGTGTAGCATATGTGTGAACGGTTGTTTCCATCCAGCTACGTCCCCTCCCGCACCTCTACAACGCAAGTGAGATTATTATATGTATAACGGTTTTTTTTTTAAATAGTCACCTCACTCACTATATTTATAAAGTAGGATTATCGGAAAATCGGTAAGTAATGAAAAAAAAACTTAAAACTGTAACTGAAAAAAAAATAACTGCAATTGAACTTGTGATAACAACACGAAACAATTTCGAACAAATTAAATTCTGGCGAAACCTTTTTGATTGCTATAGGTTACCGTATAAAACAATTAAACATCTACAATACTGGCATTTAGTATTTGAAGTGCGGATATGGGCTTTTTTTTTTGAAAAGCCTTGTAAGAAATGATCCCTCTGTGGTCTTCGCACGATTCGTCAGTCGGACGTTCGTTGTTACTAATCACCAAGCCTTATTCATTAGCGGATCGGGGCCGCTCGGAGATGCTCGGGAGTGTTCGGAAATCACACGATTTGTTCCTTGAGGTATTGTTGACGTAGTTACAAATGGGTAAGAAAAATGTTTCTTCCTTTATTGTACTGCGTATATTGTTTTTTTAAGAACTTTGTTGCTGTTTACTTGGTGTACAGAAATAGACTCTTTGAGGTGTGCCTATTTATTTGATAAATGTTTTGATAGATCTACTATAATTCAATAAATGTGTATCAAGACATGTAGGTGTAGACATTTATAAATTAAGGACGCCTAATGCTTAACTTTTCGTTATAAACCAAAAAAAACAGTTAGGTACCTTGCTATTCCCATATAGTGGTGGTCGTTATTACAATAGCAGATTACGTAATGCATTATTTTGCCGCAACGCGCAACACATTATCGAATCGTCAGCTATCCTGCTATCATTATTCGTTGTCTGTTTTCAATGTTGTCTGTCATACGCGCACTGTTGCCGCACTTGGCATAGAAGCACAAGCGAGAGCGCAACAAATCAAGTAGGTGTGCGAGAGATAGCACTATACGCGCGAGCTCCCATCGCAATCGCGAGAGCGAGACGCTTGGACACGTGCGTCCTGCTTCCTTCGATTTTAAGCTTTTATCCAACGAAATAAGGTGTTTATTTCATTGACATAGATTACCCTGCTATCCACAATTTCCGAAATTCAAATAGCTGACTTTTGGCTGTTTGGGTTATTAGCTATTGCATTGCTGTTTGTTGTCAGTCAGTACAATAACAAACAAAGTAACAGCGCGTTGTTTTGGTCTTGTTCCCGTAGGTACGTTTTAATTTGTTGCGGTCACGCGCTTTGTATCGCAAGTCGTAGCGTAGGTACGTAAGTTGTGCTGAGTGAGTTAAGTGAGTTAAGTGTAAATAAACATTTTTCGTGTAAATAAAAACAAACTGTTAATATTTAATATTAAGTACGTAGTTTAGGTAAATATTTAAAATGTCGAAAATAAGAACTAAAACGGCCTCTATTTGGAACTATTATGAAATGAGTGACATTACAAATAAAAAAGCAATGTGTAAATATTGTAAAAATGTTATTTAATTAGTCGCTATCGTAACGAAATAAGTATAACAATTATTTTTTAATAAAATTATCAAGCAATAATTTTCGTTCGCAAATTCATTGTCGTTTTGTAAAACAGCAATATAACAGGATAACAGACAACAGTTTACAGTAAGAACTATTTAAGAATAACACAACACTGTTGTTCATTATTGCAAAACAGCGGTTATTGCCACCACTGCTCCCATACCACACTTACCACCACCGTTATTACCACTTGCTAATAGCGCTGTTTCTGTTTTTTTTTTCACTCAAATGGACCTCTGCAATTGCCTGATTATTATTTTTTTAACATAGATAACATTAAGTTTGCGTGAGGCATGGTTTTAGGAGACCTCCTATGGCCAAGACTTATTTTATTCTTAATCTGAAATAGACTATCGAAAACATTGCTCCCCTATTGGCTTCACTAATAAATCAAAATTTCGGCCAGCCAAAACTTCTCAATAATTAAGCCCATTTCGGCGAGCAGCCGAGTTCGCCACCTCTTAACTCGATTGTTCTATATTCGTAATCTCGGCAGTGACGGATCGGCCAACTTCGATGATCGATGGCCAGTAACATCTTGTACGTAATTATTAAACGATCATTTCTACAACTTTGACGTTTCGTTCGATCTGTTAGGTTGGCAGCATGGGAGCGATGGGGATTTTAGTCCGGTTTAAAATATTTTTTTGAAATGACAGCTCTATAAAACCCGCGAGCTTTTATATGGTTTGGTAACGAATAATTTACTGCTGTGCCCCGTTTCTCGAAGCTTTTTAAACTAATAATATTAGTATTTTGTCTCGTAAATTATACGAAAAAATGAAACAAACACTAATATTATTAGTCTAATAAGCTTCGAGAAACGGGGCCCAGGTATTGCAATGATATCTTGGGGAGATGTTTTGAGAAAAAGTCAGGTCAGGAGTACACTAAACTGACGAGCATGTATGAAGATGATTAATGTGTATAAAGCGAAAAATGTATGTCTGGATCGTAGTAAGTGAAACAAAGTAGTCTCTGCCTGCCCCTATGGGAAAAAGGCTTGAGGGTATTATGTATCAAGTCCGAGTAATACGGTCAGTAAAGAAAGTGGTCTACAAGTTTTTGGGGAGATACCTTAAAAGATTATAGGGCTATAATAAAAAATGGCTCCGTTACCCATTTCGCCGTCTTTTTATACGTTACTAAAAATCTCTTCGCCTTTCCAAATTCATTCCTAACCTTACAAAAACATCAATATCCCAATTGCTAAACAAACAAACCACTCACCCATGAAAAACCGTTCACCTTTTCTTTGACAATTCGGTCGCAAAGCTCCGTTTATTTGCTTACTTCGGTTGCACATTTATAAGCACAAGTTGAGCACAAAGGGTCTAACTGAGCAAAAGTCAATTTCCCGATACGCCCTTTATAGTCAGGCGTGTCACCGGCAATTAAAAAGAAGACAATCAACACAAAAGGTACCGCGGCTTTGGACCTTCACGTCATACATATAGACTAGTAATTTTATTGACAAGTTACATTGTACGCGCTTCAAAGGGTGTTATTGAGCAATGAAGTTCACGTGGAGTTACTTTGTTTGGAATTTTTACGATAAAATGCTATGTAGAATGTGGGCTTTTTTATGTTGTAAAGATTATAACAGGATAGAGATACCCACGGAAGGAAAATAACGAATTAATTTAGTTTCGTTTCATTTGAATCAATAATCGTAATGTTTGCAAAGTACTTAAATGAGTTAGAACCAATCCAACAAATTACCAAACTAAAGGGCTATCTGCTGCTATTAATTTCGGTGCTTTTACCCCTCAACACCGAAACTTTATCAGTGCATACTAACTAGTAAAGTTATGGTATTGATCCTCGTAGAAGATCCTACCATCACCCATACATCTAATCTAACTAATATTATAAATGCGAAAGTATGCATGGAATGATGGCCTAGTGGTTAGAGAACCTGACTATGAAGCTTGAGGTCCCGGGTTCGATCCCTGGTCGGGGCAGATATTTGTATGAAAAATACGAATGTTTGTTCTCGAGTCTTGGATGTTTAATATGTATTTAAGTATGTATTTATCTATATAAGTATGTTTATCCGTTGTCTAGTGCCCATATTACAAGCTTTGCTTAGTTTGGGACTAGGTCAATTGGTGTCAATTGTCCCAAGATATTTATTTATTTTATTTTAATGTTTGTTTGTTACTCAATCACGCCAGAACGGCCCAACGGATCTGGATGAAATTCGGCACATAGAGAAAAGTCTGGAATAACACATAGGCTACTTTTTATCCTGGAAAATTCTCGCGGGATAGCGATAAACGAATTCTTTGCAGACGAAGTCGCAGGCAACAGCTAGTAACATAAATAAATCACGTCTTTATTCCTTACGAGGTAGGAGGCCTTTTTTTGTATGGTGTGGCAAATGCGCCTTATGCATCCGCCCAGTACGGGGTTACGGGGGGTAAAAAGTCAAAAGTCAAAAGTCTAAAGTTTATTTTGCAAATAGGCCGTCAAGGGCTCTTTTACATGTCTTATTTTGAATCTACCAGCGCATTCGGAAAGACCATCATTGCCAAGAAGAATGCACCGCAAGAAACTTGGCAGAAAGCCATTTTTTCAAAATAAAATAGATTTACAATAGTACTTAAATTCTACTTAACTTACCTATAATACAATTAATACATTTTATAAAAGGGATGTAAATATAAAAGGTATGTGGGGCTCTCCTGTGAATGCAGGCATACCCACTAAAAACCACACGGATTCCCTATTCGGTCGTATGTGAGGCGCCGCGGGAGCACACGGTGTTACCGCGACGCCCCACGACCACCCCGGAGGTAGACAGATCCTACGGTTACAAGACCTAAGGCCCACGTTTAGCATGATTGTTGGCGTATAGATGGAAATGGGAATCAGTGCTGATGTGAGTTGCTAGCCGCATTGCCTATCACATAGGGATGGGCAAATGAAATCAAAGCTGTCGATATATTTCGTATAAAAATATCGATATTTTGATATATCGAAATATTTGCACGTTGTCAAGTTATGTCAATATTATTTATATTTTAGGCAAAGGGAGCAGAGCCCATACAGCCGATTTACTCATTCGTTAATTGCTTTCTTAACGGGAGCTCATAAAAAAGATCGAATTTGATATCCGAAAAAAAATATCATGATTTAAAATATCGACGATAATTATCGATTATTTATTTAACTAGCTTCTCCCCATAGCTTCGTCCGCGTAGGATTAGCAATTGGTATGTTTATGGCTATCCCTCGGGAGCTATACAATTATCCGGGATAAAAAGTAGCCTATGTTTAAATTTAGGTTACCAGCTATCTTCGTTCCGAATTTAATCCAAATCCGTCCAGTATTTTTAGCGTGAAGAAGGAACAAACACACACTCACTCACATCGTCACATCGTCACATCCTGACATCGTCACTCACAAACTTTCGCATTTATAATATTAGTAGGATTAGTAGGATTAATATCGATATTTTGATATATCGATATCTTTTATCCAAGCCTACTATGACACGATTCCTAAGATTTCCACCCATTCCCTCGATGAGCTCCGTACAAATGATAGAAATGATCTGCGCGGGAAGGGAAGCAACTAGCACATTTCTATGTTCTTTCCCAGATATGGAAGGCACTCATAGTGAGAAAATAAAGCTTTATAGCCATTAAATCTGCCGCCTACTGTTACCTTATTACTGCTATATACCTTTTATCTGTTTTAATTGTTATGTGTGGTGTTCAATAAAGAGTTATTGTATTGTAATGTAATCTGTAGAAAAGCCTCCGAATCTATAAAGCGTTCATCATCGCATAACCGAACAACTGACCGCGCCGGCTCGCGTTCAAAACTACCACTAATTATTGCATACTGCCTCTTAATTGTCGTGTTGATCCATCGATGAATCAGCCAATAGAGTGCTAATATAGGTTTCCAATTTCGCTAATTTTTGCGTTTTAGTCGGATTTTGCTAGCTACAGACTTGGCCACAATAAAGACATCTCTCTCCAGGCAGATGTGCCTTCAGAACGAAGTCCGGAATATTGTTGGAAGTTGTATCTATGCATCCGCCTTAAATGTGGGTGAAGCGTGAGCTCTTATAGCACAACTAATTAAATGTGTGTTTAAAAATCTAACTTTTTATGTCCGTTTGTCTAAGCAAGTACATTATAAAATGACCTACCGCCTACATTTTGGATTCGCAACACTGGATTTAATTTTCAGTTGCCAAATTTGTACGGAACCCTCGGTGCGCGAGTCCGACTCGCACTCGACCCGTTTTATAATCTTTTAAACTACTACTGCAATTTTCATTCATACATACATATAGTCACGCCTCTTTCCCGCAGGAGTAGGCAGAGACTACTTAGTTCCACTTGCTACGATTCTGACATATCTCTTTCGCTTCATCCACATTCATCAATCTCTTCATACATGCTCGTCGGTTTCGGGTTTCGGGTTTTCATTCATATTTATTTAAAATACTAGCTGTTGCCAGCGACTTCGTCTGCAAAGAATTCGTTTATCGCTATCCCGCGGGAACTACGCAATTTTTCGGGATAAAAAGTAGCTTATGTGCTATTCCAGACTTTTCTCTATCTATGTGCCGAATTTCATCCAGATCCGTTGGGCCGTTCTGGCGTTATTGAGTAACAAACAAACATCCATCCATCCATCCATCCATCCATCTATCCATCCATCTATCCATCCATCCATACTTTCACATTTATAATATTAGTTAAATTACTTCCGGGACTTACTTACCGAAACGTCGACCCATTTTTTATGGCATTATAATTACAACCCGTTAATGACATAAGTGAACATGAACCCGTATCGTGCGTCTAGACTATTAATTGCGGTCCATCTGGCCGCAGTAAGCCTGGATTAGCGGCGGCTAGCGGGCTTTACCAGGGTTAAGATAGAATACTAGTCTTAGCCACGTTGGTTTTTGCTCGACAATGATGTAGCCTTCTTTACTGGTTGGATTACGAGGGTTCTGTAAATGCGAGGTTTGGATATACAGGTTAAAGCAGACTTGTAAGTAACGGTAGCTTCAGTAACATAGAGGTAGCCGCGATCTCTTGTCTTGCATGCAACCTCTTAAAGGCTTTGCGACCTTCCTTCCTTCCTTCTTAAAGGCGACGCGGGGTCGTGTCGGGACCCATACGTTGATAAACACTGGTTTAGGGAATAACACTTCAGCTCCGAACTCTAGCTTGTCATTGTCAGTGACGGAGGACTAATATGCCTGTGCTATATTTTAACGAATTATTCGTTAACACTGATAGAGTTGGACAGTAAGCAGTCACTTGTTTTTTAAATTCCATATTTAACAGGGTGCATCCGTGCTGAGCTCGCAACGTCGCATTTTTGGTGATTTTTTGCGATTATTTCACAGAAATTGAATGAAAGTATCAAATATCCGTCTGTAGTGCACTTCGTTTTTAGTGTATTAATGAGTCCAATGCAGTGATTAATGGGGATGGGCTTTTATTTTCGTATTAAAGAGATAAAATACTATATCTCGTTTAATAAGAAAATAAAAGTCTATCACGATGAATTATTGCATTAGACACATTAATACACTAAAAACGAAGTGCACTACAGACGGATATTTGATATTTTCATTCAATTTCCGTGAAATAATCGCAAAAAATCACCAAAAATGCGACGTTGCGAGCTCAGCACGGATGCACCCTCTTAAAATGTATTGACAGATCTGAAACCCCATTCAATTCTGTCCCAAAGTGACAAACAGTCGCGAATAAGCAAAACAAACAGTTGAAGGGAAACTAATAAATAAAAGAGGTCAGTATTGGTTAAGGGTGGGGGGAGCGTTTGGCCCGGAAAAGTAATGAAACATAAATTAAATATGGGATCCGAATAAATAACTGAAATTGAGACTCACTGTCGCCATGTGATGAACTGGCTTGCGGCTGCGGCTTCTTCGGCTTGTAAATTGAGACTCACTGTCGCCATGTGATGAACTGGCTTGCGGCTGCGGCTTCTTCGGCTTGTAAATTTTCTGTCCCGTGGGAATTTTGCTAAATACGTACCTACGTCTGTATTCCTTGTCTACAAAACAAAAAGTCTATGTATTCTAGATTTCTAGGTCCACTGGTTTGGGGCTGCGATTTGATGAATCCGTCAATATCTACATAATAATATTATTCATTGTAAGAACTTTACTATGCTGCAAACTAAAAGCTCGTTACTTGGTTTCACGTTACGTGGTTTAAATTATGTAGTCATAATCATAGGCTAGCACACCGCAGTTTGAAAGTTTGCAGTGCAACCTGAAGACTCCGCCTGCTCTATTAAAGTCTAATTAAACCGCTTAGTTAATTACTAGGAACGTTATTTCTGATGTGACAGCTGTGAGTAATGTTTTATTTGCACTATATTTTAAAAAATATTTCTAAATAAATAAATAAAAAAAAATATATTAAAAAATCGAGATGTACCTATTGCGCTTCTTCTTTTTTAACTGACTTCAAAAAAGGAGGAGGTTCTTTTATCTTATAAATATTTTAATTGAAAACAATTTTGTTATAATATCTTTAAAGCTGTCAACCTTTTTAAACCATTCATTAGAGTAACACATATCAGGATTGATTATGAAATAAATTAAAATAATATTTTTGTTGCATTAAATGCACTAGACAATGATATTTATAGCGAATTTTCTTGCATTGACAAATCATTAGGTACAGTAAAATAATACTCGTAAATAATAGTAATGCATATATTTTCTTATATTTGAAAGCACAAGACCGGTCTGAGTGAGGCCTTGGAGACTTATGTCTAGCAGTGGACGTCTTTCAGCTGACATGGTGATGATGATAATGATATGAATTTTACCGACGAATCTTGCTGGCCTCTTTCTTTCTTGTGTGCAGTAAAATTTGATTTTCTTTACTCCTTTACTAATCTACAAATTACAAGTGCACAGTATTCAAAGGCCACTATAGACCACTCTATAAGCTTGGCCTAATCGCAGTACTCGACTTTAAGAACCCGTATCATGCAACGATTGCATAAAATACTATTTTGTGATGCGCTCACCAAAACTAAAAACAAAAGCAGGCTAGCCAACAAAGCAAACCTAAAAGTCAGTTATTTCGAAACTAATCTTCGTCGTGCCTTTTTTTTAAATCCACTAATGCACCCAGATAACATGCCGGGGATTTCTGCCCGCACATTTTCTTTTTCGTTTCCGACCCTGATTGTTGTGATTTTATACTCTGTGGCTCCTTTTTTTCGAGATGTTAACCGCATTACTAGATTAAAAGAGGTTTTGTTTTAGTACATTAAGCTGTTTTTAACTTTTTGATAGAGATTCCCTCCTTTACTTATCTTATTTTTTTGTGTTCTAGTTTCAGTACAGACTAGTGATGTAACGAATATTCGCATATTTTCTGCATATTCGCATTCGCATCCGCATTCGCAAAATTACTGCGAAAAATTTTGCGAATATCAAAAAAAAAATTGAGGGTACCTAATAGTTGTTTAATTATATAATTATCGCAGCCAGGTAAGGTAGATAGCCCCTAGATTGGCTTGGTGCTAAATTAAATAGCCCCATCTGGCAACACTGAGCGGAATGACACTTCAATCGGATGCGTTCGTATCAACTCTGCTATTCTCGAACAAAAAACAAACGGAACGCACTTCGTTCGAACGGGACTGCAACCAAGGTCACCAAGCCATAGAGAAATGGCGCCAAATTTTAACAAAAACTGAATATTCGCATTCGCATTCGCGTTCGCGAATGTCCAAACTATGACATTCGTTACATCACTAGTACACACACACCTATACTCAGCGGCATATTTAGCGGAACACAAAGAAAAGTTAGCAAAACGCATGCTTAATGCTTGACCAGAAAAAAATAGTTACCTACACTTTTTTTTGTGTTCCGCTAAATATGCCGCTGAGTGTATTATCACGCCTCTTTCCCATAGGGGTAGGCAGATAATACTTCGTTCCACTAGCAACGATCCTGACATACCTACCTCTTTCGCTTCATCCACATTCATCTCTTCATACATGCAAGCCGGTTATTTTCAGTACAATTTAGGCAGATGATCTGGTGGGCACTGCTGGGCACACGTGTCCTCACAGAATGGGAGGGCTTGGGCTATTAGTTCCCACGCGGGCCCAGTGCGGATTAAGAGTTTCACACACCTTCACACTTCCTCACGATTTTAGGAATCGTCTTCCTAAATTGTACTGAAAATAACCGGCTAGCATGTATGAAGAGATGAATGTGGATGAAGCGAAAGAGGTAGGTACAGTCAACTGGGGTGACTTTGATTTACGGGGTGACTTAAAAAAGTAGTTTTAATGACAAAACCATTATTTTTTATTTGCGTTTACTGCTTCCAATCAATGTCTTTGTCGATCGCCTTTGCGTCTACATGCCAAATATTCACCGGATATGGATAATATCGTTTTTATAGCAATTTTAAAACGATCAAAGTAGCCCCAAAATTACCAAAGTCACCCCAGTTGACGGTACGTCAGGATCGTTGCTAGTGGAACGAAGTATTATCCTATGGGAAAGAGGCGTGATAAAGTGGGACGTATTATGATGATGAAAATTACTAGATTACTATTCCTAAGGTCTAGAAGCAAAGGAAGAACACAGAATGTATCAGTTGCTTTTCCTGCAATGATGGTAAAAGCCTTCGAGGGAATGGGTGAAAATCTTAGGAATCATGTTATACTTAGGCGGTGCGGCTAGCAACCCATCACCATTTTGATTCCGTTTCCACTCTACAATCATGCTTAACGTGGATTTAGGTCTTGTTACCTTAGATTTTGTCTATCCAGTAAGTGATAATGATGTGATTTATGTATATACTAGCTGTTGCCCGCGACTTCGTCTGCAAAGAATTCGTTTACCGCTATCCCGCGGGAATTTTCCGTGATAAAAAGTAGCCTATGTGCTATTCCAGACTTTTCTCTATCCATGTGCCGAATTTCATCCAGATTCGTTGGGCCGTTCTGACGCGATCGACGAACAAACAACCTTCCATTCATCCATTCATACATACATAAGTACATATCGTCACGCCTCTTTCCCACAGGGGTAGGCAGAGACTACTTTCTTCATTCATCCATACTTTCGCATTTATAATATTATAGTTAGATTTCTAAGTGATAAGGTCAAGTATACAACATCAGCCTCAACATAAGCCGCGACGCCTATCCTCGCGTCTAAACCACGAACTAGTAACTCGAAGACTACGGGCGCTTAGTTAGGCATAAGCCGATACCGGTTGCCATACAAATGAAAATAAATTACTATAGTATTACAGCCTTATTCATAAAAAATCCTTAATTGAGGTTTGATCAGTCGATTAGTTAACAGACTGATTAAGCTTATTTGACAGTTTTTTTAAAGTATGATTCATAAACGCTTGCTAGCAGTCTGTTAGCTAATGAGCTGCTGATGGATGGATTAGACGCGTTATGTTGTCACCTTGACAAATCATAGACCAAAAATGGCCTTTTAGTGAATTAAAAAAAAAATTACAGCAGTGGCAGCGAATTAGCAGGAAACCAGCGAATTAACACGACAGACTAGGCAGTGTGGATCTAGATTCCTTGACCTTTCCCGGAGGGAATAAAAACTTAAAACAAAAAAAAACTGTCTTGCGTATGGTTTTGCTCTTGCCAAAATCAGCTGTTCACATGTGTGGCGGCCATTTTGTGAGTTAGCAGGTTAAAGTTCCGAAAGTTAAAGGTCTACGGTCCGTTAACTTTCGGAAGACTTAACAGACCCTTGATGGACTGATTAGCGCTAATTGACGTTTATGAATCATGTTTTTTTGCATCGGTCCTATAGCGAGCTTATAGCGAGCCTCTAACTTTTTATGAATAAGGCTGTTAATCTTTAACTAATCTAATGTTATAGGCGATGCTGGCAACCCATCACTATTTTGATTCCCCTTTCCACCTATATACTTTACAATCATGCTAAACGTGGCCTAGGTCTTATTACCTCAGTGTCTGTCTACCCACTACTACTATATGTATGTAATCTAATAAATTATTATTAGTATTTTATTATAGTCTTTTACGTACTTACTGCCCATGGGCAAGGACAATCAGTGTATGAGATCGATAGACGTGTTAGACTGGGATGGGCAGCCTTCTCAAAGTTGAGTTTCGCCTTCCGAATGAAGATCAAACAAGAACAAAAGGCACGAATCTTCAACCAATGTGTTCTGCCAGTTTTAACTTACGGAGCGGAAACCTGGGTGACTACTAAAGCTGTAGTCGAGAAGCTGCAAGTTACCCAGAGAGCAATGGAGCGGAAGCTGGTTGGAGTCACAAGGAGGGACAGGAAAACCAATAAATGGCTCAGGAAACACAGCAGAGTCGCCGACATCAGCAGAAGGATGGCGAAGCTCAAGTGGCAATGGGCGGGACACATAGCCAGAAAAACTGATCCGTGGTGCAGAGCTGTTCTGGATTGGAGGCCATGGGAATGTAAAAGACCAGTCGGTAGACCACAGATGAGATGGAAAGACGACATTAAAAGAGTAGCGGGCAGCAACTGGACTCTCACTGCACAAAATAGATCGGAATGGAAGCGGTTGAAGGAGGCCTACACCAAGAACTTGGTAGAGAAAGGCTAAGAAGAAGAAGAAGACGTACTTACTGGTATTTTAAATGATATATTTGTCAGAAACTGATTTGCCTTCCTTATCTTACCTATTACATTCAGAAAATGTTGTATGGAAATTAGAACAAAAACATCTTAAGGGAAATAACAAATTCGTAATGGGAACCGTGAAACTACAGCCTGCCTAAGCCTATTTTGAGAAGAGGCCAACGCCCGGGCTATATAGTTGTATCCCACTGTTGCGAGCGGGTTCGAACCATACTACTGTAATTGTTATTATAAGGAATTAGCATTTATATAACATAGAATGACCTTTTTATCGACATCGTGTATTTTTGTATATACACGTCATATAAAGCTGGGTACTGGCCAATGTTACGAGGTGTAATGTAACATGTTACTCAGCGAGCATTCATGCAGTCAGTACGTAGTTGCTCGTTGGTTTCCCCGTAACATATACGTACTAACTGCTTGAATGTTCGCTGTGTAACATGTTACATTACACCTCGTAACGTTGGTCAGTATGCTTAATGTAAGTTTAACGGCACAGAACAAGTCTCGACCGCGTTTGCGTTAAAATGTCAAATACTATGAGAACAGTTTGTTGACGTTTCGATCCACAAGTGGCGCTGCCAAATATTCCATAGTAATCGAGACGTTTACGTGAACGCGTTCGAGACGTTTGTTCGTGTGAAAACTTACACTAGAGGCTCAGTTTGTTGCCGTTTCGATCCGCAAGTGGCGCTGCCAATTTTCCCATAGTAATTGAGACGTTTACGTGAACGCGTTCGAGGCGTTTTTGTGTGAAAACTTACGCTAGAGGCTCTGTACCCAGCTTTACACGATGATTCATTGAAACTTTGTGAGCGAATGCCGTTTGCTGACGAAAAATGATTCACTAAATCTGTATAATATTTTGTATGGCTGCCGGTGAAGCGGAACTTGTCTTGAGACTTAAGCATTCACTAAGTGCGGATTACTTCCCGGGATACTGCTTAGGAACACACATACACACATACATGTGCTTTAAGTACGTTAAGTACAAAAGTGTGTCAGGGCAAAGGAACTTATCGAAGTACAGTCACGCCATTTAAAATATGGCTTACGGTGAAACTGCTTTGCAATAACGCATTTGATAGTCACGACGTTCATTTTGAAAAGGTTCTAGGGGGTTACCATGACGTCATAATACGATTCAGTTTATAATATAAAACTACCGTGAGGCTCAGACATACCGTTCCGTTCCGCTCCGCTTGTTTACATTAATACAATTCAGTTTAGGTTCGCTCACTGTCAGATCCATACAAAAAATGACGGCTAAAACCTGAATTGAGTCGGAATTAAGACGTCATGGTAAAGGCCCCTGTTGTACTTTTTACTATGATTATGAGAAACATTGCTGTCAAAAGTGGCAGTTTTTTTTAAGCCGGGTACTCATCTGGCATTGCGACGAGTTCACACTAGAGATTTTGGTTTAAAGGGTTTTGATTTCCATGCCGGTGGGTTTTTGGTAGGTATGCCTCGCCTCTCCTTTCGCTAAGAAAGCGGGCAGTGGGGTAGAAAAGTCCCACATAATAGGGAATATTCATGATTTCTTTCAGGGCTTTCAATAGAAGTTTATTTATGTAAGAAACAATATGAAAAAAAAACAAATAACTTCTTTTCTTTATGTGAATAGGAAGGAAAACGAGCAAGTGGGACACCTGATGGTGTGCGATCACCACTGGCCATAGACACCCGCAACCTCGGAGAGATGGCAGATGCGTTGCCAACCTAGAGGACTTAGATGAAATGCCTCTTGTGCCCGTAATTTCCCCGGCTGTCTTACTCTCCACACCGGAACATAAAAACTATAAAAATAACCGAGATACAAGCTATCAAAGATTTGTCTCAATCTCTCTAGAAAAACGGAATTTTAATATAACGATGAAGTTTATATGGGCGTTGTGGCAAATGACGTCACATGACATATCGGATCTCTTTTTCTAATCGCTGACTAATTAGTGGTTTAAAACTCTTACATTTTCCGTATTTCTTGACCGATTTCACTTTTAATTTCAGTTTTTGACATCTTTTTTATGATAGGTAGTTCATATTTTATTAAAAAATTTGATATTTTTTAATGCATATTCTCTATTCCCATTCCCATGCCATCCCCGCACGGCGCAGGAGTATGCGCAAAGCATTTTTCCACCGAAAAAAAAAAAAAAAAAAGGGTTTTTGGTTACTGTAACCTGCAACATCGGTCATAGATCGCAGATGAGTACCCAGCTTAATGCACAGATAAGCCTAAGGCTGTTCTCGTATTAAGTGCTTCCTGATAATAAAATTTGAAAAGAGAAATTACGTCTGTTTTAAAGGGTCGAAGGATAGGGCTCTAGGGTGCAGTAAGAATAACCCGTTCATTTCACTAAAGGCTGTTATTGGTTTTTGTTAATTTAATGGCGCTCAAGGATGGCAACACCGTACCAAAAGTGTCGAGTGCGAGTCGGACTCGTGTAATGAGGCTTTAATTTTTTTTTAATATACCTGTTTATAAGTTTTGTTCAGGGCAAAATAACTTTATTTTTTTTACTAGAATTATTTATTCGATGCCTCTCGAGTAGGATCAATATAGTGATGGGTTGCTAGCCGCATCGCCTATAAACATGATTCCTAAGATTTTCGCCCATTCCCGAATTACCCCATTTGCCATTAGGTACATGATTTGTGTATGTATACGTGTTATACAAAAAATGTATAGCGCACAAGTTGCAATACAAAGTTAGTAAAAATGTAAAATTAAGCACTGAAAGTATAACGTCATCAGCAAACAGAGCGAGTTAACTAGAGCTTGATACACAATAGCGACGTGACTGTTGCGATTTTCATTAAATGCCCGCGGTGCATTATTATGCAAATGCAGAAACGCAGCGGCGGCGCGGCGCCGGTCCGGGCGGGGCGCCGCCGCCGGCGGACAAGGAATACCCACACTGAATCTAACTAATCTAACTAATATTATAAATGCGAAAGTATGGATGGATGGATGGATGGATGTTTGTTACTCAATCACAATCACTTCAAATCACGCCAAAACGGCCCAACGAATCTGGATGAAATTCGGCACATAGATAGAGAAAAGTCTTGAATAGCAAATAGGCTACTTTTTATCCCGGAAAATTCCCGCGGGATAGCGATAAACAAATTCTTTGCAGACGAAGTCGCTGGCAACAGCTAGTCTTGTATAAGTGCCGGCACGTAAGTCTAGCATTGACCTTGTATGCGCAGAAGTATAAAATACGGTATCCGTGGGTGCGCAGATCCCCACCACGTGACTCGTCATCGCTAGACTTACGTGCCGGCACGTATACCCACACTGAATCTTATAAGAGTTGTACGTTTTTAGGGTTCCGTAGGTACCCAAAGGATAAAAACGGGACAATTAATAAGTCTCCGCTGTCCGTCCGCTTGTCTGTCTGTCCAGGCTGTATCTCATGAACCATGATAGCTAGACAGTTGAAATTTTCACAGATGATGCATTTCTGTTCCCGCTATAACAACAAGTACTAAAAACAGATTATTTTAATGTCAGTCAGTATCGAAAATAAAATGACCTCACTCTGCATACATTTTGCTTAAGAGCCGGGCTCTACTAAACAGTGGACATTTATTGACACAAATTGCAAGTAACAAAATACATATACCTAACAGACACAGTAAAAGAAGAAGAAAGAAGAAAGAAGACATTTATTCATTTTGCAAGACACACAAATATAAGAGCATGTACACACAATTTTATAAAAAAAACAACAATAAAAAAACCAGACATGAAAATTTGATCATCAGCGTTGTGTGTGTCTTCGCAAAAGTGAAACGGTCGCTGGCTCAGCATTACGCTGAGGTGTTAGACACCTGCAGCACTGATTTTCAGCCAAAACCGTCTGTGACTCAAGAAACGATACACAGTGTAGATTAAATAAATGAATAATATACTAAATAAACCATAAATTTTTAAGTAAGAAGTGAAGTAATAAATATATAGAACCCGACTTATGTGTAACTAGAAAATACATAAATTAAAACAACATAAGAATGCCTAATTGCGCCAAAAGAGTCACATTCAACATGATTCTGGATTTCTATGTGAAATTTTCATTTTGAAAAGTAAGCCTAAAAAAATAATAAACCCTTATTTAAGCCGAATTTACATTATGCAAGTAATTTCGTGTAAGTAGCATTACATTGCTCGTCCGATAACCTAACGCTTCAAAAGTGATTAATCAAACGCCGCAGTGTAATGCTAGTTGCACGAAATTAGTTGCATGATGTAAATTCGGCTTTACAGTATGTAACAAATCGCCTCCGCTCGTGATGAGGCCTCGCCTTTTGATATAATAACGTCAGTCCTCCGGTTTATGAAAATGCGCCCAAAGCGCGCTCCTCTGGAGTTCCTTTGCCTTTTCTCTCGTTTTTTACTCGTATCCGGAGCAGGTTTTACTTTTATTTAATGGTTAACCTACATACTACCAAACAGTGGTTAGTGTAAGTTTTCCGTTGCAAAAAACGCCTCGAACGCGTTGGCGTTAAAGTTGCCAGTCTAGAGAGGCCTTAGATACAATGCTTTGCATGCTAGTAATTTACTCTCCACGTCCTAAACGCTCGTACAGACTCGGCTAGTATTTTAGTCTAGTAGCGAGTAATTTAGTAGGCAAACGTGCGTTTTGGGCAGCAGCGAATAATTTCCCTACTAAATTACTCGCTACTAGACTAAAATACTGGCCTAGTCTGTACGAGCCTTAACACAGCAGTGTAAGTATAGTCGAAGGCATAAATATCGATTCAGCCATCATGTGAAATATGTATCGGACCGTGTATTAAGCCCTTTAGGTCTCATACGTACGCTGGCAACACTCGCCAACGGCCAAAACATTCTTTGTTACATTATTAATAATGCTACGGCCACATTAGCGGGATTCGGCGAAGGTTCGCCCTAACGCGGCATGTGTGGACAAACAGTTCGCTTTATCGCGAATCATTCGAGCGAACTCGAACTGTGTTCGGGCTCCTGTCGGTATCTAGCGCAGATCAAAGGATTTTATCGCGACAGAGTTCGTGTTCGTGCAAGTGTCTACACTTCGTACTATGAAATTTCTGAAATGTACGTCAATTTCGACAAGTGAAATTTCAATAATTATTTACAGACATACAATACAAAGCAAACGCTTTCCATCTTTTTGTTTCTTTGCGCTCTTGGTTCATTTTACCGCCAAATTCAGAGTTGCGCGACATAGTTCGCCCGAAGTTTTTATCGCGATAATTTGGCGTAAGTGTGGCCACGTAGTTCGTGGTTACACGAACTCGAACTTTTTATCGCGACAACGCGACACGAACCTTCGCCCGCTAATGTGGCCCGGGGGTTATGGTGGGTCGCGCAAAGGTAATCGCGTTACGAACGCGGGGTCTAATCAAAAAGTAATTCTACTCGAAAGTTGATTTAAAAGTGGATTCACTGGACATTGTTTTGTTTTGTTAGGTACTTGTTCGTGAAAGTCGTAATTTGTAGTTCGGGTCAAACTAATGGTTTTTCGAACGCTCTTAACTGACCGTTACAATATTTTGTTGTTGTGCGAGGAAATGTTTAATGAATGTGTGAAGTTGAACTCTAAAAAACATGGAAATTAAATGTGCCATGCCATGACTCTACTTAGCCCGGCACTTATCCTACTTCTTACTTCTTATCTTATCTTACTAATATTATAAATGCGAAAGTATGGATGGATGGATGTTTGTTTGTTTGTTACTCAATCACGCCAGAACGGCCCAACGGATCTGGATGAAATTCGGCACATAAATAAAGAAAAGTCTGGAATAGCACACAGGCTACTTTTTGTCCCGGAAAATTGCGTAGTTCCCGCGGGATAGCGATAAACGAATTATTTGCAGACGAAGTCGCTGGCAACAGCTAGTCTAACTAATATTATAAATGCGAAAGTATGGATGGATGGATGGATAGATGGATGGATGGATGGATGTTTGTTTGTTACTCAATCACGCCAGAACGGCCCAACGGATCTGGATTAAATTCGGCACATAGATAGAGAAAAGTCTGGAATAGCACATAGGCTACTTTTTATCCCGGAAAATTGCGTAGTTCCCGCGGGATAGCGATAAACGAATTATTTGCAGACGAAGTCGCTGGCAACAGCTAGTCTAACTAATATTATAAATGCGAAAGTATGGATGGATGGATGGATAGATGGATGGATGGATGGATGGATGTTTGTTTGTTACTCAATCACGCCAGAACGGCCCAACGGATCTGGATTAAATTCGGCACATAGATAGAGAAAAGTCTGGAATAGCACATAGGCTACTTTTTATCCCGGAAAATTGCGTAGTTACCGCGGGATAGCGATAAACGAATTCTTTGCAGACGAAGTCGCTGACAACAGCTAGTAATATTATAAATGCGAAAGTTTGTGACGATGTGAGTGAGTGAGTGTGTATGTTTGTTCCTTCTTCACGCTAAAACGACTGGACGGATTTGGATAAAATTTGAAACGAAGATAGCTATTACCCTAGATTTAAATATAGGCTACTTTTTATCCCGGAAAATTGCACAGTTCCCTAGGAATAGCGACAAACATGTCAATTGCTAATCCTACGCAGACGAAGTCGCGGGCAGAAGCTAGTATATTATAAATTCTTTCAACTCATCGAGGGAATGGGCGAAAACCTCAGGAATATATTATAGACGATGCGGCTAGCATAGCCAGCCATTACTACTTTATTCTCCTTTCCACCTGTACGCCCACAACCACACTATAACGTGGCACATGGCCTTTTACGTCTTGTTAACCCATTTAGGATGCTGAATTATTTAGAAACCTAATTTAGTAAAGTGTTATCGCGTTTAGGAAGTAAGGATCCTAAAAAGTATCCTAATTGACAACATTATTATTATAACACCTGAAAATGTATATAATGGTTCGAAAGCATTTTGCCTCCTGATCACTGAAATAATGTTTATATAATTTTAATATCGCTTATTATGAAAAATAAAAATAATTAAAAATATTTCCTAATTTTTCAACACTACCACAGGATGGGTGAAACGCCTTTGCTTTTTTCACGAGAAAAAATAAGCGATCATAATTTTGTATTTTTGACAACTTCAAAGTACAAGGGGGGCAACTCTAAAATTCTATTTTCGAAGTTCATTTCATACCTTCTCTCTCACTCTCAAGATAATGTCTATTAGTATGAGCGGAAAAGCACGAAGTGAACCTCGAAAATCGAATATTGGAGAATAGGACCTGACATTGTCAATTTGAAATTAACGTCAGGTTTTTTTTTCTATAGAGAAAAGACAACAGGATAAGTGTGTATTCTGTGATAGTACCGGAGTTACGCCCTTTTAGAATAAGCACAAATTAATAAATTAAATACAAGCCCTAGCGAAAAAATTAAACTGTTAGCATGTTCATCTTTTCATAAAAATACAGAGAACCAATAAAATTATAGGCTCAGAAATATGAAATGTTGTCAATTAGAAGCAAGGATAAGGGTGCGACCAAACCGCCGTGTATACGCAGTGACGTGTCGTAGGCGCCACGTTTTCTGACCGTTTCTTCATTCATACATTTTGTTGCGATTCCGTAACGTCACCATTTTTAAGCGGCGGTGTGGTCACACCCTAATTTCTGACATCCTGAATGGTTTAGCATCCTAGTTCTAAATTCAGAATAGTTGAGAATAGTGTAATCAGATGCGTCTTAATTCAGAAGCGTAGCCCTTAAGGGATAAACACGTGATTCATGTGTATATTTTTATATTTTAGGAACATAATCGTCTCAGGGCTGGATACGATTGATTTTCTCGTCCCAATCCGTAATATTTGGGCCGTCCCGTTTGATTAATGGCGGGGTGTAAGTGAAACCAATCTTGGCGTGAAGGGTCTATTTACATACGGGACGCGTGGCTGCGTTTTGGACTTAGCATTTGCTGATTATCCAAGATTTCAACATGAAACTACCGTGAAAATCAAACGTAGTTACACAAACGCTCGCTCCGAAACGAGGGTAGTTGTGCGCTGTCAGTTGCATCGAGTAGCCGCGCGAGCAGGGGCCGTACCATGACGTCTTAATGCGTTTCAGTTTAGATTCGCTCGCTGTCAGATTCATACTAAAAGTGACAGCTAAAACTTGAACTGCGTCTGAATTAGGACGTCATGGTAAGGCCCCTGAGCGCTGGCGCGCAGTGTTCCTTTCGCTGCCGCCGGGGCAAGCGCTCCAGGAGGAAGGACTACGAATTAGTCCGAAACATGTCGAGCATTACTCGACTTTTATACATTGAGTTATCCGTTTGTGTACCTAACTAAGAACGTGGACAAGGTGGACTGATGATTTGGTGCGAGCGGCTGGGAAAGACTGGATGCGGAAAACTCGTGACCGTACAGAATGGTCTAAAATAGAAGACCTTTACTCAGCATTAGGTAGATCAAGGTTGAAGAAGAAGAAGAGAAGAAGTACCTAACTATGATTATTGAAGATGCTTGTTATTTAGAGCTATACGTACACGCCTGAGGGAGACAGAGGACGGTCCTTGCGCATGCAGTTTCCTCGCGCAAAGCAGTTACATTTGCAACACAGCGCGGGCAGCATTCCCGCGCGTGATGGGGACCTGGGGTTCAAATTTATTTTAACTTTTAGCATCACTTTTATTTTTGTTAAGTTAGCTTTAGTTTATATTTATGTTAATACTTTTGTAATTAGGTATAAAGTTACTAAAATAAGGCGTTATTCGATGTGTTTATTACAGGTGGCGGCACGTAAGTAAAACGTAGAGGGGCGTAGAACATACGCGGTATGAAAATAATGTTTTTTTTCATACTGCGCATCTCCCTTCCCAGTTTTTACTTACGGGCCGCCACCTGTATAAATAAATACGGTCATCGAGACTTTAGAAACGTAACGTGGGTACCTAATTGAAGAAAGTATTATCATTCCCTCCATCTAAACCCTCCGAGCATAAAAGGAACTATCGCAGCCCGGTTGGATAATAACTCATAACATAACAGAAAATGATGAAAATTGCCTTTCGCACTTCCCTGTTTCCTCTTTGAAAGCTGAACCGATTTTGTTATTTAATATAATTTGGCCCAGTTTTCATACAAAATTTCCTGTATTTCATACACATGAGGGCTACATTTATTACCGCTAGGTACGTCAGAAGAACGTCTAAAATATTCCATCGAAATTCGGCAATTTTTCTGATTTTCGAAGGGGTCTAGTTTTTAAGCAATCAGAATTGGAGAAACATTAAACAAATTGCCGCGGCAGAATCATTCAAAGGCTTGTAATTTCTGGTCCACTTTAAAAAAAGTCAAAAAGAGGTCACAGGGTCACAGCGCCATATTTGAACGACTACCATCAAACATGCAAAAGACGTTATAACCTTCATGCAACATAAACCTTTACAATTTAATATTGCTTTAGATTTAAAGCCACCCCCGACTCCACAAGGGGTCATTACGTTACTTCAACAAGGTTCCACGTAACTTTCCCACCAGTTGTAATTTAAATCTTACATCGACTTAGACACAGTTTATATTCCTTCTAAACCTTGACTGCAGTTAGAACCTTTCCACGCTCAGGTTCTGATGAGGCGAGTGTCAATGTCCGACGGCCCGGAACTGGTTGGTACATTAAACTTACCGCCTTTAGAAAAACGACCCTTTTGGTGGGATGGGCTTCGTTCCTTTACCCTATAAGATTGTTTTTCTCTGTTTCGGTTTCATGTTCTTTCATGTTATTTGAAAAGAAGCCCGCGTTACCTTTACTATTGGAATAGGACCTTTATTATTGTGATTTAAAGGAGAAATTGAAATCTGACGTTTGAACTCCAGTCACATTATATTATTTACCGAGAACCTATGTCGATATCAGATGCGTAAGGAAATTTTTTGATCTCAATTGTAATTTGTGGGAAAACTAAACAAAAAAAAAATTTAATCTGTACATTCACTATTGCTAATATAATTAATTCCCTATGGGGCTTCGCACCGATTTCAAACTGGTTTCTCCGATTTATCTTGGTTTGTCCGACGGTCACACAAAAAAAAAATTAAGTATACCTCCTTCTTTTTTTGATTCCGCTTGACGCTCTGCCACGTCCTTTCGCATATCCCAAAGCATAATAACAATTTGGTCATCCTAGCCCGATGAGTAATGTGTCCACAAATAAGTCGCGTATCCGCGGCCCGCGTGTCCGGCTTCCGTCGTTTGATGCATTATATTTGGTCACCCTAACGATACTCTATTTTGTAGTGTATTTTATTCAAGCTAGATACTAAATTGACAATTGCAAATGTCAAATTGTGGAATAATGATACCAGCTTTTATCGTTTAGTGGTGTACTCGAAACCATCGACAATGTTTGTGGTCTGAATACAAGAGGTTTGGTCATGTTATATTTTAAGAAAAAAAAAACGATTGTATCATAATCAAGCAAATTTAAAGGTTTATTAGTTTATTACACTAGCTTATACATACAAAGATCTATACTAAATTTAATTTATCGTTAACTTTCGACAGTGGTGGCACATCACTTTTTTTGAATTGCAAAAAACAGGCAACACAGGTAATGTCATTTTAGTATCTAGCTTTTTTTTTTTTATGTGAATAGGAAGGCAAACGAGCAAGTGGGTCACCTGATGGTATGCGATCACCACTGCCCATAGACACCCGCAACCCGGAGGGTTTGCAGATGCGTTGCCAACCTAGAGGACTTAGATGAAATGCCTCTTGTTCCCGTAATGTCCCCGGCTGTCTTACTCTCCACACCGGAACACAGCAATGCAAGCACTGCTGCTTAGCGGCAGGATTAGCGAGTAAGATGGTGGTAGCGATCCGGACGGACTTTGCACAAGGCCCTACCACCCGCGAAATAAATAGACTATAGTGTATTTTATTTGAATTCATGTGGATAAATAAATTGGTAAACAAATATCACAGGATAATTTGATAATCCCAAAGTAAACAATGTGCATACCATAAATACTAAGCAACGGATAAATATGCTTACACCATAAATAAATAATAGTACATTACACCCCGAGAGTGATGAAATAAGGAATGTCTTAGATCGCAGGAACTTGTAGCACGAGCCAAAGGAGAGGCGATAAACATGCTACCTGAGGCTTTCTTTATCACCGCCCGAGGTGTGTACACAATTTTACGTCTTCCCCTGGCCAGGAAGTGGAAATTTACGCTTCCGTAGCGGGCGGTAAATTGCTAATTACGGCCCGGGGCGGCGTAAAAATACACAAACATCCAAAATTCATACATTATACTGCCCTGGTCGGGGATCAAACCCAGACTCCGACCTCAAACTTCGTAGTCAGGTTCGGTTCTTAAACGAATGAGTCGTGTCTCTGATGTTCATCTAATCTAACTAATCTAACTAATATTATAAATGCGAAAGTATGGATGGATGGATGGATGGATGGATGTTTGTTTGTTACTCAATCACGCCAGAACGGCCCAACGGATCTGGATGAAATTTGGCACACAGATAGAGAAAAGTCTGGAATAGCACATAGGCTACTTTTTACCCCGGAAAATTGCGTAGTTCCCGCAGGATAGCGATAAACGAATTCTTTGCAGACGAAGTCGCTGGCAACAGCTAGCAGCAGCTATTTATCTGAAGTAACCATGTAGGTACGTATGTACGCTACACAATATAGTCAAATTAACTGTGAACCCTGAACCTTAAGACAATAGCAATAACACTTCCTCGTTGTTTACGTCTGCTCATTGTATACTTTATTAAATTTCGCGGATGGTACGCGATGATCCCTTTCCCACAATTTCAAGTTTGTAGGTGATGTCGCGTAGAAATTAAACCGGAGCTGTTTAGATAACTTTATTGTAATATCTTGCATTATACATACAGGGTGTATCAGATACCCCCTAACAATAATCCATTGGGGTATATACTCGTAGCTATAGAAGCTAAAAAAATATTTAAAAAAAAATTGGAGTAATTTTTTATAAAATTTTCTATACTATTAACTATAATCATTCCTATAGAAAATATAAAAAAAATACTCCAATTTTTTTCAAAATATTTTTTTTAGCTTCTATAGCTATGGTTATATACCCCAGCGGATTATTGTTAGGGGGTGTCTGATACACCCTGTATAATGATAATGATAATTAGTATATTTCTTAGAACATGGTAGGTACAAAGATGGTCGAATTACAAATAGTTCTTCATATCCTGCCTGTATGGGCGTAGAATAGTAGATTGATAAACTAGGGTTGAAATATAACCATTTCACCTGAGATATTTCTGGCACCCGAACGAAGTGAGGGTGCCAATAGTTCGAGGGTGAAATGGATAATTTCATCCGAGTTGAACACTCTACTTTTCATTTCGAATATGAGGAAAATAAAATTTCACTAACGCATAGTCGCATTTAATATTTGTTACGATTGTCATTCTCTTCCCGCTCTTTTTTCTATTGCGCGATTTGCGCGCATTGCGCATTTCTTCTGCGCACCAATGGCGGCCGGCTAGTTTTTTTTTAAACTTGCAGACACGGAGGTCGCTATCAATTAATTGTCGACTTAAATATTTCAAGCTAAAAAAATTACCGAACGTAATAATTTCTACTAATTCTCGTTGTATACGCTTGCATAAGCTTCTATATAGCGGGAATGTTATTTTAAGATTATTTTGCCTTTTACAATTAAAAAGGAACTATTAGTATAGATTATTATTTTAAACATAGATTACATGGCTGTATACGTATTTCCATTGCTATGTACCTCATTTGGATTAGCTAGAATTTTTTTTTACTTTCAACCCAAGGGTCGCGATGAGTCACTTTCAACCCTATATCCAGATAATCAATGACCTACTTTCAGAGTATGAGAGATGAAAATGTGTATTTTAAGAGACCCTGAATATCGAAACGGTTGTGTTGGTTATTTCTGTAAAAACAGTTCATGTATATCCCAACAGATGGCGCTGTCTCGTGCGTGACATTTCTACATCGCGCTGTTAAGATGTAAAATGTAATTTTATATGTTTTTTGTTTTTAACTACTTTTGCGATAGTAAATAAACTTTTTCTTTCTTTTTTTCTTTTCTTTCATTCTATGAGCTCACGGTCCGTGTGTGTGTTTGTGTGGGAGCCGGCGTTGTCCTAGGCTTCTTACGCGCAGATGTCTGGTGGAAATTACTAGCGATACTAGGTTTTTATTGTCGCATAAACACAGTTTTACTGCGGCTTTGTTCGAGAGGTTATTAATGGGGCTGGTGCTGTTAAACCAGCTTTACAGTTAATGTTACTAAGTTAGCATAAAGAGGGCGTAAGTTGGAAGACTGATATATATACATCTAACTAATATTATAAATACGAAAGTATGGATGGATGGATGTTTGTTTGTTACTCAATCACGCCAGAACGGCCCAACGGATCTAGATGAAATTTGACACGTAGATAGAGCAAAGTCTGGAATAGCACATAGGCTACTTTTTATCCCGGAAAATTTTGTAGTTCCCGCGGGATAGCGATAAACGAATTCTTTGCAGACGAAGTCGCTGGCAACAGCTAGTTATTTCATAAATAGTATTAACCCTTCCGTCGCTTCTTGAGGCTCTAGAGGCCCATCAATCACGCGGGGCCAGGGGAAATTACAGCAGTTACAGGGTCAGCTACGGGCTACGGGCTACGAGCTACGAGCTACGCCGTAGCACATGTGACCGATCTTGGACGCTACGAATACAATGAGTAATTGAGGCTCCTTTTTTAGAGTACTGTTTCTAAAGAAGTCCTTATCTCAGAGGTTTGTAATCTAACTAATATTATAAATGCGAAAGTATGGATGGATGGATGGATGGATGGATGGATGGATGGATGGATGTTTGTTTGTTACTCAATCACGCCAGAACGGCCCAACGGATCTGGATGAAATTCGGAACATTTGCGGGTGGTAGGGCTTTGTGCAAGGTCCGTCCGGATCGCTACCACCATCTTACTCGCTAATCCTGCCGCAAAGCAGCAGTGCTTGCACTGCTGTGTTCCGGTGTGGAGAGTAAGACAGCCGGGGAAATTACGGGCACAAGAGGCATTTCATCCAAGTCCTCTAGGTTGGCAACGCATCTGCAATCCCTCCGGGGTTGCGGGTGTCTATGGGCAGTGGTGATCGCTTACCATCAGGTGACCCCCTTGCTCGTTTGCCTTCCTATTCACATAAAAAAAAAAAAAAAAAAAAAAAATAGATAGAGAAAAGTCTGGAATAGCAAGCACGTAGGCTACTTTTTATCCCCAAAAATTGCTGAGTTCCCGCGGGATAACGAATACGAATTCTTTGCAGACGAAGTCTCTGGCAACAGCTAGTTATAAAATAAAACATACAAATGACGAACATTGAGACACATGCACAAAGGACTTATCCCTTTAGGATCTCTTCCAGTCAACTTGTGAGTGGATGAGAGGAGTGTTATATTAGGGACGGCCTAACAAGTTAAAAAAAACATAATCTACGAGCCTTTTTTGCTGGTTCGTGTTGTTAAATCCTAATGGGTCGGTAGGTAAAGGTACATATGATTTTTTATACCACACGGAAAGCGAACCTGATAATAAGTAAGCACCACCACTCAGAGACACCCGCAACACTAGGGGATTGCAGATGCGTTCCCAGCTTAAAACACTAACATAGCTCGTCGCCGTTAATTTCACCTCGTTGCCGGTAATTTCACCGCCTGTATTACACTCCACGGAACACAGCAGCGCAACCTGTGCTGATTAGCGGCAGGATTGGTAAGACTGTTAGCGATCCGGACGGACCTTCCATGAGGTCCTATCACGCGAAAGAGTATTACAGAAAGACGACGAAGACAAGCATACGCGGCTTTGCCGTACAAGCACGTATGAGTTATACGTATTTTAACAGTATTAAAAAAAAACACCGGATAGCACTCCGGGAGTGCCGGCAGAAGTGAAAACTACACACATGCACACTCGCGCAAAAAGAAAAAAAAAAAAAAAAAGGAAAAAAAAACTTTTTCTACACGAGATTTGAATTGGTCACCTGAGAGAAAGCACTGTTATTCCTCACCTTTACCACTAGGCCAAACGCACATACGTTAAAGGGCGAAATCAACGTACACTTCAAAAATCGAACGCGACTCTAGCTTCATTCGTATTTCTTCTTATATCCTGGTACTTTAACTCTCCCTCAGTCTTACGCCTGACGCGAGTTTAACATTTTTTACGTATCTCAAAAAGTGCTCAGCGCCGCTTAAGAAGTTTTCAATTCGAAAATTGACAGATATCTTCTATCTCTTTCACATCAGCTGCCATCTTGCCAGGGTAAGAGCATTATTTCCACATTCCCTAATATCGGAATGTAAAACAGATTCTATTTCGGTCCCACGGGAATTATCGCGAAACGGCTCCGGGAAACTAATATGCTGTGCTCTTACACCATGCATATTAATGAGGGAAATCATTTAGATACTACATTTATGAGTACACGGACGGAGACGGTATGAATTATGGGCTTGAAAAATTTAAGTAACCGGTACAAATACTTGGGAGTATTTTGGAAGTATTTTTATACTAGCCGTTGCCTGCGACTTTGTCTGCAAAGAATTCGTTTATCGCTATACCGCGGGAATTTTCCGGGATAAAAAGTAGCCTATGTGCTATTCCAGACTTTTCTCTATCTATGTGCCGAATTTCATCTAGATCTGTTGAGCCGTTTTGGTGTGATTGAGTAACAAACAAACATCCATCCATCCATCCATCCATTCCTTTCGCATTTATAATATTAGTTAGATTTGACATTTAGTTTGGGCAATAGTAGCACGGGTGTTAAACGTCTTAACTCCCATGATTAACGAGATATTCTTTTAAGCACCGAAACTGTTATTCAAACTGCATTATTTCAAGTAAACTAGTAAAGCTTCCAGATTAATTGAGAAGACTGATTATTTGAAATAGCTTCCAGTTACACAAACAAAAATACCACTATATCTTTTCCCCTGTAAGATTCTTTTTCAAAAACTATTATTGACAAGCCGTTTTAAATACTTTTTATCTTAATCTAAAAAGGGTGCGTTACACTTTGCGATTTTCGCCCATGTCCTCATAAGTATTTATACCTAGTATAAAATACTCGTCCCAAAAGACGGCAGTGAAGTGATCTGCAATTCAAACGCATTAGGCGCTCGAGAGCGCAGAATTGCCGTCGGAACGGTTACGCGTGGAACGCATGACGCGAATTTAAAAATTTAACGCGACTGACGAGTTGCGATATGAAGTTCGTTACGAGCCAGTGACATGTTTGAATTTGGAATGGAATAAAAAATGGCCAGCGTGTCTACGTATCCCGCGTGGGAACTTTAGCCCAAGCACTCTCGTTCTGAGAGGAGGCCTGTGCTCAGTAGTGGGACGAATATAGGCTGGAGAATGATGATGTCTAAAGTTACTCCGTTTTTTTTCTTGTAGCTATCATAATAACCATAAAAACAAAAGAAGAATTAGACATGTTAATCTTTGGAATCACGACTGAGTTTGAATAAAGAAATAATCATAGAAAAAGGGACATTCATTTTTTCCGTCCGAATTCATGATTTTATTCACTCCATATTCGTCCGCGTAGAATTGGACTTAAAAACTGATGTTGATATTGTTGATAGTATATTATTACCATCGCGACTCTAGGCAGCTACGACCTTTGACATGTTTATCGCTATCCCGCGGGAACTATGCATTTTCCGAGATAAAAAGTAGCCTATATGTTAATCTAGGGTACCGGCTATCTCCGTTCCAAATTTTATCCAAATCCGTCCGGTCGTTTCAGCGTGAAGAAGGAACAAACATACACACCAGTACTTACCAGTCAGGGATCGCTTGTACAAATTAAGCACCAAGTTGGACTTGACTAAGCCATCCGATGGTCGTATATCAAATTATAAAATCCACCTTTTTATGTTAGCGGGGTCGCCAGCCTAAAATTCAAATTCAAGTTACAACAAAAAGGTTAGCGCGATCTTATCTCCTGGCAACACTGTAATGTTCTGAGCATGGCACGGGGTGGCCATGAGCGAAGGATATTCACTAAATTCGGGACAAGAAAAACTTTGTGATTGACCACAAACTCATAAGGAAAAGCGAAGAAAGATGGATTTATATGTTGAATTTTGAAAAAATATTTTACATTTAAATGTATAATTTAAAATATCAAATTATGTTTACTTTTTGCGTTTTACCGTTAGAAATTTAATTTCTAAACGACACGGATTTTTCTATGTGTTCTAATTTTCAGAGTCGTTTAGAAATGTAAAATTTAAGTATTTAATTAAAAATAACAATTAAAAAATGTAATTTAATTATGCTAGAGGAATGTATCACGAATAAATGTTTTCTTTCTTTCTTATTCACATATGATCGTCAAGTTGAATTAAAAAAAGTCAGTTTTCGGACGATAGTTTTACGTGATAACGATAAATGTGTCACAATCACAAGCCGACGCTTGATCATGCCTCTCTATCGCTTGTTCCGCGCTCTCGCTTGCACACTGACGTCACGCGGAACGTGACACTTTTTCGTGCGTGCAGCCGGTGTTCATCGATTTATAAGACGTTATAACGTCAAAAGAAAATATTAATGAAATAAAAATAAAACAAGATCTCAAGACAGATTGTGAGAAAAAGATGGCGTCGTCATTCGATTTTGTGAAAATATGTCGTTGGTTATACAGGTTGTAACAAACACCCCTTAACAATAATCCACTGGAGTATATAACCATAGAATAGATGTAGAATAAATGCAGTAGAAATGAGAGCGTTAAGAAGTATGGAAGGTGTATCACTGAAAGATAGAATAAGGAATAGTGTAATAAGGGAACGTGCTGGTGTGAAAGAAGATATAGTGACTAGGATAGAAAAAAGTATGCTTAGTTGGTTTGGTCACGTAGAGAGGATGGATGAAAGAAGATTAACTAAACAGATTTATATGGGGACTGTGAATGGGTGCGTTGGGAGGGGAAGGCCTAGGCGGACGTTCCATGATCAAATTGGGGACGTTTTGGAAAAAGGCCAGGTCAAGAGTACCCGAAACCGACGAGCATGTATGAAGAGATTGATGAATGTCGATGAAGCGAAAGAGGTATGTCAGGATCGTAGCAAGTGGAACAAAGTAGTCTCTGCCTACCCCTGTGGGAAAGAGGCGTGACGATATGTATATGTATGTATGTATATAACCATAGCTGTAGAAGCCAAAAAAAATTTTTTGAAAAAAATTGGAGTAAATTATTTTTATATTTTCTATAGGAATGGTATTACTAACTATAACCATTCCTATAGAAAATACTCCAATTTAAAAAAAAAAAATTTTTTAGCTTCTGCTGTTTATTACACACACAAAAATAGCTGAAAATGCTCATACTCTATTTATACATAATACGTACATAAATCATATCTTTATCCCTAACGGGATAGAGAGCCTAAGGTAACAAAACCTAAAGGCCACGTTTAGCACGGTTGTGGGCGTATAGGTGGAAAGGGGAATCAAAATAGTGATGGGTCGCTGGCCGCATCGCATATAACATTATTCCTAAGATTTTCCTAAAACTTTTTAGCTCATAGCCACCCCGTTTTAAGGCAGGAAAGGAAACCGGGAAATAAAGCTCACGGAGCTTCGCGTGACAGCCCGGACGTTCTTAGGCAATAAATCAAAAGCTATGGAGTTTTACCTGAATTGAGCTTTCTTGCCTTTTGTTACCACTTGACCGCGAAAGTTCAGAATTCACTAATTTGCCGAGAAAACCGTTTTGTACCTAAAGTATTGTTTCGTACATGGTGTCTAAGAATTATTCCGGAATTAGCGGTTGCCCTCGACTTCTGATGACTTTGCCAAGTTTATTGCGGCGCATTCTTCTCGGCGATGATGGTCTTTCCGAATACGCTTGTAGTTTCAAAAACACACATGTAAAAGAGCCCTTGGCGGCCTATTTGCATAATAAACTTTTGACTGTGACTTCGTCTGCAAAGAATTAATTTACGCAGAGAATTTGAAGAGCCGTAGTTTTGAAGATATACACTTTACACTTTCGAGTGGTACTTTCGAGTGATGTGCTTTCAAAAATCGGGCCCCAGAAGGCAAAGTTGCATCAGGGGTGTTTGAGAATGGACTAAGGTAACTGAATGAAAAGTTGCACTTGAATCAAACTCTATATTTTACTAATCAAAAGAGTTACTCTTCCTGCTAAAGATTCTCACATTACAATTTAAAACTGGCCGCATTTATACTTTACAGAGCGACACTTCGATACCATGTTTCGAACTCGTATAGCTCCATCTGTCGACGCATAATTGAACTATACAAGCTGAACGAGGGGCCTTACGATGACGTCTTAAATGCAATTTAGTTCCGATTTACGTACGACCCTTACTTTGACATGACACAGCAGACAAGGACTCTCATATCTTTGATGTTTCTCAATTTTGCATACAGCGAACTCCCAAACTTAACCAATCACGAAAAAACTTGCAATCTTACGAAGTAGAATCTCTCTCTACATCTGTCATCCCAACCCTTCCACATTTATCAACAACCGCTTCGATTCACTCTGAAGTCACACAGCGACTGCCTCCAAAACGACGTATCTTATCCCAATTTCATAAACACATACGCCCTTTTGCTTTGCACCTTCGGCCCACGGTCGACAATCCAGTGTCACATAAGCAATCTAGTTACAGAACGTCGTATGTATTTCTTATTTGATTGCACTTACGCTGTTCTTGGTAGAGTTTCCACGGACGACAATAAAAAGTGGCATAAATCTTCGCCCCCTTACCTGGAGGAGGGGGTGAAGAGGGTTTATGTAGTTGTTATGTGTCAATGGATGCTTTTACATAAGGCCGGGCTATAACTTTAATGATCTTGTTAGTCTTCGATCATAATCTAAGAATGGAACGGCGCCGACTCTGTACTTTGTATAACATGATAGTGAAGTTTTCCGTCTACACGCCCACAATCTTGCTAAACGTGGCCTTGTAGTTCTTGCCACCTTTGGGCCTTTCTACCCCGTAAGGGTTAACCATATTTTAACATTATAATTTTTTTAACTTGCACGATTTGCATTGCACAAATTTTATTTCACTTGGACTGTCTTCAGATGTTTTAAAATCCTGATATAATGTCACAGATATTTCTAATTTTTCTAACTCAAACCAGTGCTGCTCGTCTCCCGTGAGATCGAAGCAAGACGCAAGACAAACTTTATCTTTTGTTTTCTCAAGCAAACATAATATCACAAATGCGCTAACTAAAATAAAATAACACAGCAACGTAAACAGAGTATAGAATAGACTAGGCCCTTGATCGGTAATACATTGAAAGAAAGAGATGTATTTATACAGGATTACCTATTATAGGCGAGACGCAATTATCCTTTTTTGTCCCTTTCTCGCGAATGCGGTATTTTTGTTGGCCACACTTTAAAACTGTGGCAGACATAACCTGTGAGCGGAGGTGATCGGTGAAAATAAATCAACTTTTTGGGTTTTTAAGTGAAAAGAGTTCATTTAGTACCTATGTTTTTGAGGCGTTAAATGAACTTTCCACTATGGCGAATTGTAGTGTTTTTGTCAACTCATGCTAGTAGTGCACTATGTGATCATAACTACGATACGTACTTATAGTACTATCTTTTGTCTCAAAGTGATACGCAAGCGCCTGGTCTATTCTATGCTCTGTCTACGCACAGCAAGCTGAAACAAGTACCTACTACAGTGCGTCTATTTTCTTACCCCCTTACTCATAAACGCTCTATAGGCCTCTGCTAACTTAGTAATCGTTTGTCCTTATCTGTGAAAGGTAAATGTCAAAGTGACAGATAAGGACAAACGGTTACTAAGTTAGCAGAGAGCATGTTACTATCCTAGTTAAATTGGGTGTTTCGACTGTTCTCGGGTTGCGATCATTAGGCTTGTTGTCTAACTCGCTCGCACTCGCCATAGTCTTCATTTTGACAGTTCATGTATGGGCTGACAATTGGCATCGGAATCAGCTAGCTGTCACATTCATACAAGAACTGTCAAAATGAACAAGATGGCGATTGCGAGCGAGTTAGACAATAAGCCTACAGTTGCACAGGTTGCTAGTTACTATATTACAGAAGATTGCCATAAAATGGCTGTACAATTTTCTGATTGGCAAAAAAAAAAGTCAAAAAAGTCAAAAAGTCAAAAGTTTATTTTGCAAATAGGCCGCCGAGGGCTCTTTTACATGTCTTTTTTTTTAATCTACCAGCGCATTCGGAAAGACCATCATTGCCAAGAAGAATGCGCCGCAAGAAACTTGGCAGAAAGTCATTTTTTCAAAATAAAATAGATTTACAATAGTACTTAAATTCTACTTAACTTACCTAATACAATTAATACATTTTATAAAAGGGATGTAAAAGGTCCCTAAATTAAGTCCGTACCTTAAATTACATTGGTCTATAGTAGAGATGTATAAAGTCTCTACTGGTCAAAGCGAAACAAAATATGCGATAATGATAAGAAAGAGAAAGCAAAAGCAAAAAGTGAATAAAAATAATCTAAGTTTAGTGGAGGTGTAAAACGCCTCCACCGTCAAATAAGTTAATTGGAGATATCTCCAATGTCGATGAGAAAAAGAGCAAAAAAAAAAAATATTATATATAATAAAAAATATGAAATATGCATTTCATGTCAAGTAAGTAACTGATAAGCTTTTGGATTCCGAAGGCAAGCTTACGTCTGCCGCCCCCAATGTTGGCTCACACGCGCTCATGTCATGCTCTGAAAGCAGAGCGGTACCGAGGGCATGTATCACTTCCGTCCCCACAGGCTCGCTATGGGGACGTTTTAGGAACTTCGACGCTGCTAGCCTGTAACTAGACAGTAAATGGAAAAATAAAACAACAAAAGAAAACGGAAATCCATAAGCTTAACAATATACCTACCTAATACCTAACTTAGCACACATACACATACGACATAGCAATATTTATGTCCTTGTAAATAATTAATAATAATAAAAATAAAAATATTACTAAAGTAAAAAGAAAATAATAATACAAACTAATTAAAACAGGTAGGCACAATATTTAAATTGATAAGATGCTAATATTGATAATGTCTATAATAATCTTTAATCTTAATAAAATTTTTAGTAAGGTAACCGAGATCAGCAAGTCTAAACAGCAGACGGTAGCAACAGGGCCAGAGACCGTATATAGATACTACACACACGCACACTGGCACTGGATATACACGAGCGGTCAAATAACTAGAGGACTAAAGTGGACCGAGAGAGGTGTCGTGCCGCCCGCGCCTCTCTCGGCCCCCTTTGTCGTCCCACCCCGCACCTGCACCGCGCGGGCGAGGACTCATTTAAGCGATCGTTCTATACTTCTAGTCTATCACTGATCCAACTTCCTATCAAATGAAAATAAGACTAAAGTCGGAACTTTCCAGTTGACATCCAAGGCTTATTGACATACTAGCTTCTGCCCGCGACTTCGTCTGCGTAGAATTAGTAATTGGTATGTGTATCGCTATCCCGCGGGAACTATACATTTTCCGGAATAAAAAGTAGCCTTTGCTTTATTTTTTAACCCTAGGTACCAGCTTCGTTCCAAATTTTATCCAAATCCGTCCAGTCGTTTTAGCGTGAAGAAGGAACAAACATACACACTCACTAACATCGTCACATCGTCACTCACGAACTTTCGCATTTATAATATTAGTAGGATTTTTGACGTGCAAAGAATTTTCTACCTTAGGGTGGCACACCACATATTTTAGCTGGTGCCGAAAGACATTAAGAAAACAGAAACATACATACATAAATCACGTATATTACGGAGTACATAGCCTAAGCTAACAAGGTAAGAAGTCCTTTAGGCCACGTTTAGCATGATTGTGGGCGTATAGGTGGAAAGGGGAATCAAAATAGTGACGGGTTGCTAGCCGCATCGCCTATAACTTGATTCCTAAGATTTTCGCCCATTCCCCGAGAGGCTTTTACCATCAGCGCGAGAAGATAAGCAATTGGTAAATTCTATTTTTTTTTTCTTTTCCTCCAGACCAGCATGAAAGGCTGCAATATATAAATTATTCTTTTGAGACATGAGATAAATAGGGTATGGGGCATTTAAAAAGGAGAGTTACTTTTGATATGTTAATTGCGGTCCCTCCAATAACAGGCCTGAGTAAATATCACCCGAGGTACGGAAATCCGACTACGTATTTGCCCAATGTTGGTCAAGGGAGCACTAAGGCATAGCGTAGTAACGACTACTAGTGAGATAACTCGACCGTCTGGATAGGCAACAGCGCGGTGTGACGCGAATCAGAGCCTCGTTCCTCCAGTCCGTTCCGTCCGTGCTGGTATTTAGTCGCATCTAGTGCCGAGATAAAGAAGTGCGCCCGCTATCATATATTATTATATTTCCACATTCAGAGTAATGGACAAGGGTGGCATAAATCTGTTAAACGCTAGACTAACAATAGGGTTAAGAAAGCCAGTGTTTTATCGTATTTTTTCAACGTTACGGACCTTAAATACACCTTTAAAATAACTAAAACTTAAACTTTGCTACTCCTACCAAAGTAGGCACCACAATAAGTAAGTACAATCCATTTATTTTGATTACTACGAAAAACTATGAAAACACACGTAACCCAGATATTATCTCACCGCACTCAAAACGTAATATTATTGTGCCCTTATACCGTGACAACAAGACACAATACACACTATCGCAAATTCATGGTCATCCCGAGTCTGTTACGAGTATGGCCGGCCGTCAAATCTGCGATTGTCATTCAGTGGTGTGTACGTGAGCACTCGGCTTTACGGCGTTTTACGGTGTCTAAGCTTAGGGTACAAAGTGTAAAAACTGCGGCCCGTAGGCCAACTCCGACCCGCGATGTGCAAATCTGGCACGACTCTCTTCTTAAATGTCGATGGTCTAGTTCACAATAGACTAGACCATCATGTATGAAATTAAAAAAAAAAAACAAAATGGGCACTGTGAAGTAAAGTACCAATGGTTAGGTAATGGTTAGGTAAAAATGTATTCAAATGAAACTTATTTAATATAAAAAAAAATAACGTAAAAGGGTTTTTTGTAAATTCACATGTCTCAATCGGAGATAAAAACCCTTCGATCTTTTATATCAACCCTTCGATTTTTTATATCCTAGATGCATTGCCTACATACAATCTTTGGAATATAATGTCAAGATTGTCGGTTTTGGTAAATTTTATTGTCACAACTGTGACACAAAGTGAAAATAGTCTTTAGCATTAAGCACTACAAATAACATTGAATACTACGGAGGAAATAGAATTCATTGGTCGACTATACAGTACTAAGCATATCGTGCTTTGATGTTGGCTAAAGGGTAAATATTTGTCAATCACTAAAATTGATCTACGTTCGGATCAAAGACTTGTTTTACCTTTTCCCGTAATTTTTCCTAGCTTTGATGCTTGAAAAGTTAGTTTCAAAGTAACAAATTTGCTGCTCAACTAAGTAGAAAACAAGTGAATAACATACGAAAATAGAACGGTGACAACAGACGTATATAAATAAGTATTAGTCTGTTAGGACGGATGCACACTATCCGATGGTTTGGGGATTAAAAATTGTATCCTAGTAGAAACTACTCGTGTGTGATCAGCTTTACAGCTCAAAGCCTCAAAAATTTTATGTTACATTTACGGAAAATATTATAGTTCCCGCGGGATAGCGATAAGCGACTTCTACGTAGACGAAGTCGCGGGCAACAGCTAGTAATCAATAATTTGAGAGTGAGAGAGATATCTTCATCTATCTCTATCTCTCTTTCTCTTTCTCTTTTTATCTTGTTTTATTTATAAAACACTTCTTGGTTACAGGTAAGCAACAATGATCTGCAGAAGTTCAGTACCGGTTGGCGATCCGTAAGTTGAGAACAATTAGTTGTCTGTGGTGTATGAATACTAGTTTCATTGATCATTTAGTTTTCATCATTTAGTAGACTAGCTACCCGCCCCGGTGTCGCACGGGTGGTTCGATATATACTAACACCTCGCTATCCGTTTTAAGTTTTCGAGTTTAACGCAAACAGACAGACGCGGCGGAAGACTTTCTTTACAATATATAGTACCTAGTGTTAATTCGTCTATCGTCGTTGTTGACAATTTCTTTTCCTCCATGTTTGTTTGAAGAGATTGATGGATGTGGATGAAACCAAAAAAACTACGTCAGGATCTTAGCAAGTAGAATAGCGTTGTATTGTATCCGATCATTTGCTAAACAACATTTCTCAAAACTTTTTTAAAAATCGAAAACCTTTAAGCGTGGCTCACATTAGGTTTAGTTAGGTTTGTTTTATAAGTTTTCTCAAAAGCATTAGTTATAAAAGGTTGTAAAGTGTCTGTCGATGCAAACATAGCAAATGATGGTAAACCAAACAAAGTATTGTCTGCCTACATCTGTGGGGAAAGCAGCGTATGTATGTGTTTGCAAATATGATTATTGTGGCGGCAAAAGAAATACGCAGTTATTACGCCGTTTCAAGGGCTCCAATTTTATTGATAACCGAAGATGGCCCCTTTCCCGCGGCCTTGAGGCGTATAAAGCAGCGTTATCAACGTAAGTAGGCCACAGATACGAAACATGTGGTGGATCTGCGTTTTTTGTTTAGTTTAGTTTGTTTTGCCGCTTCGTACTAGTCGAGAAGTACTTACTTGTTCCGTGTATGGGTTAAGTTATAGATATCAGTATGCTTAGTGCAAGTGTTTGGTCACAGAATACGCGTTTGCGTTAAAATGTCAATACTATGAGAATAGTAGTGTCCGACCGAAGTTTCGGTTTCGGTTTCGGCCAATTTCGGCCAAAAAAGTGATGTCGACCGAAGTTTCTGTTTCGGCCAGAATCCGGCCGAAACCTTCGGCCGGGCCGAAATTACTTCACGGCCTCTCATGGCTCTCGCATCGGGAGCGCTCGGCTTAATTTGGGCACGCTCGGCCGGGTAGGTATAGGTAATGCACAGGCGGCCGGCCCAGCTGGAACCAGCGACTGTAGTGTGCATGCAGTTTTTTTATTTTGTTTAACAAAAAAGTAACCGTTCTCATATAAGAAATCCTTGCAATAACCTTTTCCTTACGATTTGTACATTAATTTTGAATATTTTATTTGATATGATACATCTTCAAAAATTTCGGTTTCGGTTCCGGCCGAAATCAAAAAAAACCGAATATTCGGTTTCGGTTTCGGTTTCGGCTCAAAATCGGTCGGACACTACAGAATAGTTGCCGTTTCGATACGCTAGTGGTGCTGCCGTTTTTCCATGTTGTGTTCCGGTGTGGAGAGTAAGACAGCCGGGGAAACTACGGGCACAAGAGGAATTTCATCTTAGTCCTCTAGGTTGGCAACGCATCTGCAATCTCTCCGGGGTTGCGGGTGTCTATGGGCAGTGGTGATCGCTTACCATCAGGTGACCCACTTGCTCGTTTGCCTTCCTATTCACATAAAAAAAATTGAGACGCTTACGTGAACGTGTTCCAGATTTTTTTTGTGGGAAAACTTATGCTAGTGACTTAGATATACCTACCACAGATTATACGCAAATGCATTTTCACCTCACTAGCTCGGAAAGCACTTTTTGTTTGTTTGACAGCTATTGAGAAAATCGCTTTTTATCCACATGTGGAGAAAGAGTTTTGACCACAGATTAAAAAGATATAGTACAGGGTTTAGACATTTTAAGGAAGCTTAAGTGATTTTTGACAGCTAATAAAACGTGAAACGTTAAAAGTGCTGAATTTTTAATATCACAATTAATTAATTGCATCGAGTAAAAAACACTTAATACAGTCTTACAACTTTTTTTTTAATTCATAAATATCAGCATTCAACATTTACCTTCATTCTTGTTGTAAAAACGGATAAAATGTTCTGTAAGTCAATATGCGAACAAAACGCATCCGAAATATTTTTTTTTTATAAAATTCATCCCTTATAGGAGAGGTAAAGGAATTATTGTCCATTCAGCTATATTAAAGAAGATGTACCAGCGCTGGCTGTAAGGCCAGCATTATGCTGAGGTGGAACCATTTCGTGATTGTATATGCTGTTACTTTTTTTTTCTGTAATTTATATCACGATTAAATGTTTTCTTTCTTTCAAATAATTAAAAAAAAAATTAAGTCAAAACTATTCAAGTAAACCGTCAACGTTAAATATTCGCATGTTTTTCTAGTTATTTTGTTATTAAAAATGAGTGATAGTACAAACCCTTTTTCTTATTTTCCTCGCTGTAGTGAGGTGAAAAGTTTTGTGTTATACACGGGTGAAAAGTTATTTTACGCCTCGTGTGTTGAAACACTCGCTACGCTCAAGATTCTATTTTTGAACCACTCGCGTCGCTCGTGGTCAATCATAGAATCCTTTCGCTAGCTCGTGTTTCAAATGAACACTCGCAGGTAAAATACAACTTTCCCCCCCCCTTGTATAACAAATAACTATTAAAACAAATAAAGTTTTTTTTTAATAAGTGATTTAATGCGTCGCAAATAAATAGTGTTAGTTAATGAAAATGTTCTCTCTATTTTTTCTATTGTCTTAGGCTTAGTTCCTGTAAAAATTCTGTTGTTTCTGTGATGATCTGTTGATAATGTTAAAATAATATTGTTGTTACTTGGTTCCCATATTTTCTCTAAAACCTATACTTAAACGGAAGTTCCACACAGGATGGGCCGGATAAGCGCAAAGGAAATGGCAAATAGTTAGTTCTGTGTAAAACGCACTAAGCTCGTACCGGAAGTGGCCCGGCGGAAGTCACGTTCGCGTTCGAGCAATAATTATGGACTATCGCTTCTGCGACATCACGTTTTTAATGTGGAAGGACAAAGACTTGCAATGAATGTAGGTACATAAAATGTAGTTGGAAAATTATGTTGAACTAAGTGGTAAAATAAGTGATATACATAGTGATGTGTGAGATTTTTCTACCCTTTAAGTGTTTCAATGCTTTTTCTAGGCTATGGCTATAGTTCCCAAGGTCCTGTGTGTGTTTTCTTGCTATTTTATCCTTCACCAAAAATATCACGATAACTTTGAAATAACAAAAAAACAATGTTTAAATGTAACGATACTTTCAAACTTTATAAAACGCTAATACCTGGTGAGTGATAGAGACGCAGGTATAAGTAAGAGCGAAAAAGATATGTTCACGTTCAGTGACACTGAAAAGTGTGGTATTGTGAAAATGGTGCGAAGCAAGGATGCAGATTGCCTACAAGCGCTGCTAGCGCTACTTTGCGACGAAAATAATCGCAGGAAAAGGATTAAAAAAGGTAAATGTTTTATACCTAACTCACAAAAGTAAAATAAAGGACCACAATTTTTTTTCTAACTTAAGTATTCACAATTTTTTCGAGATGTAACCCTTTATCTATTCAATTTTGAGTACTTACTTATTATTGACCGTAAAAAACCGCCTCCGAACCACTTAATAAAATTATCGAACAGACAGAGGCCAAAGGAGTATTTCAATCCTCTCAACTTGCGTTAAATGTATTCAGAACTCGATGAAAATTTTCCAATGCGTTGACACTCGTAACTTCGGATTACCGAATCTAAGCCTAACATAACCTAGCGCCGTGCAAGGTGCAATATCAAACCTAATTGTTGTGGGCTAGTCTTATCAACGCGATACCGCGCGCGATAACAACCAGTACGCTTCCAAACGCCTCTAGAGCATATTTACCTGCCAGCAAAAACACTGGCACAAAAAAATATGATAAAACAAAACCGGCACGCGTTCCAATTTTGAAATTTTATTAAAAACAAAAAAATGCCGTTCGAATCCGTGTTCCATAAATTAGATTTGGGACTGTTTTAGTGATGTGAAATGTTTTCTTTATCGATAGGATTGCGAATAAAACAGGGTGTGACTGCGATTTGTTATTTTGCTATCGTGTGTGTTAAATAACATTTAAATAACTGAGGTTTTAGTGAAATTTTAACATGAATGTAAATATTGTGAGCTGATTCAAAGCGTGTAAAATGAGATCGTTTTGGTCGGAGTTCTTGACGGCGGCGGCGAATCATCCCTTCACCGCGTTGCCGGGAGACTTCCTAGCGACATATGATACATACAACGACTATTACGACGATGATGACGATGATTGTTGGTATTTCTTTTGATATACTTTTGATAAAATTTATTAGCTTAAGTTACTTTGTTTGAATTAATACAACATGCAATGGCTGTTTTTAATAATGATATTTCAATATAAAGTGAATGAAATAATGCGAAGTGTTTGTAACAAAGGATAGAAAACAAATAACAAAAGCGCTGAGTTAATGTAAATTGTCATTACCTATTCAAAGAACTTTATATATGTAGTTTAACTTTCGCGAGTTTTACACATTATAAGGAAAACGGGACTTAAAAAATAGACACAAAAAATACATTTAAAATACATTTCATTTACGTGATTCAGTCCCGTTTTCCTTTAAATTTTGTAGTAATCAAAAACAATTAAGTATAATAAGGATTTGGGCATCATCATTTCCAGGAACAATATTTTCCGAACAAAGCATTATCAGAACGCGGTCATGCAATTTAATCAATCTCTGCGATTGCTTTTATACGATACAGTCATCAAACTAAACTTCAATGACGCAAACCGCAAATAAAATAAAGAAATGAAACCAACAAAAAAAACATAATATTATCTTTTTGAAAATATTTTATCGATAACTATGAAAACCCTGTTCAAAGTGTCTTACGGGTGCAATAAAAAAGTTAAATAGTGCTGTGCCAATCAAACAAAGACAAATTTTATCATCGTACAAGTCTGAATAAGGGAAATAATGTTTTTTTTATTGCCCACCAAAGTGAACCAGAACAAAAGTGGCAGAGTGCCCTCGTTTTACTAAACAATTTGGACCATATCCAGAATGTGGACCAGTTAGAATTTATTATTCCAATAATTAATATTCCCTGCGTAAACCAAATACAATGTGACTTTTAAGTCAGAATCAAAACCAGGTTTTCCGATAAAACTTCAAGAGTCAAAATGGAACAAGAGCACTAGTACTAAAACAATGACCAAGAACTTAATTACAACAAACCGGATAACTCACGTGTAAAAGCCGAAGGAATGCTCCGACAATTGTTTCGGACTATTCCGTAGTCCTTCATCAGAGAGCGCTCGCCCCGGCGACAGCGAAACGAACACTGCGCGCCAAAGCTCTGCTCGCGCGGCTACTCGGCACAGCTGACATCGGCGCATAACTACCCTCATTTTTATCGTCATTTTTATTATAGTCATGTTGAAAGGACCAAGAACTTGTTACGAATTAGGATTAAATATTTCCACGTAAAATGAAGTGACTTAGGTACCTAATTAAATCTAACTTAATATTATAAATGGGAAAGTATGGTTGGATGGATGGATGATTGTTTGTTACTCAATCACGCCAGAACGGACCCACAAATCTGCATGAAATTCGGCACATAGATAGAGTAAAGTCTGGAATAGCACATAGGCTACTTTTTATCCCGGAAAATTCCCGCGGGATAGCGATAAACGAATTCTTTGCAGACGAAGTCGCTGGCAACAGCTAGTAAGACATAAATTTCATCCTGTACAATTATGTTGTACACATAGGTAATCATGTCTTCCTTTACGGGGCAGACGGAGACTAAGGTAACAAGACCTAAAGTCCAAGTTTAGAAGTTTAGCATAACTGTGGGCGTATAGGTGGAAAGGAGAATCAAAATAGTGATGGGTCGCTACGGTCTGTTTCAATATGGAAGGGTTGTGTGACAGATCCATAAAATGTAACTGTTAGTGTTCACGATAGTTTTGACAGCAAAATAAATACTAAATAGAATTACTTAGAAATAAACCAATACTTGGTACTGTATATTAATAACGTTCTAAAAAGAATCACGGCGATGTTTTTTGCGTTTACATAATTTTCACGTACAAATTTTCAATATATGTCATTATTAACGAGACGTTGCTAGGTTATGTTCTATGGTCATTAAAACTAGAGAGGTGACTATCTATAATCGGGTAATCGGTTAAAATCGCGTATAATCGAAAAATCCAAAGACAACCTACAAAAATATGAAGTGAGTATTTTACATTCTTTCACACTCACTACACAATACCAATCGATTCTATTGGTAATAAATAGATTCCTTAGAACTTCAATTACATTATGAAGTTAAATAATAATTTATACAACCTATTTTGTTGAAAAAACACAACTTGGCAAAAAGCGTAATAATATATGAATTATAATTATTAGGTACATCTTAGGATTGACTTGAGTATCATTATATCGAAATAGCATTTATGTAATAAATTAATATGCAGTCGTTATTTTTATGGAATCGATTGTTATTAGTACTAATATATTAATCGATAATCGTTTTATGTGAAAGGTGTCACAAAGAAGCCTCACCTCTAGATTTGTCAATTTTAATGTCACATACAACCCTTCCTTATTGAAACCGAGAGTAGCCGCATCGCCTATAACATGATTTCCGAGCCCATTCATTATGTTCTAAGTTCTAACCCCTTTATTCATAAACGCTATTAGGCTTCTACTAACTTAGCAATCGTTTGTCCTTATCTGTGAAAGGTAAATGTCAAGTGACATAAGGACAAACGATTGCTAAGTTAGCACAGGCCTATAGAGCGTTTATGAATAAGGGGGTATATCTATTTGACGTCGCGGTTGGCCTAGTAGGTAGTGACCCTGCCTGCGAAGCAAGAGTCCCGGGTTCGAATCCTGGTAAGGGCATATATTTGTGTGATGAGCACGAATATTTGTTCCTGAGTTATGGATGTTTTCTATCTATATAAGTATGTACTTCTCTATATAAGTATGTATCAGTGGCGTGGCGTCAAGTATATCAGAAGGCAAGCCGAAGGGAACTTAACTAGCTTTTTCCTCTAATTCTGCACAATAAATTGCCCAACTGCCTTAAAATAGGCAAGCCAGTGGGAATCGAGTTCTATGGACGCCACGCCACTGGTATGTATATCGTTGTCTAGTACCCATAACACAAGTCTTACTAGCGCTTACTTTGGGACTAGGTCAATTTATTTAATATTTATTTATTTATCTATCACATTATTCACGTTATCCTCCGTTATCCGTCACGTTAGCCTGCCTTATTTATGTTACCACGGGAATACATACGGCGGGTGAAAACTTGGCTATCCTCGGTAAATAGTTCCGATCTCGCCAACTCGGCGAGTCAACAAGGAGGGCGGGTTGTGTAGTAAGAGTTTACCTGCGTAAAGCCTAGCTGGCAAAAGAAAATAAACGCTAACTCGTAAACCTCATAGTATTAGATTTACCTTATAGTGTTACCTACCTAGTGTTAGTTTATTGGTTAAATTTTATTCCGTTTTTTATACATACATATCGTCACGCCTCTTTCTCACAGGGGTAGGCAGAGACTACTTTGTTCCACTTGCTACGATCCTGACATACCTCTTTCGCTTCATCCACATTCATCAATCTCTTCATACATGCTCGTCGGTTTCGGGTACTCTTGACCTGGCCTTTTTCCAAAACGTCCCTAATTTGATCATGGATCACACTCGCCGTATAAATCTGTTTAGTTAGTTTTTTATATATTATTTTATTATGGTTTTATAATGTACTTTAGTTGTTAATTTATTAAGTATTAATTCTACTTATTTGCGCATTATAATGACTGCTTGCCTTTTTTTTGTAAACTATTCCTCTCTGTATCAGGTTAGCTGGAAGAAATCCCTTCTTAGGGATAAGTTCGCCTTTGTACTATTTTCTGTGTACTTCTGTATTTTTAAATTTTTATGTGCAATAAAGAGTTTACATACATACATACATACCTACCCTCAGAAAGAATATAGGGGGCTCTGAAACTGTTCATATACAGCTTTAGCTCAGTCGTTGATAAAAAATAACGAAAATAAAACACAGTATAAAAGTAGCAATAAATCTATGTTTTATTTCTTCCATTCTGGTCCGGGAGCAAAGAAATAACATAGAATGTACCAGTTGCTTCTCTTCCCGCGCAGATGGTAAAAGCCCATCGAGGGAATGGGCGAAAATCTTAGGAATCATGTTACAGGCGATCCGGCTAGCAACCCATCACTATTTTGATTCCCCTTTTTATACGCCCAAAATCATGCTAAACGTGGCCTTTAGGTCTTGATACCTTAGGCCCTGTCTACCCCGTAAGGGATAAATACGTGATTTATGTGTGTCTGTATGTATATATGTAAATGATAAATACTAGAGTTCGCATGTGCTTTTCCAGTCTTGGCGGCTAAGCCTCTTTAATTTATGTCAACGTACCGACCGCCAATGCCCAACGTTTCAAGTTAAAACAACAGTAATAATTTAGAACAACAGTAATAATTTAGAACAACAGTAATAATTTAGAACAACAGTAATAATTTAGTTACGTATCGTGATAGTAACAATCGTATTTTTAAATGTAAATCTATATTTGGTAATATTATGTGTGGAAATATCACTCCACTTCAGCGTTTTACAGATAATCATTTATCTCAGATTATTTTATTTTCAATGCCAGCCGTGGCAAGCGGAGCGCTAGTGTCGGTTTTTGTAAACAGCGTAACTTTAATATTAAAAGACTAGTTTGAGGTGAGTTTGAGAATATTTTTATTATTATCACTTCCATGTTGGTCTTGGACCAAAGAAAAAACATAGAATGTACCAGTTGCTTCTCTTCCCGCGCAGATGGTAAAATCCTATCGAGGGAATCGGAGAAAATCGTAGACATCATGTTATAGCAACCCATCACTATTTTGATTCCCCTTTCCACCTATACGCCCACAATCATGCTAAACGAGCCCTTTAGGTCTTGTTACCTTAGGCTCTGTCTACCCTGGATAAAGAAGTGATTTATGTATGTACTAGCTTCTGCCCGCGACTTCTTCTGCGTAGAATTAGCAATTGACATGTTTATGGCTATCCCCCGGGAACTATGCTATTTTCCGGGATAAAAAGTAGCCTATGTTTTAATCTAGGGTACCAGCTATCTTCGTTCCAAATTTTATCCAAATCTGTCCAGTCGTTTTAGCGTGAAGAAGGAACAAACATACACACTCACTCACTCACATCGTCACATCGTCACAAACTTTCGCATTTATAATATTAGTAGGATAGTAGGATATTTTTGTTATCTTAGCTGACTCATAGGATGAGAATATTCTAAAAGAAGGTCCTTAAAAAGACTTTGAAGTAAAGCGTTGTCCCAAAACGTGCCACCTGTTATTAAATGTTAACGCGCGACCGCATTGTTACAGCAAGACAAAAGACAATCGAATCACACGCTTCCCTTTAAGGATAGACAGCGTTGCGCAAACTCGCTATCGTTATCAGTCCAATGCCTCTTATCTGAAAGCGCAAGATAATGGCAGTCCAGTCACCCACGCAATGTACCTGCACCATCCAGTTCGCATCGCCGCACAGATGAGCGACCGCGTCTACAATTCATCCTGTATCTTATCGATGTATTGAAATCACGCGCAACGTAAACTAATCTAATCGAAAGAATGTGAGCGAAGGTACAGCTACATGTGTTCGAAATTCGATTTTAAAATGTAATTTTTGGAAGTGTAGTGTTGTGATAGTGTCGATATGCGGGTGTCTTGGAGTGTCATGGAGTCGATGAAGGAGTGTGCGTGGCAGACGGTGTACTGTGGCTTGGATGTGTGCAACAGATTCGCGGCGGCACAGCACTTGATGGCACAGCCTTATCCCATCTTAGATGTGGTTGTTGCTGCGCCCGCTTACAACAGGCAATGTTGGTATTGTTTTTTTTTCTACAGCGATATTCCGCGTCGTATTAAACGAAGCCTTGATGACAATCTTCATTTTGCAATAGACGATAGAATTATTTAACGATTGTATCCTTGAATATCTTTTATCGTTATTTGCTACAATTATAGGTAATAAATGCTTCTATTAAGCTGTTTGATGACTAACTTTTATGTATATTTTCTTAACAGCTAATGTCGCTTGCATTTCTGATCAACAAATTGAAACAATGTTGATGAACTTTATGTAGGTACCGGTACCTACTTCTGTGGATTTTTGTATTCGTCAGTCATTGCAATTAGATGTAAACTTCCGTCAACAGTCTACTGTGATGATTGAACTATCAGTAAAAGTGAGTCATCGATCGATTGGTGATTGATTATCATATGATTAATCCACCATTCGAAATTATCTACGAACACTTGATCTCTAGTTCCAAAGTTTAGTTAGGCACCATAGTCTGATGAAATGTACAAAATTCGACTTTGATTTGCCTTTTTTTTAAAGTACCTAGCACTTAGTCTCAGTTTTGTTCTACTTGTGATTTCTTGTATGTCTTTGCCTGTATTTTATTACAAACATACACATATCACGTCTATATCCCTTACGGGGTAGACAGAGCGTATGGTAACAAGACCTAAATAAAGGCCACGTTTAGCATAATTGTGGGCATATAGGTGGAAAGAAAAATCATAATAGTGATGGGTTGTGCTAGCCCAGAGGTTCCCAAACTCTTTTGTTCCATATACCACTTTAAAATTTTGCTGGATCTGGTGGACCCCCTGCAGCTACATTACCACTAATTTCTAAACTAAATCTCGAAAAAAAAAATTAAGATTAGCTCTATAATCTATGGAAACTTGCGTTGTTGCTGAGTTTCAACGATAAATTAACAGTTTTCGAAAAAAATGGTTAGAATTGATTGCTTGACAGGGTTAATTATTTGAAAATAAAGTCGACGTAAGTTATATTTTTGTGCTGCGAGTGACTCCATCCTACTTTACTTTCTTGACATCTACAATGACTCACAGCACAAGAACCAATCAATTCTCACAAATTTTATTCAATTTTCATGCACCCCCGCTTGCGATTGTGGACCCCCATTTTTGGTCACGCCCAACTTAGACCCCCGTCGAGTCTTCCGTGGACCCCTGGGGGTCCACCTGGACCACTTTGGGAACTACTGTGCTAGCCGCATCGTCTATTAACATGATTCCTAAGATTTTCGCTCAATTCCCTCGATGGGCTTTTACCATCTGCTCGGGCAGAGAAGCAACTGGTTTATTCTATGTTATTTCTTTGCTTCCAGACCAGTATGGAAGTTGTATTTTATTAACTCTATGAAAACAATTTAACTGTAACTTTGAAGTACCTACGACTAGTTGACTCAAGTTTAAAAGATTCCTACGCTGATTCCATTATAATGGGGCGCTCATTTATAACTATTTTCCTCGCATTGTAACACGACTAGCACTACTTTTCTCACACCGGTATAGTAGCCCTAGGCATTAGCGTAAAGATACATCGATATCGATAAACTTGCCCATCCCTAGTCCGCTGTCCATGAAGTAAGATCGATAAAGATCTCATTCTTGTGCCTAATCGACGTGTAGTAACATCTGTTTTTTCCGGATTGAGATAAAATTTTATCTCTCTGACTCTGTAGCGAACGAGGACCGAAGATGGCCAGATATCTGCTCAATAGGCGCAGTAAGAATTTCACGGTCATATAATCTTATAAGGTTTAGTACTGTGACCGGGCCTAATGTATTGTATAGAAAATGTGATGCGAATCGAATGAAGATTACTAACTTATTTTACGTCAGTGATGGTAGTATATTTTGCATCAAATGCATATAGAAACTAGTAGAAAATCCATGACAGCAAAAAGCATGTTCTTCAGTGGTTATTGACAAGATTAAAATAATGTGCTTCAGTGAGTAACTTAGAAAAAATATGCATTGCTCGTTAGAGAGCTCTTTCATTCTGAGTGGAGGCCTGTGCCAAGCAGTGCTGCGTATACAGGTTGGGAATGATAATGATAGGCGGATGTAGGTATGAAAGCTCCATGAAAATAACCTACTCGTAAATTACAATAGGTACCTACGATGCTTAAATATGCAAGCCAGACTGTTCAAAGTAGATACATATTAAAAAGTTAGAGTTAACTCTTTCCTAGTTTTATGTACCTACTAGCTGTCGCCAGCAACTTCGTCTGGAAAGAATTCGTTTATCGCTATCCCGCGGAACTACGCAATTTTCCGGGATAAAAAGTAGCCTATGTGCTATTCCAGACTTTTCTCTATCTATGTGCCGAATTTCATCCAGATCCGTTGGGCCGTTCTGGCGTGATTGAGTAACAAACAAACATCCATCCATCCATCCATACTTTCGCATTTATAATATTAGTTAGATAACCTTAATCTTAATTTTATATAATATTGCGCATTTGTACACCACTAAAAATACATCAGAAGAAATAAAAAGCTCTCTCGAAATCGTTTTATCTCAAAATTCATAAAATCCTCTTTCTAACGCGAGAAACTTTGCGCATTCAAAGTTTTCTCGTTATGCGTCACACGAAACTGCATGCGGCATTCATCAGCACTGCAAAAGCCAATCGAATTTGAAAGTGCGATTCCATTCATCAAATGGAAAAAACAAATAACTCTTACTGGCTGTATGAGGTTAGTTTCCCACGGCACGAATAAAAAAAAGTTATAACAATTACATTTCTGATGCTTTTGGCGCCAAATGACTTGATGTTGCAAAGAAAATGGCGGACCGGTCATCGTACCTAACCGTTTTCGATTCTGCTAAGTCTGCTAATAAATTAATTTTGATGTACCCAGTGTCACTCTCACGACTAAGACGAATCGATCAATCAATCAATTATTTATTTCTGAGAATCTAATTATCTAATGATATCTCTCAATCTCTCTGACGCAGTCGGGTAAAAAGCAATTCAATTGTCCATTAGTTTATGTATGGTTGACATTATAGGTAGGTACCTAGTTAATAAAATCACTGATAAAATAGTTGGATGTTTTTATTATTCAAATTCAAACTATTAAAAACTAAATAACAATAAAGAACACTAAAACTAGGAAAATTCAATCCCTGATTGAAATACCAATATGCTACATTGTGGCCAAATGTCAAAGTGATGAAAAATTGCAATTTTAATAATGCAAATATTTCACAACATCAACTCAAATAATGGCAGCATTTAAATAATCAAACGGAAACACGGCGACAGACGGCTCGGGCTGGATATTGTATTTTAAATGATTTCCCAATTAAAATTACGTTGTATATTTTTAGTTGAGCGCGAATCGGACCAGCCCCTGCAGCGGTGCGTTCCAATTATAACTTTAGTCAGATTTTCTTTTTATTGCAAATTCCATTTGCTTTTTATTGAGTTGCCGTTCATTATGGCTGTAGGTGCGAATTAATTAACAAAGTTGATATTTCTACCTCTGTCGCTTGACTTTGCTGGGAATTTTCTCACCTTCTAAGGAGAAAATTGCCGTTTTGAAAATAAGTTGCCAGTCACGTTTGCGAATTCGTGTTTGAAATCGTAACGTGACGGTTTTAATGGGACTCGTTTCGTTCTAGAAAATAAATGTAATAGAAGTTGAAAAGAAAATCTAAAAAAAACAAGACATTTTTCATTTTCAGTTCGTTTATTTCTTGTAGGTTATCTTTTTTTATCAATTAGTAAGCCAAGTTGTTATTGGATTGTCATACGGTTTACTCTTTAGGTACCTTGTTTATAAAATAACTAAAACTAGAAAATTGTAGTAATGAATGGATACCGCGATAACCTGTCCATCTTTTATTTAGGTACGAATAGGTAAGGTAGGTTAGATGTTATAACTACACTATCGACCTACTTAACTCGTTTAAAAACCTCTCTTGCTATCAACTATATTGTCATCAGCCATGGTCCGTATTCCTCCGATTCACCCATGTCATAAATATATGTATCTTTCTGTACCCGTTTTCATGCAATAAATGAATTATTATTATCAATTCATACATAATATGCTAAGCCCTCTCATTCTGAGAAGAGGCCTGTGCCCAGCAGTGGGACGTATATAGGCTGGAGATGATGATGATACATAATAATGTACATACCGTCACGCATCAGCCCATAGGGGTAAGTAACTACTTTGTTCCACTTGCAACGATCCTGACACCATTTTCACTTTATCCACATTCATCAATCTCCTCATACCATGCTCATCAGTTTAGGGTATTCTTGAAATATACGTTCCCAATCCGCACTGGGCCCGCGTGAGAACTATAGCCCAAGCCCTCTCATTCTGAGAGGAGGCCTGTGCCCAGCAGTGGGACGTGTATAGGCTGGAGACGATCAATCCCTACTTAATATTACAAATGCGAAAGTAGCTCTGTCCGTGTACACTTTCACGCCTAAACCACTGAACCAATTCAGTTGGAATTTGGTATAGAGATAGTTTGAATTCTTTGAATCACGGGGAAGGAGATAGTATAGTTTTTATCCTGGACATAGTTCCCGCGGGACAGCGATAAGCGAATTCTGCGAAGTCGCATGCAGCTAGAGAGTAATATTTATAATTATTTCAGAATCATTGTTATCCCCGTGCGCTAATGCCATTAACCCTCTCCTCTCTTTACAGTAATATCGATTTTGAATAGAATAGCGAATAACTCTGACAATAAAATGGCAGAAAGGGTTACAGATATCAGCTGGAAGTGCCGTCTCACGTTTTATAGCCTGAATACATGTCGTAAACAAGCTGATAGTTTCTGTTACTATAGTTTACTGACGTGCTTTGCGATATAGCCGCGCGAGAAAACATGAGATGGATGACTCTTATTCAATAAACTAGCTACCCGCCCCGGCTTCGCACGGTATACTATGCGTGTATGTATTATACATATAAACCTTCCTCTTGAATCACTCTATCTATTAAAAAAACCGCATCAAAATCCGTTGCTTAGTTTTAAAGATTTAAGCATACATAGGGATATAGGGACAGAGAAAGCGACTTTGTTTTATACTATGTAGTGATAAACTGCAGTGGAGATATGTTCACGTGTAGAATACGTATGCGTTTTGGGAAGAACTTAAAGCGTGTGAAATGAGAATAAGATGGATATCACAAAAATCTTTTTCGTTCCATGTTTTAAAAGGAAAGAAGGAACGGTTGTGAAATCTTTTCGTAGTCCACCTGTCTGTCTGTTAAGACTCCTCTTCTCAGAAATGTGTCGAAGTATCAAGTTGAAATTAATATGAAGCACTTAAGGAAGTGATTTCTATCAACCGTAAAAAAATAGTTTCTAGGTTCGCACGATCAAAAGTTTGACGTAAAAATTGTCTAGGAATTAATTATACTCAAACAAAACTCAAGCAAAGGAAATGTTCTTAAATCACTGAACCGCAAAAAATTACTTTATTTCCATAGAAACACTATTCTTAGTACAGTCATGAATGTCAAACTCATGCTTTGCTTAAACGTTTGTTTTTTGTTTCCTATTTGGACCGGAGAAATTAAAAACGATTCCCGAAACCCAATTATGTGACTTCCAATTTTAAAATCACAATTACCTACTTAGCCCTAGAAAAGTACTATTGCAAATTGCAACCCTTCCATTAGTCAAGAAAAGTTTTATAGTATTATAAGTGATAAGTATTACAGTACTCCCTTTCCTCGTTGCTTATTAGAATAACTTTAATTAGCTGCAAACGGGAAATTGTTGGCGTTGCTTCCGGAGTGGCGAATTGCATGTCCAACCTAGTAAAGCGAAACTACATACAAAACAAACAAATCGCTTGAACTGCTACTTTATACTCCGTTGCACGAGAACCACAAAATAATATACCCCCTTGCAAAAGAAAAACAGGCACCTATGGTTTTCAGATTTTTATACATGTTAGCTTAGAAAGTAAGCTTTTATGCACATCAAATACAAAAACCATGGGTGCCCGTTTTTTTGCAAGGTGGTGGGGATGGACGATATACATCGATGTATTGTTAACACTCGATGTATAGTAACGATGCATCGTATTGAACCGATGTATTGTTAATACTTCAATATCGAATATATATCGATGTTTTTTTATTCGATGCATCGAATACGCAAACTATGAGATGAGCGTCTATAAGTGTGACAACACTGGCTGACTGGAACGAATCGTAATAATCAGTTCAGCCTTTCAGTCAATATTACACACCTGCCATATTTTATCGGTTTGGCTGAATGGGTTATGTTCCCTTTGCCACGGTACCGGCAAAGTCAAAATTTAATAATAAAACCTAAAACAATATGGCCCACCGAGTTTTTGTTGCGTAGTGTAAAGTGTGAATGTAATGTGTATTTGCATTGTTTTTTATGATACAATTACGGTTATTTGCCTATACACATGTCCATTGCGAAAAACAATCGATGTTTTGGAAAAATCGATGTTTTTCCAAATACATCGAATTAACATCGATGCAACAGATCGACACATTGCATCGGAAAAAACATCGATGTATATTTTAAATGTCCATCCCTACAAGGTGGTGTATAATTGTTGTAGCACTGAAGCTCTCTTCGAGTCTTTTTTGGAACATTTTTCGAAATGGTATTTCTTCCGCTTTCAACCTATGCCTTATCCCGTTTTGAAACTCTAAAAACTGTGTCGACAAAAACCATTGAATTTATCGGAACACCCGTTTGTGTATAAGGCTTGAGAGCGTGCTAATAAGTGTACTTGTACATACATTTTGTATCTGTACATATAAAAGCCAACGGTGACTGACTGATCGATCAACGCACAGCTCAAACCACTGAATAGATTGCACTGAAAGTCAGATAGTTATTATGACCGTATCAGCTAAGAAACGATTTGTCGAGCGGGCCGCATTATAGTGGTTGAAGGAGCTTACGCTACAAATTTTTATTTTGCGAGGACGAAGTCGCGGTCATCGGCTAGTTTAAAATACCTGGATGACCGAGCCCTACTATGTATATTTTGGTACGTTTTTTAAAAATGAAACCTAGCTAGACAGATTTATCGCCTAAAATCGTTGGAGCCGTTTCCGAGATTCAGATTGTATACATGTTTTACTGTTGTAATACAAGGATTGCTCGTTTAAGGGTGCGACCAAACCGCCGCGTATACGCAGTGACGTGTCGTATGCGTCACGTTTTCTCACCGTTTCTTCATACATTTTGTTGCGATTCCGTAACGTCGCCGTTTTTTAAGCGGCGGTGTGGTCGCACCTTAAAGGTATTTGATTAGATTAGTTAGTCCATTACTTAATAACCGGACCAATTATCACACATTTCCGACTATCTAAAGCTAATCTACGCTCGGATCGGTAAAAATTGACCCCGATTACACAAGTTTAACTGGGAAACTTAGAAACAAAACTAGTTAAAAGAAAATCTATTACCGGAATCGGTGTTTAGACTAGGGCGCCGACTCACGACACGACGTGTTGAAGTGTGGCGTGGCGTGGTTTGGTGTGGCGTGGCATCGTATATTGTGGCGTGGCGTGGTATAGTGTGGCGTGTTACAATATAGTGTGGCGTGGCGTAGTATATTGTGGCTTGGAGTTAAATGAACTTTCATTTAAGCTGGTAAGATGTTACTGAAGTTTCTTTGGTTAACTGGTAGAGATCTTTTAGAGGAATTAGTTCGCCTTTGTGCATAAACCATATATCTAATATTTTATTTGTGAATTGTGTTTATTTCTTTATATTTCTACAATAAAGCATTTTTTTACTTACTTAAACAATCGCCCCCGGATCAGAATAAAATCTAAAATCACATCATTAGCTTAACACATATTTGTAGCTTTCTTCACACTCTTGATGAATGAATTTGGAGTCATCTATAAATCTGGGGGCACGGCAGTGCAACCGCCAAGTCGAGCAAAAAAAGCGGCACGGCTGTACCATCCTTTTCATTTTACGGTTAGCAAAAGCGGTACCCAATGTAAAACCGCCTCTAGTTCGTATTTGCGCCCAATTCCATTAACTAGCGATGTTATCGTCTACAGTACGACTCCGTGGAAGAAGGGCGCAAGTCCGCATTAATCCCATATGTTTTTACAACCTTTTTCCTCCTGAAAACATATTGCGCGGCCAGACGTAAGCTTGTTAGGGAACAATGCTTTTATATTTAGTTTCTTGTTATATTTAGCTTTTCAATTGTGAAGAAAAGACCACGAATACGACATTTTGAAGGCAACTTTAGTTGTGTAACTGTTTTTTTATACATATTACATAAGCACATATATGTACAATTCCCGATAATAATATTTTAAATATAAGCTTAGTCAAATGGTGTCAAATAGTTCTATGGTATTTATTTTTATTCGTGTTTATAGCTTAAAATTTACTGTAGAGGTCATAATTTTTTTTTAATTGACAACATTTCATATTTCTGAGCCTATAGTTTTAATGGTTCTCTGTATTTTGTTTGAAAATATGAACATGCTGACAGTTAAATTTTTTCGCTAGGGCTTGTATTTAATTTATAATTAATTTATTAATTTGTGCTTATTCTAAAAGGGCGTAACTCCGATACTATCACAGAATAAACACTTATCCCTTTGTCTTTTCTCTATAGAAAAAAAAACTGACGTCAATTTCAAATTGTCAATGTCAGGGCCTATTCTCCAATATTCGATTTTCGAGGTTCGCGTCGTGCTGTTCCGCTCATACTAATAGTCATTATCTTGAGAGTGAGAGAGAAGGTATGCAACGAACTTCGAAAATAGAATTTCAGAGTTGCCCCTCTTGTACTTTGAAGTTGTCAAAAATACAAAATCATGATCGCTTATTTTATCTCGTGAAAAAAGCAAAGGCGTTTCACCTATCCTGTTGTAGTTTTTGTAAAATTAGGACATATTTTTAATTAATTTTTATTTTTTATAATAAGCGATATTAAAATTATATAAACATATTGCAGTGATCAGGAGGCAAAATGCTTTCGAACCATATATACATTTTCAGGTGTTTATAAAAATGAAATGTTGTCAATTGACTGCTTAATATGAATCAAACCATTGACTGCTACGACAGTGCTACGAAAATCGCTACGCCGTAGACCCTACGTAAGATTTGAGTACCTAGTTAGTTGATCTGTCAATGTTAGTTCTCATAGTCGTACAAAGCGTTTCTATAATGTTTTACCAGTTTGTAAACTCGCTAGCAAATAATCGGGTCGCTTTCGAAACAATTGTATGGAAAGTGGCCATTTATTTTTACTAGCCAGTATACATAGCATAGACGAGTAAACATCTAATCTATCATGTAGTAAATACTTGTAAGATAAGCAGGGAAGCGAGAAATGTTACGGAAATGATTCACTGCGGACTTACTTGACCTCGGAGCTGGATTGTGTAATCAGATAGCCCTAAAAGAACAAACTTTATAAATAACCAACTGATGCCCGTGAGCTCATCCGCGCAGAGTTAAAATTAACTCATATTACTAATATTATAAATGCGAAAGTATGGATGGATGGATGGATGGATGTTTGTTTGTTACTCAATCACGCCAGAACGGCCCAACGGATCTGGATGAAATTCGGTACATAGATAGAGAAAAGTCTGGAATAGCACCTAGGCTACTATACACACACATACACAAATCACGCCTTTATCCCTTACGGGGTAGAGAGAGCCTAAGGTGACAAGATCTACAGGCCACGTTTAGTAAGAGCTTAGATCGCTTATGACACTCACAAATAACCTGGCTTTACGTTTACTTACAATATTCGAGTAACTTATAGTTGGTTTGAAAACATCATCCATAATAAAGTAACGTGGCATAAAATGCGACAGAAGCGGCACAGCCATAATAGCGGACACGGGGTTATCTCAACGGCATTTTTAAACCTCAAAAGGTAAATAAATCAATGTAAATCTACCCTCCGCTTGATAAAAAAGGGAATAAACAAAGAGACAAAGGGGCCGCGTCAAATCCAATCTCGCTGAAGGGAAACGGACCGCAGCCCGTTCCTACCACGGATTTCTTGTTTCTGTGACGAAACTGAATAGTTTTTATTTCTATAGCTCGTTTGTCTGCGTATTTCTTGTTGTAAATAAATACTTTGTACTCCATTGAGCGACAATTACTTTGATGGAGCTTCATCATCACCTCCAGCTACATACATCCCACAGCTGGGCAAAGGCTCATAATGAGAGGGCTTAGACTATAGTTCTCATGCAGGCCCAGTGCTGATTGGGACCATCACATATACCATTGAATTCCGACGCAATTCAGGTGCATGCAGATTACCAGCATATGATGCGATGGATATTATTTCGTAAAATAAATTATTGAAGATCTTTCGAATCTAAAGTTACACAAATTGTAAAGGGAAACTGACGGTAAAACACGACGTAAACCGAAGCTTGAAAATCTGAGCAATTGCTCCTTATGTCCTATGGCTACACGCTCAATCTTAGAGTAGTAAACTGCCTATAGTGGTAGTATCCCACCATTTATAGGCAGTTTACACGCTTGGCAACAGGTTAACAACTCAAATTTGTATTAGATACGATACGTAACTGACGACGAAGCGTCCAAGTGGGTTGAAACTTACTTGCACAAATGCCATTTTGCTCAAGCAGGCGTTCACGTCTGGACGCTACATAGTTTGAACATGCAAGTCGGCAGTGTGTGGACACGGCAACTGTGAGCCAAGTCATTTGCGCAAACTTTTGCACAAACTTATTTACAAACTGTTCCCGCAAGATTGAGTGTGTAGCCATAGCTTAAGACTGTATTCGGGACGGCCAACGAAAACACAAGTTACCTACTTATTTACTTCTAAAAACATACTTTCCCATTTAAATGTATCAGCTTTTTCCGAACTCGCAAATGTATTCATGACACGTTTACAGAATTACGAAAAGTTTGACTCCACGTTGGAAACTCGTCAATAAGTAACCCTCCCGCGTGCAACCCCCATACAAATTGTAGGGGGGACCTTACCTGTATTGCACGGAGTACAAAAATATATATGTATATAACGTAGCGTAGCTATATGTTAAGACAGAATTAAGTCAAATCGCCCTTCAAGAAGACGCAAAATGCAGAATTGCAAGCTGAATTGACAACAATTCAAATTTGCTAAGGTAGTAAAATGAAAATACCGTTTGTAGATTTTACACTGCTCATTACAGTAAAAATATTTTCGGATTTTTTTATGCAGTAGTTTTTTTTATATTCAGGAAGAACAGTAAAAAAAGTTGGATTGTGAATGTTAGGGATATACTCATAGTGCCGTTAGTCCATTTATTACCGTAGGAATTTAAAAAAATATAGAACTGTCATGGTGTCAATGTCATGTTAATTTTTTATCAGTCCGACGGATTAGGTACTTGATTCTAACGACTCGTTTGCAATTCTCTTAAATGTCGTAATATTTAATTATTGGTTTGATAGACGCTTTAATAACATGAAAGTGGTTGACTGATTAGTGATAGTGGATAGCCGCAATCTGCCCAAAGTCGACGAATTTATCTTGTGTTGTGTATCTTGTGTTGTGTATCTTGTGTCCATGTGCTTATAGCGCTTATTTTTTTCCATTAACGCCGTGTTTCCGCAACTTGGGACGATACAAATTATTAAAGGATCTTGGTGATACTTTCTTCCGGTCGTCATTATATAGAAATAAACTCAAAGCATGCACAGTATCGCAAAGCAGCAAACGCAAAATAACAAATTCGTGAACGAACGACAATGAATGGTTGATAAACAAAGCTAGTGACATGACATGACAGTTCTGTTTGAAAGTTACTTTTTTAATTTTATATCATGCTAAGTTCACGACATCAGTGGCCCTATCTTTGTATATACGGTCTTTTTAATTACCATTTCTTTAATAAATTATTAACGACGAATTTAAGTAAACCAAAGGAAAACCGAGAAACACGGGTAGTCTAATTTTTAACCAGCTATTATAAACGCGAAAAAAATTTAAATGCTTTTTTTTTGAAATGTTGTCAATTATGGAAAAAGTTTAAAATCAAAATTATGTATACGAAAGCGTTTTTTATAATCTTTAGTTGTATTGTCATTGTAGGTACCTAAATCCGACTTTTGGAAATTGGTGGTAAATTTGGTACCTCCAAGATTTGAACTATGTACTTAAAACTATTTGGACCAATCTGAAATTATATCTTTAAAAAAAGGTTTTAAGGTAACTAACATTAGAAAATAAATGCAACCGAATTGAGAACCTCCTCGTTTTTTGAAGTCGGTTAAAAACGGCTTATTCAGAAACTTTGAGCGAGTAAAGTAAATTTAATTTCTACCCGAAAGGAGAGTTTCAAACTTTCTGTCGGATTTGATATTAACATTAGGTAAGTTCGCATTACAATTATCTTATCAAACCTAAAGCTATTTTACCTCAAAGTCTCCAAGTCATCTGATTGGTCCACTAAACGCCATCTTAGTCTAACTTCTTTCTGATTGGCTGATCAGAGTCGGCGCCAAAACTCAATCAGTTGTTCAGATTAGTTCACTACGGAATGTCGTAAAACCACACAGTGAAAAGACATCGGCAACCAACGAAAACACGTAAAAATGTCCGGACAAGTTCTTTATTAAACGGAGAAACTTTAATTCGAGATAAAAGTGAATACCGAGAGTAAATAACCCGAATAACTGTTTTCCTGCGATTTGGCGACCACGTTTTTTCTTTCAGTTGTAGTCATGATGAGTAAAATAAAAGTAAGTTGACGTATCTTTAAGTTTTCGTGTAGGTTGGGCGTTTATTTTTGTAGAATAATGTTTCGTTTATAAGATAAGATGAGATAAGGTTAGTCAGAGAATGCATGAAAAAGTTAGATACATTGGACGACCGGATAGCCACCCTGTTTAGACAACCTGACTACGAATCGTAATATCCCGGGTTCGATCCCCGGTCATGGCAAAAATATGTTTAATTAGTGCACACTTATTTTCTTAAATCACTGCTAATCTTGTGTACTTAGTATGTATTTTTTAAGACTAATAAAAAAAAAAGTTTTGCTATTTCAATTTACTTTTAGTTTGTTTTATGATTTCTAGTTTTTTTTTTTCTTTGAGGCATTGCTTCTCTTTTGCTTACAGGCACACAAACACTTGTGTGAAGAGTGGCGTTGCTTTGCTTAAGATCATTAGCACTTGTCAGCATCTTAATTGGCTAATACACGCTAATTCTTTCCAAAACTACCAATTACTATCCCACATCAAATAAAACCTTCTGCGTCCTTACTTATACGTCTACCGACTATCTATCGCCGTGCTATCTTTATGGAAAACAGTCCAATTTGCTAGCTCCAACTTTACCCACATATCAACCATTTTGTTACATGGGTCCCAACGTTTATACAGCCATATTACAGGTAACTGTATTTCCCCCCTCTAATCTAATCGGAGCCTGTAACAGTGTTTTTCTAGCAGTTTTGTAATACGAGTGTATTTTTCTCGTGAAACTTTTGCTTTGGTTTTTATTTTGTGCCGATTGTGCTTTGTAATTTAGAGAGTAAATTCTGTTAAACATTTGGTTCAAATTTTTATTTTCGAGAAAAAATACTGTTCACCGTTTCCCTTTCGCTGTTTCTTTTTCGAAAAATTTCAAATAAAATGCTTGGAATTTCTTCCTTTACATTTTAGCAGAAATATGCAACATGATAAAAATTGGCAATCGAAGATTACTTGCATTGTTCAATAGGTATTTATTGTGTTTTATTAAACACTGCTGTGCTGTGTGCACTTTGCGCCAAATATGGAACATACGTATTATTAATATGTATAAATCACGTCTTTATCCCTTACGGGGTAGACGGGGCAAAAGGTAACAAGTGAGGCCATGTTTAGCATAATATACATTTAGATGAAACTTGTTTTACTATATTAAATCAACTTTTTCATAAGTGAACTCTTCAGTAAAACCTAATTCAATAGCCATTCACAGACCAGTCTCTATGAACTCGACTCTGAAGTAACTGGCCACTAAAAAAGTCTTCTATTTTTCCTGCCAGTTAAGATCGTTTGCAGCGCCGCACCCGATAGATACGCCTAGTTTAAAATAGGAAAAGTAAATTGAAAAACAGTTCGCAAGTTGAAATAAGAACTATGTTTTCTTTTTGCAGCCAAAACTGACACCTCATTTCCTTCACTTGAAGTGAAGTTGCAAAAAACAACTGAATGAACTTTTTAAAATTAAGTGTATTGTAGTTTGATAAAAATATCAGACCAAGACATTCATTACACAAAATGATAATGTTAGTACCTATTAGGTACACGTAATATGAGTGGCCTATTAGTTTAATTATAATAACAAATAGAATAACTTTTAAAGCGAAGCGTATACAATATACTTACCTACTTAGTTAAGCCAATAAAATACTACTATAATTATGTAACGTGGCAATATCCAACTTGAATAGAAGTCTGGAATCATCACAGATTACTCCAACTATTTTCGCGTTATACCACTATTCAGGACCAAAAAAACCTCAGCTACCGTAATTGAAGCCAAGTTCTGTTTCCTTTTTCTTCTCGAAAAGAAAGCACTTAATGCAATTTTCGAATTACAAAGTTTTTCTTCGCTGCCAAGTTAAATCGTGCCTCGTCTCCGCTGCATTAGTTGATTTCGGGCTTTAGAATGTTTTTAAGAGTTTCTCGTTTCGAATTCTGTTGTTATTTTAGTTAGATGGTTAAAGTAAGTCCCTCTTTTTAGGCATGAGGTTTGAGTTTTTGAAGTAAAGAAAGTGTCGTTTTTAAATTTAAAGTATAGTATAGGTGTTCAATCGTAACTATGGCAATTGTACGGTTTTATTATGATTTATTGAATGCAGTCTTGATGCAGTCACATAACCGATCAAACATCAAAACATTTCTTAAAAACTTCGCAATACTAGCATCAGATAACAGAAAAAATACGCTCAGAAAATGCTGCAAGCAAACACAATTTTCGTGCAACATCAATGCACCAAAATTGTGTTTCCTTTTTGAAATAAGCCAAGTGCAGTTTGAGGCAACCGGCTATTCCAAAAAGTGGGTTGCCACTTCAAATATTCGATATTTCCCGGAGGCTATTATTTGTGCATCGCACTGAGTTTGTTTGGACGGTGGATGTTTTTTAGCCGTGATTGCTGGCCACTACGAAGACTCGGCCGTTTTTTTTTTTCTGCAGAAACTCCGTATTTGAAATTGGAAATTGGTATTTCAGTTTGTATTCGCGTTTATTTTTCCAGTAAAGTTTTTTGATCGGGAATTTTAAAATGTTTTTTAAGGTTTTGAATGTGCGTGATGATGATATATGTCAGTGATTTAAATATGTGGTAAAAAAAATGTTGAAAAATTTATAGGTTTCTGTTCAGCCACAAATTAGCTGTTGTTCTTACTTCTGTTGGTAACCAAACTAGGTAGGTATGTAACTGTATTTCTCGAAATACATCAAAAACTGCTAAACGCATAATATTTAGGATCGAAACCCTTAGGGCGACGTCGCCCTCTAAGTACCGTATCCGCTAATATACCTACATTTTCGACGATCCGTCACGTTGCTAATATGTTGATTACATTGATTTTCCTAAAATTCGTTCCCATGTTATTGCTGATTGTTTGCACATCATTAGAATATAATTCAAAGCAAATATGCATCGTATACTACGGCGTCTAATAAAACCTTTGAGTGGTATTCGTGTTTCGCGCGTTATTTATTTATTTACTAGCGACCCGCCCCGGCTTCGCACGGTATATTATGCATGTATTATACATATAAACCTTCCTCTTGATTCACTCTATCTATTAAAAAAAACCGCATTAAAATCCGTTGCGTAGTTTTAAAAATTTAAGCATACATAGGGACATAGGGACACAGGGACAGACAAAGAGACTTTGTTTTATACTATGTAGTGATGATAGTGAAATGACAAACCAAAACTTTCTAAGTAAGCAACGCAGTTGACCATATCAAATCTCAATGACGCTCTAACCACGTGATCTACAATTATTTGAAAATTGTATTCGTGAAATATGTACAAAAGCAACTGAATCCTGACCCACTGTGGAATCTTTTCACAGTAAATGTCACTACGACGACAACATTGAATTGACTAGGGAAATCATTGTGACATTTACTGTGAGAACATTCTACCACATTCTACCGGGGGTCAGGAATCAATGTGTTCGATGGTATTGTGCAAGCGAGCCTTGTGCCTGTCATCACTTAGCAGTTAGCATCAGGTGGGATTGCGGTAGAAACGGGCCTATAAAAAACCTGTTTCAAAGTGTACAGAAAACGGGAAACATTCGTCGCGAGCCATAACTCTTACAAGGGTATTTTATATGCTCTTAGATAATGCGCGGGGCGAAACCAACTTGGCTTTTAGCTGATTTGCTTTCGAGTGAAATGTAAATCGTGATTTACTTCATTTTGTTGTTATTGTGTTGAACTAAGTATGTAAAATGTTGCACGAATGTTTTCGTACACAGTCAAGGGCATAAATATATGTATAAATGTATGTTGCCGAAACGTTAAAAACATGTATAAGTACACCGTTATACCTCAAACAATAAGGTCGGTGAAATATATATTTGACATGATGGCTGTATCGAGCTTTATGCCTTCCACTGTACATCGGTGTTCGAAGTGTACGTCAAAATTAAGATTAAAAAAAACTTAACGAGTGTTCCACGAAACCAATCCTTCATAGTGTCATAAAATGATTCTGGAATATTTGAGCAGGTGGTTTGCTCAAATATTCCAGAATCATTTTATGACACTTTGTATAATGGCGTGTTTTGAGTTGCACCCTCCAAAATGCGGGCTCATAACCGCCGTAAGCGCTTCAGTGTGTCCAGCCTCCTAAATAATGTAGTTGACGCAGCTGAGCCAGTGTTGCCAGGTGTCCCGATTTTGCGCCGGCGACCCGATTTTCAGGGGTCTGTATGTATAATTATCAAATATTAATTATTCATTATTATTTCCGAAAATATAAAACAGCGGCAATATTATACACAAATCTTGTCTATATCCCTTACGGGGTAAACAGAGCCTGAGGAACAAGATCTCAAGGCCACGTTTAGCATGATTGTAGGCGTATAGGTGGAAGAAAGGGGAATCAAAATAGTGATGGGTAGCTACCCGCATCGCCTATAACATGATAACAACGATTATTTATAATAACAATGATTTTTTGTACTTAGGCATTTAGTTATTTTACTTGTCTGTCCTCTAGGATTGAAATTGTTAGTTAATTAATCACTACTTGAGTTGCGGAAATCAAAACAAAATAGACTTTACATAAAAAGTGTTTTTGTCTTTTTACCATTAATTTTACCATCTGCCCCGATTTTAATTCAATCTGGCAACACTAGCTGGGACCGCTCTCCGCTTCCGCATCATCTGTTTCTGACCAAAAGCCTGGCGTTGCCACAAGTTCTTCCCAGCGAGAATGCAATTTCGTCCGGAAATAAACGGGATTGTTGGACGTTCGTGTTGCCTTTGTTGTTTAAAGTAGTCATTACCCGGGTACTGAAAAAAAGTAATGGCTCTATCTACTTGTTTAGAAGTCTAGAACGCATTGCATTGCTTGTTGACGTCATAGCGGTTGAGAAATGAGCTATCTAATCTTATGTTATCTGATTTCACTGACCTTAGGTACGAAGTTGTGTAAAGGCGACCCATTATTACCCACGACGGAACGGAGAAGGGTGGCTCCGTCGGGGGCTGCCATTTTAATTTCTGTTACAAATTAAAAAAAATATATACTTAGTAGGTACGTATAGAAAATTATCTGAACATAATTAACTACGAATTTATCATTAAGTCTGTAGGGATATAATATTAACGTATCCAACGCAATTTCTATTGATAAAAGACTTGTGAAACTACACAATTCACTTGAATTCAGGGCAAGTAATGGCAGCCCCCGGTGGATGTTCATATTATATTTGTCACTATATTAATAGGTAAGGTGAATAGGTGCCTGCAAACACTTTGTAAATACATTTTAGTTTTATCTCTCGCCACTTATTTTATTAACTAAGGTCCGTGGGTTTTTAAGAAATTATTTAATACTTTTATAATGATTGTAACCGTCGTGGGTTTTTACAAAATTCATAATTTTGCTTTTTTTTTTGATACTTCGGAAAAAATGATGTTTTTTATACACTTAGAAAATCACTACATATTATAAAACAAAGTCCTCTGCGGTGGATTGTTTGACGGATTTTCATGCTTTTTTCACCAATAGATAGCGTGAATCACGAGGAAGGTTCAGATAATATAATTTGGCAATGTTTTGTGTACATTGACTGAAATTGGAAGTGTCGGGAAAAGTCGAGATGCCTGGGATACTAATATTAGTTAATTAAATAATAAGCCTTAAAGCCAGCTGAAGAGTGGAAGAAGAGGGAAGAGGCCTATATAATAATAATAATAATAATATTGTGCTAACAGACCGATCCCAGCGCCAGGCAGTGCTTGACGAGAACCTCGTGAAAGCCGAGAAGGACAAACTCAGCAAGTACCTTGACTTGGCTCACGAGGTAACCGCCATGTGGGATGTTGACTCAACAATCACTGTCCCGATAGTAGTTTCGGCGAACGGTCTGATAGCGAAGAGCCTTGACCATCACCTTAAAAGGCTCTCGCTAGGTGGTTGGGTCAAGGGTCAGATACAGAAGGCGGTACTCCTGGACACGGCCCGGATAGTCAGGAGGTTCCTCTCTCTGTCGCCCTGGCCACCGGCAGCTTAGGCCCCGCCTCGCTGCCGGCGGCACCCTAGGTTAGGTTTTTATAATGTTTTTATTTTTTGTATTAATATTGCTTTATTACTTTTTATTTGAATATTGTAAAAACCTAGCTTAAGATAAAAGATAAATATACCGAATAGTAATAAAATCATTTATTACCACAACATAAACAGATAGAAGAATCTTGGATATACATATCCAAGATTGGATCACCAAAAGGCCATGATGATGATGATGAAGCCAGCGGAACAGTCAGTGTTAAAATTAAAAAAATTAAAACAGCCAAGTGCGAGTCGGTCCCTGCCAATTTAGAAATTATGTTGACCTTTTTAAATAATACATACCGTCACGCCTCTTTCCCACAGGGGTAGGCACAGGCATAGGTTTTAGATAATTATTTATGTTCGTTTTACAATAATTTTATTTGTCTCTTCAAGTTACTAAACAGTGTTTTTTGTGTTGTTCCAGTGTTCCCCAATGTGCCGCCGGCGCCGGGCATGTCCTGCGCAGGAGAGGACCGTGAGTAACGCCTATACATTCCATTTGAGAAATGCCATAGGGCTGATATGATGATGATGACATTTCTAATCCAATTATTTCTTTATATTATTTTATTACTTTCATGCTAGTCTGGGAGCAAAGGAAAAACATAGAATGTACCAGTTGCTTCTCGTCCCGCGCAGATGGTAAAAGCCCATCGAGGGGATGGGCGAAATTGTTAGGAATCAATCAATTTCCACCTATACGCCCACGGCCACGGTCGGCCCAAAAAGGTCGCAGACTGTAAAAGCCTTGCTTAGTTTGGGACTAGGAGAATTGGAGTTAATTGTTAATAATATTTATTAAATGCTTAAGTCTAGGCTTTCGCAGTACCCTAACAGGAGTATAAAGTTGCCGTATCGGGGTATTCTGAGCCCGTTTGCCGCCCGCTGTAAATAATGTATTATATGCTAACAGTTGCACGGGAAAATTGTTATGCTATTGAAATTCTGCTTTAAATTCCAGTCAGTTTAGCACGTCGCATACTTTGCTGACAATGTTGCGGCCTTTTTTGTTTTTGGTTAAGAGTGTTTGTACTATTTTGATCTCGTATGATAAAACAATTCTTTATTTAAGGCGCCGACAACGGCAATATGCTTTAGGGGCGTATGTTATGTTTTTTACATTTTAACCGACTTCAAAAGTAGGAGGTTAGTTAATAAGGGCAGTTTTTAGGGTTCCGTACCTCAAAAGGAAAAAACGGAACCTTTATAGGATCACTTTGTTGTCCGTCCGTCCGTCTGTCAAGACCCTTTTTCTCAGGAACGCGTGGAGGTATCAAGCTGATATTTATATCAAATACTCAAGTCCACTGCCCCTTAGAGCTGTGAAAAAATCAAACTTCTAAGCCAACGCAATCAAAAGATACAGCCGTTTATGCCGCAAATTTCCGCAAAATTCAAGGGAATCAAAACCTACAGGGTACTTTCCGTGAACGCAGAATCCTGAAATTTGATATGAAAGTAGGTCTTATAGCACAGATTAAGGAATAATTGCGAAAACCGTAAATATGTATGTATGTCTGTGTATATCAGTGTCCAATATAAAGTGACCCCACACTGCGTACATTTTTCTTTGGAGCAGGGCTCTGCTTACACTGGTATATAGATAATGATACGGAACCCTCTGTGCACGAGTCCGACTCGCACTTGGCCGCTTTTTTCTTGTGGCGTTGCGTATTTGCAACAGTCGCTTAAGGGCATACTCGTGGTTATTAAACTTTCTTAAGTACCATGCTTCAATATGGCGTTTCAAAAAAACTATATAATCATCGCTATTTACTTATTTGTTGTCTACAACAATTAAAAACAAAGAGCTCAGATAAAAGAGCGGCGCCACAGTTTCACACAACAACGTAGGTACCTAGAACTGTTTGATTACGATATTTCACCAATAACGTCTGATAAGAATTACGAATTTACTGATACCTACCGCTTATGCTGGCAATTTATTCAAGCTATAGCATGTAGTAAACAAACATGATCTCACCTTCAGCTTTTATGTTTCTTTTCGATTACCCTTAACCAGGTAAAAGGGACATATTTTCGCCACGTCAGGTCTATTTCGCGCTCATTCCGTTATTTATAAATCGGTTGCTTCACAAAATTCACCTTAAACCCGATAAGATAATATCGATAAGTTTCACCGAACCGACCGGCCATGCCAGTCCGATGTCTTGTACCGGCGACATAGCCAAGCATCTTGCAGGTGTTCTATAAATTTAAAATCATTTTTCTCCGGAGAATACTTCGTTAATTCTCGCCTAAATTTAAGTGACAACCGCGTCATTACCGCTACAGTGCAACGTCGTTACCTCTCGCGCGTTGTTGTGTGAAATGGGGTCGTGAAAGATTGATGACAGAAGTGAAAGAGGTGTGTCGGTGGCCTGATTTTGTTAAAAGTGGCAATCGAACCGGGTTTAATTGTGACCGGGGAGTGTCCCGCTTGTTAACATCTACATGCTTTCAGAATAATGACGGAATGCTGGCGGCAGTTGTTGCTTTCTTTGAATAAGTGCTCGTATGAATTAATTTTGAAAAAAAGGGTGGGAAATAAAAAGGAACCTTTAGATTGTTAAACATGTAAATACCGTGGTATTTTTTTAAATACGCTTCGTGTGGCAATGATGGAATTTTTTGAAGATATTCTGCCGAGTTAGTTTTTTTTTACATTGTATTTATTAAGCTTAGCGTAAACGTTTTCCGTAATTTTTTTAAATTTATAGAAGGATATTGAGAACCGTGTTTTTTGTCTTATCGCGCATTGTCAAATAATGTATTCAATAAAAAAAAGAAAAAAAGATGTACATAGGTACGTACTATAATGTTGCCTAGTTATTATATACTTTCATATTATTATTAAAGTTTAATCGTTCTCTTTACAGGCAGCATATACAGGCGAGGTGCACGACGGTGGCGGAAGCTCTACCGCGTCAACGGCCATATTTTCCAGGCCAAGAGATTTAACAGAGTAAGTTCTACTGAATGGATTCTCTAAGGGCTTTATAACTCGTTTGTTTTTATGTCAATACTGTAAAGTAAACCTGGTGTGAAATAGAAATGCCGTGCTACGTCGTCCAATATGGTGTCATAGAGCTCTTAACTGTTAAGTTACGACTTACGATATACAAAAATTACCAAAATCAAAATCTAAAGTTCATTTTGCAAATAGGCCGCCAAGGGCTCTTTTACATGTCTCTTTTTTTTAAACTACCAGCGCATACCGATACTTAAATGTTTGTCTTATGATCTAGTTAAATTAATTGTTCTTAGCCCTTGATTTCTTCATAATGAATAAGTCTTTGCTATAGCTATTTAAGCTAACATTATGAGATTATTGCATTTTTAACGGGGCTCTACACATGTATCCAATTTCGAGCCAATTCGGAAGTGGGTCAAAATTCAACTGTATTTAAAGCAAACAAATAATGAACAAAAAACACTTACATTGCTTCTCTGTTACTCAAAACTCTACTCTTGAGTAGGAGTAGCAGGATAAATGTTTTATAATCATTAAAATGGACTTCCGCCTGATTCGATAAATTATTTCAAACAAATAATAACAATCACAATTAAACAAATTAAGTTAAATAAAATGCTTCTTATAGCGCCATTTGCGCAAATAAATACCACGCGTATTCTAATAACCTTTAATTCGCAACAGTTAATAACTGACATAAAATTAATTATTTTGAATCATTAGCCTCCAAAATATGATTAACTAGATTGATATTTAAGGTCTAGTAAACAAACAAACCTGAAATCTTAATTACCTCGTAAACTAAACGTGTTTTAGACTTCATACTTTCGAGCTCAGTAACGACGCGGCATCCCAGACAGAAAGACAGATCTGTTGAACAGCTATAGTTTAGCCCCAAAGTTGAAGATATGGGCTGTATAAGTCTTTCTCATTTCCTGCCCGTGGTCTCTTTCCAGCGCGCCTTCTGTGCCTTCTGCCAAGACCGCATCTGGGGCCTCGGACGGCAGGGCTTCAAGTGCATCCAATGCAAGCTGCTGGTGCACAAGAAGTGCCACAAGCTAGTGCAGAAGCCCTGCTCTAGCGAGCACGTCGATCCTGTGGAAATCAAGGATGACGCGAACGGAGAAAGCACCCTCGGGCGCGCCTCGTCGGTCAGGTAAGTCTCTCACTATGTTAGAGTATAAATAATTATTAACGTGTTGAAATTGCTAAATTCGTACGGGGGTGGTACTATGAGACAGGGGTTTGCTCAGAGGGAGCTCGGTGCTGTAAGACAATGCTAAAAGATAATGTTTGCAGTCTCAAACTCTTCGTTTTTGAATTCATGCAACACAACGTAGGTATCTACTCCCTCAGAAGTCTAGGCTAGAGTAGCCGCCTGAACTGCATTTTAGGTATTATCTTGTTTTATCTCAATCAATTGTAATAAAATTCAAACAAAACGCAATTAATTCAGTAATTTATACGTTCGATAGTACGTTCAGTTTGTATGGGGACACGAAGGTTTGCCAGCGGGTGCACAAATTTTTGCTTTAATTTACCACTACCTTATATGCCTGTTATTTCACTGGTTGGTTGTCCTACTCTACGTCTCTCTCTACGGGGTAGGACGACAAAGGGGACCGAGAGAGGTGCAGGCGGGTAGTGCGCCTGCCGCCCACACCTCTCGGTCCCGGCGGTCGTCCCACCCCGCGCCCCTGCACCGCGCGGGCGAGGACTCATTTAAATAAGCGGTCTATAATACCTGTCGATGTCGACGGCGTCTTCTTCTGCAATCTAATTAGATGTTGTTCGTTGCAGGTCCCGAGCGGAACCCGAGCTGCCGCTGCCGGAGACTCCGCCCGCGCCCGCGCCGGCCTCGCGCGAGGACCTGGAGCCTGGCTCGCAGCGCCAGTACTCTCTTGATGACTTCGAGCTGATCCGGGTCATCGGACGCGGATCTTACGCTAAGGTATCCAGTTCACCACTGACTCCTGGCACCTTACCATGACGTCCTAATTCCGACTCAGTTCAAGTTTTAGCTGTCACTTTTAGTATGAATCTGACAGCGAGCGAACCTAAACTGAATCGCATTAAGACGTCATGGCAAGGCCCCTGCTCCCCTAACTGGGCACAGATCTCTCAAAGACGTAACTTAGGCTGTATTTCCTATGCGAGCCCAGTACTGATTGAGGACTTTGTCAGTGGGTTGTAAGTATCAAATGCCGCTTTAATTGATATGGTCAGGATGCACCTTAAAGAAAAGAGGGCAGAAATACAGAATATCCATACTTATCTTATCTTATCTTTGAAAACTAGGGGTCCCTACGGATACACTTCGATCCATTTGTGGATCTTTTGTGTAAGAACATCCATACTTACTATTAATAAATGCTATAAACTGTATCTGTGCGTGTCTCTGTTTGCTAATTCTTCACGCTTAGTCCTTTGAACTGATTTGTTTGGAATTTGGCTTAGAGATAGTTTCTGTCCAAGGGAAGGACATAGAATAGTGCATACATAGCGGGATAGCGATAAGTGAACAGCTAGTTTTTAATAACAACATCGCTCAAACCAAACACCCTTTCATACTCAGGTGCTGATGGTGGAACTGAAGCGGACGAAACGCGTGTACGCGATGAAGGTGATCAAGAAGGCGTTGGTGACTGACGACGAGGACATCGACTGGGTGCAGACGGAGAAGCACGTGTTCGAGACGGCCTCCAACCACCCGTTCCTGGTTGGACTGCACTCGTGCTTCCAGACGCCCAGTAGACTGTTCTTTGTTATCGAGTTCGTGCGCGGCGGGGACCTAATGTAAGTGCTATTGTTAGATAGTTGCTACGCTACCAATCTGTTATGTGTTTTATTGCGAATTTCCATGTTGAGTAAACTTCTAATTTGAATGTAACCTTACCTACCTAGTTTATTTTAGGTTAGTACCTGTTGTGGTTGCAGCACTTCACTTATAAGTGGAAAAGACGTAAAAGACGTAAAAAACAGGCAACACAAGAAATGTCATTTTAGTCTACGGAACTAATAAATAGACTATAATCCCTAATAGACTATAGTTGACCTACGCACGCCTCCTAGAACAGAGCCCGGACGTCACAGACAAGGCGAGACTTCTTGCCGTGGCGCAGGGAGAGTCGGGCCACTGGCTCCGTGCTCTTCCCTCCGATAATTTGGGAACGGTTTTAGATCCCAATTGCCTGCGTATAGCGGTAGGCCTGCGTTTGGGTGCGAAAATTTGCGAGCCTCACCGTTGTCCGTGTGGACACTCCGTAGATCATCTGGGGTATCACGGACTTGCATGCTTGAAGAGCGCCGGCCGTTTTTACCGGCATTGGAGTCTCAATGACATAGTCAAGCGAGCGCTCACCTCGGTAGCCGTGCCTGCGGTTCTCGAACCGAGCGGTATGCTGAGAGATGACGGCAAAAGACCAGATGGTGCCACACTTGTGCCCTGGTGTCTTGGACGTGCTCTTGTTTGGGATGTCACTTGTGTGGACACGCTAGCTCCGTCCCACGTCGTTAGCACCGCTCGGAGGGCAGGTGCTGCGGCCGAACAAGCACAGTTACTTAAATGCCGTAAGTATTCACAGTTATGTGCCCATTACGAATTCGTTGCGCTGGCTGTGGAGACTTTGGGCCCCTGGTCTTCACATACGAAGTCTCTGTGCAAGGACTTATCCACACGTTTAGTCCACACCTTTGGTGATCTCAGAGCGGGATCCTACTTTGCTCAGCGGCTAAGTCTTGCGATCCAGCGAGGCAATGCTGCTAGCATCTTGGGATCCTTGCCACGCGTCGACAGTGGTGGTTTTGTTTTTTAAGTGTTTCCGTACTAGTTTAAAGTTTAGGTTAAGTAGTTATATTTAGCTCTTAGTTTTTTTTATTTTTTTATTATTACTTATTTACTGCTACTGTATGTCCTCGATTGAATAATATTATTAAAATACAATTTATCCTTCATAATCCCTAATAATATTATTATATAATGAATGCGAAACTAATTCTGTCTGTCTGACTGTATATGTTACGCTTTCACGCGAAAACCACTGAACCAAGTTGAAATTTGGTAAGTATAGAAATAGTTTCAGTCCCAGGAAAGGACTAGTTTTTATCTCCGAAAATTGCGAAGTTCCCGCGGGATAGTGATAAACTGCGCAGACAGTCGCGGGCTACAGCTAGTAGCCAATAAGGAAGCTGGGGAATTTCATAAATAGGGTACAATTATGTTTATTATGTTTTTTTCTCCGATTTTAGAAATTTTTGCATGGATTTGCTCAGGATCAATTGATCAATTGACTTACTCGTATAATGCTGTAAAAAAATGTCCCCAGTTTTTGCTACAAAAATTAGTGTCGATTTTGTTACCTTCAAACATTAATGTATGAAAAGTAACAAAAGTGATCTCGGGACACTTTTTTTCCCCTCTATAGAATCGCTAGTGCTATCGATTCTGAGTAGATCCATGCAAAATTTTATAAAATCCGGGAAAGAAAACTTAATTGTTCCCTATTTCTGAAATTCCCCAGCTATGACACTGCTAAGGTACCCGTGGTCTTTCCACTCCTGAGACCACATCGCCCGTCTACAAGCCGGTCTTCTCCCCAGGTTCCACATGCAGAGACAGCGGCGGCTGCCGGAAGAGCACGCGCGTTTCTACGCCGCGGAGATATCGCTGGCGCTCCACTTCCTGCACGAGCGCGGGGTCATCTACCGCGACCTGAAGTTGGACAACGTGCTGCTCGATCACGAGGGGCACATCAAGCTCACTGATTACGGCATGTGCAAGGTAACATAACATCTCTATCCTTATGGCAGAGATATCACTGCGTACAGTCAGGGGGCGTACACTCCGCAGTTTGGGCACGATCAACTGGCGCTCCTGCCGGGCAGGTTGTAGGTAGGTTGCGGCTCGCCTCGCACGCTGGCCGCGGCGCGCGTTATTTGTGTTACCTAGTTACCTAGCAACGAACAATGACTACTACAACCCTAATAAGTTCGCGGTGACGTCGTGAACGGCCATGATTGAAACGGTTAAACTAAAAGAAACGCTCTCGCGTAGTAATACGGTTTAATTTTGCATGAATATTTTGCGGGAAATGTGATGGAGTGGGGCTGTAGACTATTATTACCATCGCTGTAGGTAAATATATCAGGAGCGAGCTAGATTGTGCTTTATATGTAAGCGGCTAGAGTTTTTATTCATTTGATCGGCTCCAGAGAGAGAGCCTTCTGTACGTTAGTACTATTACTTATTCTGTGGTACAGTGGCGTCACTATAACGTCTGGGGTCCGTGGCAAATTCACGAGATAGTGTTTCTTCCTCTATATAAAGATGTGCATCGCCCCTCTGTGATCTAGGCCGAGCCAGTTCGATGCTCCCTAAAGCTATGGTAGAGAGATCACCCTATAGTTACGGCCATTGACTGCATATTCTTTCATTTACAGGAGGGCGTGAGACCAGGAGACACGACATCTACCTTCTGTGGAACACCCAACTACATAGCGCCGGAGATACTCCGCGGCGAAGAATACGGCTTCTCAGTGGACTGGTGGGCGCTGGGGGTCCTAACGTACGAGATGTTGGCTGGCCGCTCGCCGTTTGACATCGCGCAGGCCGCCGATAACCCTGACCAGAATACGGAGGATTATCTGTTCCAGGTGAGTGGGAATTAACAAAGGTTCTTTCATCTAAAGACGGTTCTGGTTGAAAGTCAGTGCTGCAAGTGTCTAACACCTCAGCGTAATGCTGAGCCAGCGATCGTTTCACTTTTGCGAAGGCACACACACATTAATACATTGCTGATCTATTTTCATGTCTATGTTTTATATTTCATTTTTGTACAATTATGTGTATGCTTCTACAATTGTGTCTTTCAAAAGAGAATAAATTTCTTCTTTGTTTCTAAATAATTATTTATGAATATTTTAATTAATTATTATTTCGAAATGCATGCTATGTTAAAATTATTATTATTACTGTTTAATATGTCTATTGGAAATAAAAGGCTTTATTATTATTAATGAACACAACCTATGTCTTTTCAGGTGATCCTAGAGAAGACAATCCGTATCCCCCGCTCTTTGTCGGTGAAGGCGGCGTCGGTGCTGAAAGGGTTCCTCAACAAGAGCCCAGCGGAGCGGCTCGGCTGCGGCGAGGCCGGCTTCATGGATATAGTGCAGCATCCGTTCTTCAAGAGCATCGAGTGGGAAATGGTCAGTGACGACAATTAATACAATTTATCCTAAGATTAATCCAGAATTCCTCGGATGGATGGAATAGGTCAACTGAAATAAATATGATTTAATTTTTGGAGTCAAAAATTTTTTTAGAGGTGTTGTGCACTTGTGGCGACACAAGATTGCTTAGCTTGCGTTCTCACTAACACGCGCTAGCTAAGCCGCCTGTAGCGTCAGTAGTCTCTCGCCCGCCACTGTAAACTAACGTGTGCCAACAAGTAATAAATGGAGTCAAGCTGAAGAATATGTATCAATCAACCACCACATCACTTCCCCCACATTGGTGACCCCTGACATTGGACGGACGCAGCCTCCAGTGAGTACCTAATGGAAGTTTTTGGCGAGAGGCTACTCCCTCCTAGCAAGGCCACGTGAAGGAACATGCCACGTGTTTCGCTAAGAGGTCGGCGAAGATTGCCCAGCAGCGTTCCTGGCAGAGTCGTGACACGGCAGGCTCCAGGGAACCTGTTTGGAGGCCAACACCGGACGCAGCTGTAACGGAGCCGCTGCAAACATCGGAGACCCCAGGCAGAGCCGATGCAGCATCCACCGTGACTACTTTCGGCGATCTTCGTACCCGAAACAGGGGAATAAGGTCAAGTCCGGGTCACGTGTTACAGTTCAGTGCAGTGTTGTGCTTAGTGTTAGCATAAGTGATGTAGCCTAATTATTTTTAACGCGTATATTTTAACTTTAGAATAGGGTTTTTGTAACTTGATATTGTCAATGTCCAAGTAACGTGTGCCATTCCGCGAACTGGACCGAGTTCATAAATTGCAGCATCGTATTACCTGTAGGCGAGCGCCGGACTAGCGATTATGCTGAATCCGCTCGGCCCGCGAAACGCTATCGTTTGCAACCGTTGTTACTACTTAGAATAAGATTGTTGATGTCGCCACTTACTTATGTTTTGTTAATTTTCATTGTCTATTTGGTATTTTTGGATTTCTTTTTTTGTTAGGGGGGGGCTACTGTGGCGACACAAGATTGCTTAGCTTGCGTTCTCACTAACACGCGCTAGCTAAGCCGCCTGTAGCGTCAGTAGTCTCTCGCCCGCCACTGTAAACTAACGTGTGCCAACAAGTAATAAATGGAGTCAAGCTGAAGAATATGTATCAATCAACCACCACATCACTTCCCCCACACACTTTTTGTGATGGGTAAAAAATGTTAAACTTTTTAAATTGCTCACCATGTTTGACAATACCACTGCATAAATCTCGGTCGGAACGGCGAATGCTGGTCTTGTATAATAGACGGTGTCGCTGTTGCTCGGCTTTCTAACATTACTCGACCAGCAATCGGCTTTGTGCCGGCCCCTGCAATAATGTATAAATTTATTTGCTATTGCAATGTAAATGTAAATTTAATGTAAATTTAATGTAATGTAAATGTAAATTTAATGTAATGTAAATGTAATGTAATGTAATATAAATGTAATGTAATGTAATGGTTGCAGCTGGAACAGAAGCAGGTGGTGCCGCCGTTCAAGCCGCGGCTGGAGGGCGAGCGCGACCTCGCCAACTTCCCGCCCGAGTTCACCGACGAGCCCGTGCATCTCACGCCCGACAACGAGTTAGTACACGCACATTCTCTCTCTCTCTCTCTCTCTCTCTCTCTCTCTCTCCCCCCCCCCCCTCTCTCTCCCTCTCTCACTCTCCTTCTCACTTAACATTTAAACACAGTATACACCGCTCAAAACCCAAACGAATTCATTATCAAAACTCGAGTAAGATGGTAATAGGACAGACCTGTCACAACGTCCTGTCCCCAAATCTGTTGTAAATATTTATTTTCTCAAACACACGGTGAAATATCGATGATATGTTCCTTATAAATATGCATTAGGCTGCGAACTGTCACGTTTTTGGTGCTAGAGCGCTAAACGACTTGGCATTCAGCCATTAAAAAAAACTGTAGTCTGTAAAGTCGGTTGACGGATGGTTTTACGTGATAACGTCATAAAGAAACATTGATGAAAACTGCTAGCTGTGACGTCACGCGGAACGCGACAACGTGACACTTTTACGTGCGTGCAGCCGGTGTTCATCGATTTATAAGTACTATACATAACTCATATCACGCACGGCCGTCTATATATTTTCGGTCGGCAACCTTTTACTTCCCGGCCTCTATAGTAATATAAAGTCTATTTATTCATGCTAGATACTAAAATGACATTACCTGTCTTGTCTGTTTTTTGCAATTCAAAAATAATGATGTGCCACCACTATCAAAAGTTAACGATAAATTAAATTTAATATAGATTTTTTGTATGTAAAACCTAGTGTAATAAAATAATAAACCTTTAAATTTGCTTGATTATGATAATCGTACTCGTATGTTTTTCCTAAAATAAAACATGACCAAACCTCAAACATTCCAGACCACAAACATTGTCGATGGTTTCGAGTACACCACTAAACAATAAAAGCTGATATCATTATTTCACAATTTGACGTTTGCAATTGTCAATTTCGTATCTATTATAAATAAATAGACTAAACCCTCCAATACACGGAGGAGGCCTATGCCATGAGGCACGTCGAATTTCGCGACAATTTAATAAATAAAAAATAAATAAACGACAATAACAACAACAACAACAACAACATGTACTTACTGAAATTGTAGCGAATTCGGAATAAAAAGGCTTATAAATAAATAAATTAAATAAATAAATAAATAGACTATAGTATCATTTAATGCTTTATTACAGCAACGTGATCGCGGACATCGACCAATCCGAGTTCGAGGGCTTCGAGTACGTGAACCCGCTGCTGATGTCTCTCGAGGACTGCGTGTGACACCACGCCTGCCTGCTGCACCCGTACCACGACCCGCAGGTAAACCACCATCCGAGGGGGGGGGGGGGGGGGGGGGCGTCGACTGGAACCTCCGGAAACCCACAGCAAGCGGGCTTCGCCAGAATGTTTTTAGTGGGTATGCTTCCCCGCCCCCTTTCCGTGCAGAAAGAGGCCGGGGGAGTCCTATAGACACAGCCGGCACAGGGGCGCGGGGTAGTCGACAAAGGCAGGCGCACTACCCAGCCGGAACGCTCTCGGCCCCCTTTGTCGCCTACCCCGCGCCCCTGCACCGCGCGGGCGAGGACACCATTAAGCGGTTGGTTAACGGGACGGTTAGAATCCTGGTAATGGCATATACTTGTGTGATGAGCACTTATATTTGTTCCTGGGTCATGGATGTTTCTATGTATTTAAGTATGCATTACTCTATATAAGTAGAGGAAAAATGAGAAGATATTTTATTTATTTATTTACCGCTACGTACAGGAAATAGTTGCTCGTAAATAGTCGTCTAATTAGCTACTAAGTGCAAGTGCCATAATATTATTATTACATATTACTGTTATTGTAAGAATAAGTTTTAGTTTTAAGACAATTTTATAATAAGTTGCTGTGCCCTTACAGGGTAAGTGTGGAACTTTATACATCTTAACATCTTCGTCACAACATTTTTATGCAATAAAGAGTTTGAGTTTGAGTATGTACATATATCGTTATCTAGTACCCATAACACAAGCCTTACTAGCGCTTACTTTGGGACTAGGTCAGTTTGTGAGAATTGATCAATATTTATATTTATTTATAAATACATATTAAACATGCAAGGCTTGAGAACAAAAAAGTTAACATTAGAATTTTGTTTACCAAATAGGACAGTTCAGTATGAAAAGACCTTAGTACTATTACTTATTCTGTGACTACGCTTTGATTGGTATCCGATCGTCAAACAGTAACGTTTTCCTCCAGGCGTTCGGCTACGGCGAGTCGTCGTCATCGGACTACGACTCGGTGTGCTCGGAGCTGCCGCCGCGGAAGCCCACGCTGCTCCAACACATGTTCTGTCTGCCGCTGAACTGACCCAAACGCAACAATTAGTAACAATAAAGCTCTTGTTTGTCTCACCGGCCATAGCGGTCGTTACAAAGCGAAACACTGCGAAACATTATTAAAAAAAACATCTATGGTACGCCATTTTAGTTCCAGCGATGTTTTAGTGACGTTTCGTCGCTAGCTCAAACAAAAGAGACTTAATGCAAATTTAGTAACGAAACTGACGAAGTAACATCATGGTCTGCTCTAACTTATATTTTTAGCAATGAGTTAGAAGTAGTAAGGTATATTCCGCCATTTTAAGTGATCGCCGCCATTTTAATTGTCTAACAGTTTGGTCGACACCAGTTACAATACTTTAGATAGAGTTTACTTGCTATCATCTCTCATATTTTTTTGTAAAACTGCTTTGTAACGACCGTTAAACAGTGGCACTGTTAGAGAAGTAAATTAGAGCTTTACCCAACGAAGTGACTTTTGAACTAGCTAAAGAGAAACTTAACGAGGGCGCCACTTTCTACGTAGCTCACATTTTTGACGTAACATGCATTCGAACATGGCAACAATTTCGTACGATGTAGAACTTTAGTTCCTGTTTCATCCGTCTTCTTCGTTATGTGGAGAACACATGGCAAATAAGAAGAAACTGAAGGTACTGGGAAAAGTGGGTAGCTCAAAAATTTAAATACCTACTAGCTTCATCTTGACTAATATCTTAAATTAAATAAAGTTATTAGTGGGTAGTTGTTGTTTCTAAAAATGTTCAAAAGTCACCTCAGATGCGTGTGAAAGGCCTTAATCGCTACAACATTTTGTGGCATTATTTTGGTCGCTTATTAAAGTTAAGTATGAATTAACCTGGAAACGGAGAGGTATGTAGCAGACATGGCTTGCCTTGTTATGATATGGTTCGAGTGTAAGGTCAATTGTAAAACATGATAACGATAAGCATCGTTTTTCCTTAAATGTAATGTGTAAATTTTCAAATTTTAGCAGACTGAAGTCGACGAAGACAACATTAATATAGCAAGTGGCACCCATGACGGCATAAAATTTAAATAAGGATGTTTAAAACAAAGTAAACCGCATTTGATTACATTCAGTAATGTGCACTGACTGTAAAGATTCCAAAAAAAATGAACAGTGTGAAATAGGTCAAAAATTTGTATAAAAATACATACGTATGTTTTTCAAACGCTCGTATTCCTGTTTTCATTAAGAGGAAAAAAATAATGGTTTATTGTAAATGCCTTAAATTTTGTCTCATTAATAATTATAACGGGTCCGATATAATATGATAATTTGGAAAATATCATTGTTAAAATCTTGTAAAACAAAACTAAATAAATGAATTGCATCTAATTAAGTAAAACAATGAATCATTAGCCAAATGGCTTTTGAATGGATGTGCATGCTTAAATGTGTGCATTAGCCGTAATTTTCTTTAAACTACTTAAAATGAAAAAAAAAAATACAAGGAATGTTACAAAAAGTGACGTGTTAAAGCCAAGTATACACAAGAATAAATATTAAGGCAAATACATAAATTAACAGATCTTAGCACACCTACTTCTACATCTTGATTATTTTCTTAAAGGAATTGATTGCGTGTTAAAAGGACATCTACTCTAGCTAAGTTTGGTGCTCGATTTTTTATTGCGCATGTCAGTAATTATAATCCTTCAGCATTTAGGGAGGGGCAGAGACCGCGTACACCTTTTCCTATTATTATAATAAATATTAGATCACTTCGAAACACGACCGAAGTTACTTCGGCCCGAAAAACGCTTCTTATGTAAATAAAAAAATAAAGTTATGTCTATGTATTAAAACATAATAAAACTATAAATATTTTTGAAACTATTCTTATCTTTCTCGCGAGCATGTTGAGTGCTCGTGCACCGGATAACAACGTCGGTGTCATAACATCTTTATATGTTTCTTGAGCAATAATATATTGTAGTTATATATCTATATGGGGACAGGTGATATGCTCAATGAATGGCACGTAAGGAATTAAAAGTAGATAAAAAATGTCGCCCCTTAAATGCAGGCGCGTATTTTAGCCCTTCTCCAATATTAGTGTTTCCCTAGGAGCCTAGTTTTACTTAAGCTAGACTTAGCTGCAATACTTTGCAAGGAATCCAGCGTGGCACCCGTGTAAGAACAAACGTGCTTAACCATCAATATCCTTGAAACCTCATTTCTCTTCAAGATAATGTTGCCAATACTTTTAGTATAAATCAAAATTGAACAGATTTCAATTTTGATTTTAAAAGTAGAAATGAAAGTGAAGTACTGCGCCAACGCTATGGAACCGAATTTAAACCCTTGTGTGTTATAAATAAGGACTGTAATTGCTAACCGTAGTCGAGCAGAGTGTACATACGTCACGCTTAAGCAAAGTTTACAAATGCCGAGACGGTGGGCGAGAGTGTGCGCCGTCTTACTTATCCACTTAGTGTGTGAGCGGGACGGGGCAAGCTCGCGAGTACGAGTCTCAGCAAATGTATACCCAGCGTTATTCCTATTGTATTATAAAATTAATGTATCCTTCCCTACCGTAGATCCCGTTCGTTCATAGCTAAACACCACTCGTTTAGGTAGTCAACGAATTTTATAAAATATTATACATGTAATTATAAATATTGAGCACTGAAACAAAATTCGTGTACATTGACAAATGAAAATATTAAAACAATCGGTTATATTATAACAAATTATTGTTAAAGTAGAAGGAAAGACTTATTATATAAAGATATTATGTCGTAATGGGATGGGGAGTGGTGGTGCGCGAGCGCCGATGTCCGCGGACTATTCTAAATAGTGTGTAGTATACTTAGAATAATAACTCGTACAACAATACCAATGATAAAAATACTCGCTGCCTGCGGTACCATGACTCAACGGACGCGCTGGCCCTTGATCATTTATTAACTACCGAGTGCGGGTATTACCAAAACCGCACTGAAAATAGGATTGAAAATTAAAAGAGCTAACAATTACGTAAAAATATGGAATATTATGGTTTGCAATTAAGTGATAAATTAATAATTACTTTGATCATTACCCTGCTTGACTTTAGTACTCGTATCAGTACTTATGATTATAAAGTATCTTCATTTTTTCCATTGTAGCATGTCTGCCATTTCGACTTGATGGCAAAATAAAGAGTAGACTATCACTTTAATGTGGACGGCGCCTTCAAATGTAACCACTAGAAGCACGATGACTGCCGATACATTAAGGATTGCCAATAGCTATCGGTTGAATGTCGATTATCGTTCACTGTTTGTATTTAGCTTACTATATCTCGTGCAGAAGTTGCTTAAATCGCAAGAGCCAAGTTTCACAGCTACAAAATAACTATAATTAGGTGTGTAAATCAGCAAACAAAATGGCAATGCCAATTGTGCAAAGTACCTAGTCAATATTTTTTTGTATTTGATCAAAGTCATAGTCGCATTCATTTTGATTTTGCTGGACTGCAATATCTATAACAAGTTCGTTTTATACCTGGTGTAAATACAATTAAGAGTAGACATGGAATGATGGCCACTTCATATATTTGTATTTGTATTTTTTTTTTAATTGCTTGTATAAATTTGAGTATCTCTATCATCCGTTTTGTACTCTATTAGTCGTGAACGGATTGTAAAATGTTTATATGAGTTATTATTCTAAGGATGTAGGTATCTATTAGACATTTTGCACCGATATTCTAGAGTTCACACGCCTATCGACGGGCTCGGCAAATCCTCATAGAGTTAATTACTGTATCATAACTCTTAACCTCTTTCGTCACCCCTATGGATCTAAATGTATTATTTACATCTTCATCCCATTATAAGTGTTGCCAGTGTTGCCACTGCCGCCGTCGTACCAGGTTTTTTTTTAAGAATGAATGGGTAAAGTTAAGACAAAATAAACACTACGATTCAACTGAGATGGTTGCTTGTTACCATTATGCGTTATTTGAAAAAGCATGCAATGGCTGAGAGAGAAGTATACGCATTTTTATTAAATGACAAAGAATTGATTACGTAATCCAATTTTCATACAAATAACAATGTTATTTGACAACATATTTAAGTCGGTATCGAGTGAACCGTTAGCATGAAGGCTGCGTATATGTATTTACTTTTGGCGACACATCGCTAGTTAGTTATAATCATGCCTAGTCGGCACTGCGAGAAGTTTATGCGAGCGTTTCATTGCGGGCCACGTTACTGTTGAGTTGCAGATGAGCGTGGAAGCGCCGCAATGCAATGTTTACAAGATCTCGGACGTGTAGACTAAGCTTCTCATGTTGGGAGTGGCTTGTTCGAGTTTTGGAGCGTTGTCGGCTTATCCTCGTCTAGTTAACCGAATCGTTGTTGCTAATATTTTAATGTTTTGCCTTTGAGACGAAACTTCAAGTTGTCGGCTGCCTGCGTGGTATTTTGTGTTATTTTAAATTAAGTATTTAATTGTTGTTAAGCAGTATTTTGGTACTATTAACTCTATAGTAAGCGTAATTAGTTAACATTCCAGTGCGTCAGACTCGTTTCGGACGCTATTATAGTACGATTGATATTGATTATGTTCCCAAATATGTTGACACGCATGAAAATCTGTGTACGTGTAATTTGTTCGTTAGTTCCGGGTATTTTCATCTTTTTATACGGTTTGATAGGTTCTAAAAATGTTGAGATTATAATTAAATCATTATGTTATATCTAACTAAAACTATGTACTTTTACACGTTCGTTTTTAAGCCAATTAAGTTTGAATTGTATAGCAAATTCGTGTATTAAATAATGAATACTAACCGCATGACAAATGACATTTAAAACTGTTGATTCTAAACGGAATTGTTGAAACAATTTATTGAGATGTTAAATTCTAAGAACAAATTATGTATCTTAGTTTAAGTTTTAGTTTGTAACCAATGCATCCAATGTATGGCTTGTGTATGATTTACATGGATGATTTGGCAGTATACTTGTACATGAACACCATTATTGTTACTTAAAGGATTCGCGACCGTATTGTCTGGGAGCGTGAGCGACTTCTGTCGATTTAGACTGGATACTTGGGATACTGTACTATTCTGTGCTTAATTGAAAATAAAGAAAGATTAATCTGACTTGTGATTTTTACTTTAACGAAAGCCATGAAAAAAAACATGACTATTCCCTATTAATTCCTAGGCTACCACAGACTCTCACCATAAATAGAGGAGTTATTCCTACCCGCTACCACCAATTTGTCACTAGTGAAAACTGCTCGGGGAAAAAATCCCTTCTTTTGCCAACTAATGGGAATGAAAATTCACAACTGTCACCACTAACTACTGGGATTTTTATACCACCAAGTATTTTAGTGGTAAATAATGGGAAAAATATTACCAGTTTTTACCACCGAGTACTTCAGCCATATTTACGTCTAAAATTTTTAGACTAATAGGTAATTGACTATGAATAGGTTTATGAATCAAATTGGTTCAAACAAACTGAATAAAAGAGAGCGTCCAATCACATATTTTTTATTTAATAATAACACTTGAATATAGCGATGGATGGCTATACAACCTACAAGGAATAAATAATGGCTAAACAAGCTCTTGATCACCGAGTTATGCATTCTAATCTAAATATCTGATTTTACCAAAACAACTAATGAACCGAATACAAATTGCACACAATTATTCGATATGTTATCTATAACAGCGACCTCCACAACCTATTTAATTAAAAAGTCAATTCAATATAGGATTTCATCAAAATAACCAAAGATTTGATCTCCATTTGACGTGACTGAAAGAATACAACAAACTGACGCATAATAATTATGAACGATTCCGATAACATATTACATACAGCCACTGAAAACATCACAATATTGTATTAAAAATATAATGAATCGCTTAATAACAAAAATAGTGTTAATACTATCAAAATACTGGATTACAATCTGTTATCAACTAATTCACTTGTATAAATTAAGTACTCTAACTGAAATGCAAAAAAATACTGTCAATTTTATAATTTAAGTACAATTCATGTGAAGGCAATAAGAAACTACCTCGAAATAAAATACTTAGAGATTTCTTTGCTTAAACTAAAGCTAGCCAGCCAGCTAAAATAAAATAAAAAAACTGTCGTATACAACATTCTTAGAAATACAAACTTTAACTGAACATAAACAATACATATTTTGACATGACGCAACAATATGGAATGGATAACAACATGAATTAAAGTTTCATAGGTATAAAAGTTTAAAATATTTTCAACTACATAATAATATCGAGTTTTACCAACCCCTCGTAATTCCCAATATTCTTTGATTACATTTCAAATTCCGTTTATAAATGCCTACTAGGTAAACAGAGATATGTAACACATAAAATATCAGAAGAATTCCAGAAAATGGTGAAACAGGCCTATTTTATGTGAAGCTACAACAATAAAATTATAAAGTAAAATACACAAATAATCTAATTATAGTGATAGTCTATTCCACTGTGATATATAACATTTTAGAAATAATACCGCACAACACACCCACATAAATACAGGATGGAAAAAACGAGTTTTAGCATCCTGTATTATACCTACACTAGCCCTGTTCACACCAACCACACCGATCTGAAGCACATCACATCGCTAGCTTAGGTACGAAACCTTCTTGTGGCACATGCAAAGTAATTATAGGTGGCGGCACGGCACGTAAGTCTAACGTGGAGGGGATTAACTGCCGTATGCCTGGCTCAAGATACAAGGCCTCTTTTCTGACAAGGGCCCGGGCTCAGGGCTGCTTCAGTCGTCGTTAACATTATCATCGTCATCTTCAGAATCGTCAAAGTCATCTTCGGAACTGTCTTCTTTGACGTGAATAACAAATTCCTCTGTAAGCAAGTCCACAACATGGTCACTTACTTATTAAATCAATATTTTTAATCTTTATTGTTTTTTTACTGAAGTACTTCTCTTGACCTTTGGCGAGGGGTCGCGACCCACTGATTGAAAAACACTGCATCACTGATTACACAAATCAGTTTCATATTTCCAGTCTTAATAATTTGTTCAATTTGTTTTATGTGGTTCAAATCTACAGTGCCGCTATCCGAGTGCCTGAGTAACATTATATTCGTAGTTTCGTCATTATGACTTATAATCTGTTTCAAAGAATCAATTAATTCATCAGTTTCGGTCTTTAAAAATGAATGCACGTCATATACCATTTTTCGTGCCTGTTTTCTCAAAACGGTATTTCTTCTAGGCATATTCACTGTTTAAAATCACAAATAAACACAAACTCAATGAAAACAAACAATAATAGTCAGCAAAATACCAAACTCAAACTTAATAGAAAACATCAACAGTAATAACAACACAATTTAGAACGCGACTGTACAGCAGGAAGTGAGCGGAGCGTCGCATGCGGTGCGCGCGGCAGAGTACGACTGGAGAGCCAATAAGCGCTTACGTACGCCCGCCCGCCCCCCTGTACTCCCCCCGCGATACCTTATTTTCGACTACTGCGCATCAACGGTCATCGCTAGACTTACGTGCCGGCACTTGTATCTATGAATTGTTCAGTGACTGAGAAGTCTGAATTGCTACGACTGTTAATCTATTCAAACCACCAATAATTTTAAATCAAACTGTAGCGTTTGACAGCGGTTGGTGTGAACCATAATTTGTAAATGTACGTAAAAAATATTGACACAAGCGAATTTGGTAAATCGTCCAAAACTACGGCATCTCTATTTATTACAAAAGTATCAAGACCAAGACATAGGACATTGGTCATATTTGGTCGTTGAGATTTTGATGTATCATATACATCATAATTCGAGCTAATTCAGATAAAAAAACACCTTAAAAATAACTAAAACGCTATACTCTCACCGCCAGTACACAACACAACCCCGAATGAATTATAAAACAGTAACCAAATAACACAAAGTACCCAAAAGTCTCCATAGAGCGTCCTCACTGAGAGTATTGCCTTAACGCCGAATGCTCTAAGTGAGGACGCCGCTTAGTGCTTGCATAACTAGATTACAAAAGAGAGCGGTGTTTGTGCTATATAGATGATTAGGTATGTGTAAATAAAGATAAACCGTTATGACCATGCGGAATTACATCGAAACTAATAACTGACACTGAAATGCGTATTCAAATATGGTATTGTTGGTGTGTTTAGTGATCGCCGTTTGCAATCTTCTGTTTCTTCGCCGGTGGAGCGTTGGAGAAGAGGCGACGGGTGCGGAGGTCTGACATCAGGAAAGGCACCTGAAATGACGTTATAAATTTACCCCATTACTAAAGAACCGGCCAAGTGCGAGTCGGACTCCCGGACGAAGGGTTACGTATCTATAAATATCAATAAACCAGTGTAAGCAGAACCCTGCTCCAACGCAAAATGTAAGCAGTGTGGGATCACTTTATAGCAGAGGTTCCCAAACTCTTTTGTTCCATAGACCACTTTCAAAATTTTGCTGGATCCGGTGGACCCCCAGCTACAGCCAGACCAGCTACATTACCACTAATTTCTAAACTAAATCTCGAAAAAAAAATTAAGATTAGCTCTATAATCTATGGAAACTTGCGTTGTTGATGAGTTTCAACGATAAATTAACAGTTTTCGAAAAAATTGGTTAGAATTGATTGCTTGATAGGGTTAATTATTTGAAAATAAAGTCGACTTAACAAATTTTCAATTAAATTATATTTTTGTGCTGCGAGTGACTCCATCCTACTTTACTTTCTTGAAATCTATAATGACTCACAGCACAAGAACCAATCAATTCTCACAAACTTTATTCAATTTTCATGCACCCCCGCTTGCGATTGTGGACCCCCATTTTTGGTCACGTCCAACGTAGACCCCCGTCGAGTCTTCCGTGGACCCCTGGGGGTCCACCTGGACCACTTTGGGAACTACTGCTTTATAGCATCGGAATCAGCTAGCTGTCACATTCATACAAGAACTGTCAAAATGAACACGATGGCGATTGCGAGCGAGTTAGACAATAAGCCTACTTGATTGATAAACTAACCTTATGCTCCAACTGTAGATGATGATTGGGAGGCAAGCCCAGCGCGGCCCGCATGATGTTCTCCAAGGCGGCGCGTTGCTTGAACAGAGCGTTGACCACGGGAGCGCCCGCGGGCACCATGGGGGCCTTCAGCAGGTAAGAGAGGGACGACAGCACACTATGGAGCCCTGTCCATTCTGGGAAGCAAAAACCCGTTTTTATTACATACATACATACCGTTACGCGTCTTTCCCACAGGGGTAGGCAGAGACTACTTTGTTCCACTTGCTACGATCCTGACATACCTCATTCGCTTCATCCACATTCATCAATCTTCATACATGCTCGTCGGTTTAGGGTACTCTTGACCTGACCTTTTTCCAAAACGTCCCCAATTTGATCACGGAACGTCCGTCTAGGCCTTCCCCTCCCAACGCACCCATTCACACTCCCCATATAAATCTTGTTTAGTTAATCTTCTTTCATCCATCCTCTCTACGTGACCAAACCAACTAAGCATACCTTTTTCTATCCTAATCACTATATCCTCTTTCACACCAGCACGTTCCCTTATCACACTATTTTATTAAAGTGAATTTATTTTGCTATCGCCTCAAATTTTTTCGTCCTTCAATCGCATGTCGCATTACAGCCAGCCGCGGGGTGGGCATAAAGTGACAGGCGCTCGGCAGAGCAACCAAGGCCAATATAGCGGCGCCCATAGCTCGCATCAGCAGACCGTGTAGCGATTGTAATTATGTATTCCGTACTCTAATACGTAGATTGAAATTTAAATTTGTAGTTTATTATCTTGTCTACTATTGGTTTTCTATTATCATTCTCATTTTCTAGTTATTAAGTTAAGATTAAGTAAGCTTTAATAACCTTAAAAAATCGAATAATTTTGCGAAAAATTTCAGTTAGATAACTAAAAAAGTTCCACTCGCTTCGTGGTTTCATAAAACCACTAATTCATTTTTGTCATTGACTTTAAGAAAAGGTGCTCAATTCGGGTTTTTCACGCGGAAGATACGTTCCCCCTAGTAAACTAGTTACCAAATTCGGTTAAAACCTCGGAAGGGCAAATCCACTGTGATGATTGGTTACCTCCGTGAATGGACGTAATACAATAAACGGGACTGAGCACTCGCAGCTGATAAACGAGCAGAGCGAGATAGTTCGTAGGGAGGAGTGTGTCCCTTTCTAACAGGGTGACAATAAGATTTTTGCTATGTGGGACAAAATTAGATCTTGCAATCACAAGAACGCACAATACACGAATTCATGGTCAACGTAATGTTAGAAGGGTTACCATTAGAAATAAAAAAGCAGACTATACAAAAATATATCTTTTATTATTTATTTAATACAACAAAATTAATGAATTTATAGTACGCTAACTTAAAACTGTTAAAATAACATGAAAATAGTATTTTAATGGTGTTTCAACGGAGTTTTTTTAGGCTAAACTTTTTGATCACGTTGTGATCAAGCCAATTTTTTTAGGCTGGCAAGATGAAAGAACGAGACACACTCCTCCCTTGTCGCTATCCCTGTCGGTGCAGATTAGCCTCTGTGTACGGCGCAACACAAAAAGATACTTTCTGCCCTTCATTAGTTCATTTTCGTAAAAACAAGTTTTCAGAGTACTCAGTCCTGTTTATTGTATTACGTCCATGCCTCCGTGTTCCCCCCTTCATCGTCATCTCCAGCCTATATACGTCCCACTGCTGGCCGCTGGCCTCCTCTCAGAATGTTCCCCCCAAGTTAACCAATTATCAAGTCTCGTTTAATATCATTTAAATGAATCCAACCACCTGTTAAAATACGCTAGAACAATATTAAAGCACCTTGGTCTCTTGTCTTGTCTGTATCGTTGTACAAATCAACGCACGTAAAAAGAGCTGACGTCACCTGCGCATGAGCGAAATACGGACCAAATTAGAGCGGCGGGGGACGCTACTATACCAGATGCGCAAACGTATCCCCTCCACTAGCCACCCGGAGCTCTTTACGTGCGTCGACTTATAGTTCAGGGAAGCATCTCACTGACCTTCAGTGCCCTTCCTCTGCAGCGCCAGCCTGGAGAACAGCTCGGCCAGCAGGGCCAGGTCCAGGATGAGCGGCACGGCCAGCAGCGAGTCCTCGCACGTGTTGTGCACCACGATGGTGTTGGTGCCGTGGAGGAGGATCTCTGACGTGTACTCGTCCATCGCGCGTTTTGAATCGCCTGCAACAATTAAGGCACTATGTACCCTCGGGAAGCAGAAAACTATACCGCTTAAGAGGGTGCATTCGTGCTGAGCTCGCAACGTCGCATTTTTGGTGATTTTTTGTGATTATTTCACAGATATTGATTGAAAGTATCAAATATCCGTCTGTAGTGCACTTCGTTTTTAGTGTATTAATGTGTCTAATGCAATGATTAATGGTGATGGACTTTTATTTTCGTATTAAAGGGATAAAATACTATATCTCGTCTAATAAGAAAATAAAAGTCCATCACGGTGAATTATTGCATTAGACACATTAGTACACTAAAAACGAAGTGCACTACAGACGGATATTTGATACTTTCATTCAATTTCTGTGAAATAATCGCAAAAAATCACCAAATATGCGACGTTGCGAGCTCAGCACGGATGCACCCTCTTAAATGAGTCCTCGCTCGTACCGGGGCGCGGGGTAGGCTTGCGCGGGGCCTCAGTGCGGGCGGCAGGCGCACTCCCCGCCTGCGCCACTCTCGGTCCCCTTTGTCGTCCTACCCTGCCCCCCTGTACCCGCGCGAGCGAGGACTCTATTAAACGGTCGGTCTATAGCTGATAGCTAGCCGATTCGCGGCTTGGGCGCATAACGTCCCACTCGCAAAACGTCTTCTCCGCAAATGGTCCATTATGTAAAATACCCCATTCGCAAAACGTCCCTTTCTCAAAAGGTCCCTTCTGAGAAAGCCCCTTTCACTACCTACTTTCAGTCCTACCTTTCAGTCCCTACTGCACAACGTCTCTTTCGCAAAACGTCTCGTCTGCGAAATAACCCATTCGCAAAATGTCCCGTCTGGAAAAAGCTTGTTTCAGTAGAGACTAGGAGTCTTCTCATGGGATAAGAGATGGCTATTTTGCGAAAGGGTCGTTTTGCGAACGGGTCATTTTGCGAAAGGGACGTTTTGCGAACGGGACTTTATGTATGTGAAGGGACGTTTTGCGAACGGGCCCTTTTGCAGAAGGATCGTTTTGCGTAAGGGGCATTTAGGAAAGGGACATTTCGCGAAAGGGACAAAGGGACATTATGCAAGTGGGACGTTATGCGCCTAAACTCGATTTGCTTTACACGGCCAAGTTACAAACATGGTCACCTCTCGACAAATCCCGTTTCGCGACTGTACCATTCACTTACCAACGTAGGGCACATATTTAATGACGACGACGTGATCCGGTTTCTCGCCCGGCCGGTACACTATCCGGTTGCTGTCAACCATGTCGTCGACGACGTTGCTCTTCGTGATCTCTTTGGAGCGGAACTGTTTCGGCGCTGAGAGGTTCTTGCCGTCGTTGTTGCCCAGGTGGTTGTAGCTGACGATCGACACCGGCTTTAAACCTGTAAAAGTGGAACTATGATGTAGCAACTATATCTCATTCAAAATAGGGTCGCCATTTCAATAAAAGACTTTTATTATAAGATCTGAACGATGCAAAAAAAGTAGAGATGTACCGACTAGTCGGTAAAGCCGACTATCCGGCCTCATTTGTAGTCGGCGACTAGTCGGCGAAATGTGCCGATTAGTCGGCAGGTCGGCACTTTATGGATCACAGGAAAACGAGACTTTACATGAATCACCATCAATATCGTCAAAAAATGTCCACACACGCGCTTTCCTTTTCGACAAATCAATTGCTCTAATCGAATGTTCAAAAAGATATAAATCAATAATAATCAAAAATTAAAACATAAACAATAAACAATAAATCATCGCATTAAATTTGTAAAACGATTTCTAACTTGATAATTTTATTTTTCAACTACCTGTCGCCCGCGACTTCGTCTTCAAATGATACGTTTATCGCTATCCCGCGGGAAATACGCAATTTTCCGGGATAAAAAGTAGCCTATGAGTTATTCCAGACTATGGTTTATCTCTGCTCCAAATTTCATCCAGATCCATAAAGCCGTACTGGCGTGAGGCACTTGTCCCACCGCTGGCGAGTAGCCAGAAGCGAGCGTTTTTTAGTATGGAAATTTTGTCGCTTTTGTCGCCGGGCGACGAAAGTTCCATACTAAAAAACACTCGCTTCTCGCTACTCGCCGGCGGTGGGACAAGTGCCTGAAAGAGTAACAATCATCCATACATCCTCACAAACTTTCGCTTTTATAATATTAGTTAGGATTCATCAAACAGATTTATATGGGGAGTGTGAATGGGTGCGTTGGGAGGGGAAGGCCTAGGCGGACATTCCGTGATCAAATTGGGGACGTTTTGGAGAAAGGCCAGGTCAAGAGTACCCGAAACCGACGAGCATGTATGAAGAGATTGATGAATGTGGATGAAGCGAAAGAGGTATGTCAGGATCGTAGCAAGTGGAACAAAGTAGTCTCTGCCTACCCCTGTGGGAAAGAGGCGTGACGATATGTATGTATGTATACATGTATTCATCAAACCTGCACATACAGGTTCTACTTACCAGCAGACACGAGGAAGTCGACGAGCACCGACTTGAGCTTGGTCTGTCCCGACTTGAAGTCGTCGCCGGCCACGAACACGCTGCTCTTTTCGGCGCGGTCCACTACGCCCTCCACCAGCGTGTTCTGCGGCGAGCCGTTGATGTAGCAACACTGCGACCACAGATAAGCAAAGTTAGTTTAGTGCCACTACAAGTACGGGACGAGACTTAATTTAAACTATGGATGTCAATCACAGATCACGCGATATTTCATAGGGAAATCTTATTACCACATCTCTTTGTTTTTGCTCTGTTACATCACATGAATGAATTAATGAATCAATGAAATTCATTGAAACGCATCGTAGACAGTAACTATAACAATGATCAGTAAAACCAAATATTTACATAACAGCAAAATTTTTATATTTTTAATTTCATTTAAACTGCTGTTAAACACATTACCCTCATTTGCGTAACGCAGCCGGGTAAAAATTACTACCCCAATCGTATGTGACGAATAAAAGTCTTTGATCGGGTTTGGCACAGGGCTCTTCTCTCCAAGCTTCCTGCGTACGGAATACCTGGGAAGTTTTGCTCTTGGGTGGCCAGTTTTCTTTCAGATCGGAGCATCAAGTCGTAGTCGACGGCTCATGTTCCGATTTAAAGCCTGTGAATTCTGGTGTCCCACAAGGTTGTGTGCTGTCCCCCACGTTATTTCTTCTGCATATCAATGACATGTTGGGTGACACCAATATTCATTGCTATGCAGATGACAGTACTGGGGATGCGCTATATACCGGTAGCGCTTCATTCCCAGGGAGCACGTCACTGAAAGCCGGAACATACTTGTGTCTCAAATCGAGATCATGCTGAAGCAAGTTTCGGATTGGGGTAGACTCAACCTGGTTCAGTTTAATCCCCAAAAGACACAAGTATGCGCGTTCTCCACAAAAAAGGATCCCTTTACTGTTTCGCCTTGTTTCGAAGGCACCCCCCTTGATGCCAAGTTGTCTATCGGGGTCCTGGGTGTCGACATTTCGAGTGATGTTCAGTTCTGTGGTCATTTGGAAGGCAAAGCTAAATTAGCTTCTAAAAAATTGGGGGTGCTCAATAGAGCGCACATGGAGTACTGTTCTCATCTCTGGACCTAAGTACCAAATCCTTCCATTTGACCGCATTCAACGCAGAGCTGCTCGAATTGTCGATAACCAGGCACTTTCTAGTCGGCTCGATTCTCTGGCTGTGCGGAGAGATGTAGCATCCTTCTGCATATTGTACCGAATATATCATGGGGAGTGCTCCAATGAACTTTTCGGATTGTTGCCTGCGGCTAAATTCCACTACCGCACTTCGCGGAATCGTCTGTCCTTCCATCCTCAACATCTTGATGGTTGGCAGTCAAGTACCGTGCGTTTTAAACGCAATTTCCTTCCTCGTACGACGAAGATCTGGAACCAACTTCCTGCTGCAACATTCCCTGAGCGGTACAATTTAGGGATCTTTAAAAAGCAAGCGTTCCTGTTCTTGAAAGGGTCGGCAACGCACCTGTGATTCCCCAAGTCTTGCAGGTGTCCATGGGCGATGGTGATTACTTTCCATCAGGTGACCCGTCTGATCGTTTGCCCCCTCTTATATGTATAAAAAAAAAAAAGCGACGGGTAACACTCCGGTAGTGCCGGAAAAGTGAAAACAGCTGCTTAGATTAAAGTAGATTTTAATGTTGTAATGTGTTTAATGTTGTAGTGTCGGTGAAGGAAACATCGTGAGGAAACCTGCACACATCTGCAAAGAAATTCAATGGTGTGTGTTAAGTTCCCAATCCGCACTGGGCGCGCGTGGGAACTATAGCCCAAACCCTCCAATACACGGAGGAGGCCTATGCCATGAGGCACGCCGAATTACGCGACAATTTAATAAATAAACGACGATAACAACAACAACAACAACATCTACTTACTGAAATTGTAGCGAATTCGGAATAAAAAGGCTTATAAATATAAGAAATGTTGTAACCTCCATGAAGCTCAAGACGCGTACCGTACTGGCCGCTTAAAAAAAACGTTCGTATTATCTATATTAACAGACCTCTAACAATGTGCTGCTGCCCTAGTACTTTCGCTCCACGACTCAACAAAAAAACACTTCAATAATCGAACGCGATTCATTCGTATTTCAAAATAAGCTCTTAGAGGATCTGATATCCTGGTAAGTACTTAAACTCTCCCTCCGTCTTACGCCTGATGCGAGTTTATCATTTTTTACCCGTCCCAAAAAGTGCTCAACGCCGCTAAAGTTTTACTTCAAAATTTGTTAATTTACCAATTACAAAATGGCAACTATCAACATACAGTTCACTTGTCACATCAACACAACGAAACATGTATAGATGATGATTTGTGCCGACAAACCACATAGTGTCGGGCTTCAGGCACTCACCCCCTCGTCGATGGCGGCGAGCGCGAACACAATGGACGGCGATATTTCCGGCTCGTTGTTGCGGAGCGCCTTCTCGATGTTCTCTGATGTGTCGTGAATGCCCGCCTTTACTTCACAGAATCTGAACAGTATACACGAGTTAGGATGGCTATGGATGTAAGGTCTTTTCATTCTGAACTGTCCTATTTGGTAAACAAAATTCTAACCTCAATGTACAATTTTTTGCAAAGTATTAAGTGTATTATGCTATCAAATATACCTGAGGCAATATTTTGTACATAGTTTTTATTTCCAGTTCCTTTATTTACGATGAAATAGTTAAACAATAACAAAAATAGAGAAAGAGGTTTTGAGGTTAGAATTTTGTTTACCAAATAGGACAGATAAGAATGAAAAGACCAACTCATCTCAAACGGCGCGATCAGAAGCATAATTCATTCATTTATTCATTCATCTTTTTTACCGTGTACTTGACTTTACAATGAATAAATGAATAAATTAAATAATTATTCATCAGGTGACCATAGGGGCTCTTTCCTCGAGCAACGTGTAGTGATTGCCATACAGTGAGGAAACGCAGCCAGCCTTATGGGCTTCCTGCCCAATGGCAGCGACCTGGACGATATTTGTAAATATAGGTTTTCTAAACGACACTGAAAATTAGAACACATCGAAAAATCCGAAAAGTAAAGCTATGGTCGGGAATCGAACCAGGGTCCTCGTCATTCCGTGACGCGTGCTATACCCTTACACCACCGATAACAGATAAAGGTATTTAGGATTAGATTAAGGTAGTTTAATGTTTTTTTATTTTTTCCCACCCGATTTCGTCTAGATGCCTCAGCAGGCCTACTCCGAAGTAAAAAAAAACTAATTTCGTCTCATACTGTTCAGCTTACACTATCTATCTAATACTTTTAAACGAGCAATACGGCTCCAACGATTTTCATGAAATCTTCATGAAATTTAATGTACACCAATGCAGGAGGTTTGGGGGCGATAAATAGATCTAGCTAGGTTTCATTTGTAGAAAACGTAACAAAAAAAATACATCCAGTCATCCAGGTACTATTCATAAATAGAAGAAAGAGTGGGAAGGTATGATACTAATTTCAGAGTAACCCAGTACAATACAGTATATATACACACAGTACACACACACAGTGCACATGGTACAGTATATATTATATTACAGTAACATAACACAATGCTCGTCAGTAACAACACAGGTTACGCAACGCAGCCTTTTAATTGACGCATCGCATGCACTCTAAGTTAATGGGAAGCGCGAGACGTGCAATCATTTTGCAGAGCGCTTGTTATAACCGTTTAGCCTTCCGAGAAATAAATGTTTCTACTTATACACTTTAGCTTGATGGCGAACTCATTTGAAATTTACGAGCTTTTCGGTGTAGGGAAACATGGTGAGGAAAGCTGAATGAACCTGCGATCTTGTATCCTGCACGCTTATTACGTAACTAGCTCGCAATCGCCACCGTGTTCATTTTGACAGTTCTTGTATGAATGTGACAGCTAGCTGATTCCGATGCCAATTGTCAGCCCATACAAATGTCAAAATGAACACGATGGTGGGGTGCGAGTCGGGTTACCTTCGCGTGTGGTCAAGAGCTGCGGTTCGTTTTTGGATTCGTCCGAGGGGAAGAGCAGTGCTTGGTCCGGTGCACCCTGGGCTTCGGTTAATGATTTCCTGGCGGTCTCCGTGGGATATCATTGTCCGTTGGCTAAGAGCCCGACAGGGGGGGAGGGGGTCGTTTGACCGTGTTCTACCGTACAACGTTGCCGACATTTTTATGTCACAAGATTTTTTAATACTGTATTTTTTACTTTGACATTGGCGAAATCATCGCATCGATCGATGGGGCCATATTATTAAAAGAAGAAGAAGAAGAAGAACACGATGGTGATCGCAAGCAAGTTACGTAAAAATAATAAGCCTGCTGGTATCTTGTATCAAAGCTAATAAACGTCTTGTCTTGTCTTGTCTTATCATTTCAGCAATGGTCCGCATATATCATAGTCTAGTCAAAACTTTTTTATTATTATAAACTGACCAGCGATTGACCCCTTCTCACCTGATGGTTTGTGCAGATGAGACCGAAGATGTAGCTCACTGGTTCAGCCTGTTAACTCTGGATTTGAATAGTCCTAAGTTATACATACATACATAAATGAGGTCTTTATGCCTTACGGGGTAATCTGTTTACCTCTGGGTAACAAGACCTAAAGGCCACGTTTATCAAAAGCTTTTATTTAAACAAGTTTTTTGTTGTTAGACCCATTTTTTGTGGTCGAAATGATTTGAAATTCGGTACACCTATAGAATGGATGACATCGTGGGCAGTCATCAAAAAAAGGTTGTAATTAAAAATGAAATTTTTAACAAAAACTTAGGTAGATTTGTAATTGATTTTCTGAACTTAATGGTCTAATGGGGATCGATTCGATATGTCTAATTTTGCTCTGACCAAAACGTATTCCTTTGGGTCCTACTATTCTTACAATTAAAATATACTAAACACATTTATTTTCTTCTACAGTACATACAGTAAGGTTGGGTTACTTTTACCCAACTTAGGGTACCTAATTCTGGTCCAATCCCATATTTTTTGACAAGAATCATAAAAACGCTTGAGGTTAGCTGCAACCAATCATAATATGGCACATTACCATAATAAATCCTGGACCGAGTTGATCCCAAAGGCCAAGGTCAAAGTAACCCGGCCTTAGGGTATATAGGTAAACATTAAAGTTAAACATGAAAAATGTGTATCATAATAATATTTTCTAAAACTATTTGCATTAACACGATGTTTATCCCTGATAAGATTAAAAATCTTGTAACTTTTAACCACCACAAAATAACACACAACTCAACTCTTCAAAACTCTTCTCTAACTTAATGGATTTAAGTTGAATTTCAATTTGAAAATCGTTATCAGAACAATCTAAGCAATCTAGGCATAACGATCCAATTTAACAATGTATGCAAAACGCGTTTTTTTTACAACCGTGAGTCATTCATAGACTTCATAGTCATCAAGCCACAGTTTAAAGTATAAATCCAGTATGTGATCTACAAACGTCTGCATTCACATAAGACACTAACGATGGATTTGGATTATGCGACAGTAATGGTCGACGATGCCGGAGAAAGAGCTCTATAAGATATACGAGACAATTTCTTACACCCTATGCGCTTCTTATGAAACTAGCGACAGTTTAAAACGAAAGGACTTATGCTTATTTTTCTAAGAAACGCGCCGAAAGCAGTCAGTTTTTGGTCACGTCTCAGTCATTTTAGAGTCGATCTAATTTAACGATAGCGTTAGTGACGTCTGGAGACCCGTGGCCTTTTCCAACATAAGGAAGTGCATCATCTTCCTCTCCTGTGCTAGAGCCAGTTTGGGGCCCAACAGAGCTAGGTTCCCGTGGCATTTTGCCAGTTCTGCCACCCTTTAGTTACGCCACTGAATAGTGTATGCTAAATCTGTACTAACTATGAATTCTCGCGCGATTTTAACCAAGCGGGGGAAGGAGAGATAGTTTTTAGATGACTTACTGGGTTTATACTGCTGTCATTACAACCATCACGTGTTCTTAAAGTCAAGCAATATCTTAACTCAAAAAAACTTCAAATCCAATTTCAATGCAACACAGGCGCGTAAGCGTCAAACAGTCTTGGCTTAAAATTAAACAAATTTATATTATATTCGTTCGGAATAGAGTTCTCAGAAAGAGTCAAGGTGAGTGGTCGCGTGTTCTGACAGGTTTTTGTCAGAGTTCAACGATCTTTGGATGGCGGTTATTGTCTTTTGCACGTGTCGGCAAAATTAATGCTGGTCCAAATTATTTTTATGTGCAACAGTACAAGTATAATGACGAATGGAATTTTACGAAAACTTTTGCGTCATGTTGGATAAATAACAAACAATATACATATTTACTTATATGTGTAAGACTCATGTCTAGAATTAAGTTTGTTGGCTAAAATGCTATTTTAAAGTCAGTATAATACGTATAATATTTTAGATGATTACGAGTATAAATAAGTACCTTTCAATGGTGTTTACAATTTTTGTTCGTCTGTTAATTTAAGTTGATCTTGGAAACTACCGAACGAATTTTGGCGTTCTCGCTGATAGAATAAGTTTAGCATAGGTACTTACCTACTTATATTCAGGTTGCATCAAAATCTGATTCCAGAAGCAAAATATACACATCAAAATTATTTAGGGAGTCAAATATACAATTTCATACGCGTTTGATCCTTATACATTTTTATATTATTCCCCACGCGGACGAAGACGCGAGCGTCAGCTAGTTAATACTAAATAAGACGTGTGCTGTCAGTATATAGAATAGAATCAGTATAAGAAAAATAGAATAAAGGTACGTCGCCTATACACTTAGGTTCAGAAACTAACTGTAAAAGTTGGTAGAGTACCTAATCGAAGCTAAAGACAACTCCGTAGTTAAGTGCTTCGCTGGTTCGGCCCTCGCTTTAGCCGATCGAAAATAGACCGCGCGGTACTTCAAATACTTACCTAGCGACGTACTATAATATTAACGCTTTAAATAACATATCTATAAATAAACATGTCTAAAATTCTTTTTGTATATGGTAACTGTGTGCAGGGATTGTATGGCTTGGTTTTTTCCAACGTTCAGGCGGGAGGGAGCTTCTTCACCCTCATTGTTGGCGACTGGCTGGGTTGGAGCCTCCTTTAGTACACAGTTTGTATATTTCTTAAGTTACATTTTTAGTGTTTTCTCTGTGATGACATCAACTTTTGAGACAGTTGCTCAGTCAGATTGTTAGCGTAAATAGCTGATTCCTATTCAGCTCCTAGATACTTTGTTTTTGTGTTAGTTTATGTTATTCCAACGAGCATTTCATGTTTTACTAACCTAAATATTAAGTCTTATTGTTACTAACATTATATTATATGGATATGGATTATTTAATTAATTTTTATCTGAAATAAATAATTTCATTTTCATTTTCATTAAACCATTTGAACCATAGCGGAAACTATTTTAAATTCCGTCATCAACACTCTGTTGTTAGCCATGCGTTCCCTCCGGGGTTGCGGGTGTCTATGGGCAGTGGTAATCACTTACCATCAGACGACCCACTAGCTCGTTTTCCTTCCTATTCATATTTTTTTAAAAATGGGCCCGCACAAAGTAGTTCGCTATCCTTCCCATCTTGCTCGCTCCTATCTGTATTTCCGGAAAGATGGAACCTAAGGCCCTAAGGCTCTTCAAGGCCAGCACGGCTAACAGAAATGCGCGCGAGTGCTGTGTCGCACGCGAGATGGACTATCTGTATTTTTCTTACTGTTCATTCTAGAAAGAGACGCGCGATAGGTACAGCTCTCGCTTGCTCTTGTCCTAGCCGTGCAGGGCAAATAGTCTGTCCCTAGAGATAGGTAGGAGTCAATCGCTGGTCAATTCAACGCCCAAAAAATAGATCAGCCACTTATAAAAGTATACGCTAATCGCGTGTCTCGTTTTAAACGCTCTAGTCAGAAAAAGACAAGTACGTACATTTAATAACGTAATTATGCGTCAGTCTAAGGAACAATATACGTCACATGCGTAGGAATCGTACGATGTTACGTGTGACTATCGTCATCCGCTATAACGCGTAGCGCGCTTAAACTGAAACGGTTTTATTAGTCATTGTTTAATGTAACTCGTACAAGGATTCAATTTTAACCTGCTATCTTAAAGTATTCAAGGATGAGTAGGTTAGTAGAAGTATGCGTCATAAAATCAAAAAGCCAGGGCCCTATTTTATAAAGCTACATACAAGTTACAATTTGCAAGCGGAAGTCTCTATCTAACACATAGGGTCAGAAAGAGACTTCCGCCTGTAAATTGTAACTTGTATGTAGCTTTATAAAATAGGGCCCAGGCCATCTTCGAAACCGCTAACTTTGCTTTTGAATCTGAAACTTTGAATTTGACCATTAAAACTCACCTTTCAGTGTTGGCTGTCCACAGAACTATAACTTTGTCCAGCTTCTGACGATCCTTGAAGTCCTTGATGTCAGCACGAATTTGCAAATACTGCTCGTATTTCGTGCCACGAATGAGATTGGTCGCTCTGTCAGCCTACATAAAATAAACAGAGGATATTATTTATTTGCATTACAACGCAAATATACAGTCGAAAAAAAACTTGAAAGCTAAAAATAGTATCATACCATATCGTATGGCAAATATGAACGCAGCTGCACAAAGTAATAGGAACATTTATACAAAAGTTTATTCAGAGATTAGATAATAATTTACGTGAGGTTTTTTTATTACCCCGTTTATTAAAAAAGTTTAAATATACGTAAACTAGCGACCCGCCCCGGCTTCGCACGGTATATTATGCATGTATTATACATATAAAGCTTCCTTTTGATTCACTTTATCTTCGATTTTATATTTCACCTGTACAACTATTTTTAGCAAATAGTACAGTGCAATAGTTTGGCAGCCGCAAAATAAAATTGTTTTAATGTCACTTTATTTGCGTGTCGTTAATTGTTACTCTAGTTCACGAGCCGCAATATAAATGTTGTCGTTTCTAATTCTAAAAAAAAAAGTATAGTAATTGCATCCTGGACAGCAGAAGTTTACGCCAGTGCGCTCAATAGCATTACATTTGAGTTAAACTGAATTGAAACAGGAAATAAACTGTAAATCAACGTTCTATGGCACTGCAACACGACACCGTCACATGACACGTGTTTTATAAACAGATCGTTGCAAATAGGGATTGCAAAATCCGGTTCTTTTCTCAATTCCGGATTTACAAATTATCAACTTGTACAAATCCGGATTATCCGGATATTTCGGATTTTTATTAATATCTTGAAATTTTCATGTAATTACATGTTTTTTGAAACCTAATGGTGTTCAATTTTATTTTATTTTTAAAATTCCCTAAGAACATATAAAATAAAACTGCAAAAATCTTTATAATCCGCGTTTAATCAGTCCAGTACTGCTGTGTCTGCAGTATTGTACTACCGGACCGGCCGACTAGCTAGATCTAAAGCTAGGTATGAGGTAGCCAGTAAAGCGCGGAGGGGAGAGGGATAGATAGTGCTACGTGGCGGGGAACGAAACGAACGCATGAATGAATGAAATGAAACTAAATTCAGTAGGAAATTCTGCTTAAGTGCCAACTTTGTCAACTATAATTGAAATCCGAAAAAACCGGATTATTATGCTAAAAATCCGAATCTATAAAAGGCGACAAAAATCCGGATTTATCCGGTTATTTCGGATTTCGGATTATCCGGATTGCAATCCCTAGTTGCAAACCAATAGACTCTGACCCATTGAAACGCATACCTAAGTGTAAACGAACCATGCATGCACAACGCGCACGTTTTGCATACACAATATACACATACACCAATCACTTTTTTCCATATGGGGTAGACAGAGCCTAAAGTAACAAGACCTAAAGGTTAAGCGTATAGGTGGAAATAGAAATCAAAATAGTGATGGGTTGCTAGTATAACATGATTCCTATGGTTTTCGCCTATTCCGTCGATGAGCTTTGATTTTTTGGATGCATGCAGAAAATATTATTGTAACATACAGTTTATAAAAAAACTAAACCATTTTAATTCTTACCTGTCCTATTTGGTAAACAAAATTCTAACATCAATATGCAATTTTTTGTAAAGAATAAGGTGTATTATGTTATCAAATAAACCTGAGGATATATTTTGTACATAATTTAGCTGATATTTTATCTCCAGTTCCTTTATTTACGATGAAATAGTTAAAAAATAACAAAAATGAGACATTTGGAGGTTAGAATTTTGTTTACCAAATAGGACAGGTATACCTAACGTGAAACAATGTAAACGTGCACCAAAATGTTTGAAGCGTGTTTTAAAATGTTCGTACTTTAAAAAGATTATAAAGTAAAGGAAGTACTTAGTACTTACTTTGAAGAAAATAATTGGATTAACTACTTAGCCTCAAATGGCGTGTTCATATTAACCACGCCAACAAAGTTGTAAAATAAAATCTTTAATATTTTTTTAGGGTACCTTATCTCCCCTACAAATAAAGTTGTTTTTTTTTCTCATCTATATCATAATATATAATAAGTAATAGATATTATAATAATAATAATATAATAATAATATTTTTAATTTTGGTTTTATTTTTATTTTCATTTATTGAACATTTATTGGACCTGGTCTGGAAAATAAATCATTTCATTTCATTTTCATTTCATTTCATTTTCATTATAAAAAGGAAGGATTTGATTGTTTGTTTGTTTGTTTGCATTGAATAGGCTCCAAAGCTACTGGACCGATTTGAAAAATTTTTTCACCATTGGAATCCTACATTATCCCTATACTCAGCGGCATATTTAGCGGAGCAGAAAAAAGTTAGCAAAACGCATACTTAATGCTTGAAAGTTAAAGCAAAGCAAAGTTACCTACACTTTATTTTGTGTTCCGCTAAATATGCCGCTGAGTGTATATATTTGATTCTATGCGAGCGAAGTCGCAGGTATCAGCTAATATTTATATAATGTAGATTTTACCTGATTGGCCGCTATGAAGTCTGGGTCGTATATAGCAGGTCGGGGCTTCATGGCGGACATTTCCTTGCGCAGTTTCTGCTGTAGATCGTAGTCTATCACTTTAGCTCGCACCATGGACTCCGCCAGGTTCAGTGGGCTGATGTCCCACCCGTCGATTGCTAGAACAAAACTTATATTTGGTACAGGGAATTGGAACTAAACTTACAAACTGTACTGTAAAAAAAAAAATTAAAAAGTTTATTGTATCAATATAATTTTTTACAATATAGAATATGTGACTGGATCCTGAGCTAGGAGTCCCTGTGTTACATGATCCATCTGAATGCGACCTTTCGCTTTTTTTAGGGTTCCGTACCTCAAAAGGAAAAAAGTCCGTCTGTCAAGATCCTTTTTCTTAGGAACGCGTGGAGTTATCTAGCTGTGATTTATATCAAATACTCAGGTCTACTGTCCTTTGAAGCTGTGAAAAAATCAAACTTCTAAGCCAACGCAATCAAAAGATACAGCCGTTTATGCCGCAAATTTCCGCAAATTTTCGAAACTCGCAAGGGAATCAAAACCTACAGGGTACTTCCCGTGACCTCAGAATCTTGAAATTTGGTACGAAGCAAACTGTTGCTTGGTTGCTTGGTGCTCATAGCACAGATAAAGGAAAAATTGCGAAAACTGTAAATATGTATGTATGTCTCAGTGGCGTGGCGTCAAGTATATCAGAAGGCAAGCCGAAGGCAACTTAACTAGCCTTTTCCTCTAATTCTGCACAATAAATTGCCCAACTGCATTAAAATAGGCAAGCCGGTGGGAATCGAGTTCTAAGGACGCCACGCCACTGGTATGTCTGTATATATCAGTGACCAATATAAAGTGACCCCACACGATTTAGTTTAGATGGAATCTGTAATAACAGAGATGAGACTTTATACCTTTCTTTTATGAGTCATCTGGTCCATAGCATGTGAAATTTATCTATCTCAATTAAATATATAAGTATTGCTCTTTCTCTTCAGTTTCCGATCTATTTGTTTATTCTGAAGGTTCCCAAAGTGGTCTACTGAAAACTGTAAAACTGAATGTGGTCTATGAGAAAGAAAAGTTTGTGAACGTGGTTTATTCTAAAGCTATAACCATCTTACCAATATCATCAGGGTTGACCATGGGTAACAGCTGTGACATCGGCACGTGCACATCTTGTCCCTTCTCGTCCATGCCCAGTCGGACAGTTGATGCCTGTGTTACAGAACCCCACCTATGAATATAAAAGAAAATTGGATTACTTTAGGGGAGGCCTTTGCAAACAGGAACAGATACTAAAGTTTAATGTAATTTTACTGCTGTTGAGTTGAAAGTATTAATATGCATCTAAATTGTAAGGCTTAGTAATAAATAATTTTTTATTTGTTAAAAATAACTATGTACTCATTTACATCCATTAAATTGTGTCCCACTATGGAACTTTTTTGCAATACATAATAGCAATTGCCCAGGCATGTTATTTTTACTGTATTTCTTGTAAGAAGATCCTACTGTGGTTCATGTTTGAAATTATTGAATGCTTTCTGAAGAAAGAAAGTAGAATCAATTTTTCGTAGGTTTTTAAATAAATAAATACAATAAATCAAAGAAATGTATTCAATAGTTTGTAACTATGGTGTTCTTTACCTGCTTGTGTCTTATTTTTCATTAAGTTGAATAGTTATTCTAGATACCAAATTGGGGAAATTTTGACAAACAGCCAAGTCTAGAGTACCCTAAACTGACACAACAAGCAAGTACATAATGAAGAGGTTTATGAATGTAAATGAAGCGAAAGAGGTATGTCAGGGTAAAAACAAGTGCAACAAAGTGGTCTCTGCCGACCCCTATGGGAAAGAGGCTTGACAATATGTATGTATAGGTATTATACATTTTTTCAATAGACTAACCAATTGGACTGCAAAGTTCCATTCTTCGTGTTCCACGACAGTTGATGCTTATTAGCCAGCACTGCAGCTGTGAATGTGGAGCCGTTGTTGCCGCCCCAGCCCACAAGCATGATGCCAACCTTGCCCACTTTGCGTGCTGTGCGCAGGCATAGCGACGTTTTGAACGGCTTTGCCTGACAAAATAATATGTGTTACACATACATAGACTGCAAAAATCATAACCTTCTTTGTCGTAACGGGTAAAATTGACGCAAAACTTTACTTTTTTTATTACTAAGAAAATATCTATAATCTATAACAGAAAAAAAGGTTGTATTCAACTTCAGTCTTGACAGTTCGCAATGTAAACATACTCTGTAATTTAATTATAGTTGTCAATCAATCATTTTCTGACATTAATGTGCAACAGCATGAGCAAATTAACAAGCTGTAAGTACTCAGAACGATCGCGCCACGCATTCTGATGGTCAAGGACACCACCTTCTGTCATATTCAAGGAAAATATTCCGATCAATAAAGCAAACAGCGCCGGCAATTCGATACCGGCACCGAAAAGGAAAACACGGCAAAAACACTTACCACCAAATCGTCGCCTTTCTTTGTAACTAACGTCTCCTCATATTCGTAGTCAGCAAAAATAAAATCGTCCGTATACTTTACATTAGGACTCGAAATTAATAAATTGGTGCTTCTTTCCATGACAACTCAAATATGCTCACAAATAGCTTATAATTAAAAGTTAAACTTAATAGTTCGCAGTTACGGCTGTTATTTTATGTTAAAAACGATGAAATACAATAGTTTTCTGTTCCGTATGTCCAAATTGTACTGAATTTCAAAAGAACCTCGGACATGCACGCAAAGCAAGAACCAAATTAGAACTGTCACTGTCAGTCAGTGTCCGTCCACTCCACCCACGACTACCACAGATTAAAGAGCTAGGCGGATAAGACAAGACATAGCAGATGTCAGACAGGAATAAACTATAAAGGAAACGATACTCATCTCTTTTCGTATCTATGGTTTGACAAAGAAAATAGATTCGGTTTAGTAATAGGTAAATTAATTAAAAAGCAGACGTCACTTGCTAACCAAATAAATAGATAGCATTTGCTAGAAATTTCAACTAAAATATTTGTTAATTTATATAAGTGGCTACACTATGGCAATGTCGGCAATACATTAGACGCAAGAAGAGACAAGTAGTTTTTATGTACGTACACAAACACTGCTCTCACACTTTCAAAGGAATTACAAAAAGTAAAAATATGTTATACTTACTTAGGTACTTTGTAGTTACATAGTACAGTACAAGTAGGATACCCTATTCATGTAATTACGGGAACTTGTATGTGTGTAGGTTTACTTTGTGCGTCTTATTTGATTCTGTGTGGGATTATGGAGTGCCTTAATTATGCTTTTACATTGTAAAGTTGAAAACTTTTTTATTCTTCACACTGGGTATTTCCTTTTTTTTTAATAAAAGAGACGAAAAGCTTCTTTAATGTAAATGAACAAAGTAGTAGGCACATTTTTTTTTACTTAGTACCTACGCACAAACCTTGTTTTAGGTACTTTTTAAATAAATATTTTCTGCTTCAACCATAGCCCAGCGTGAACGTGATTCTACCTAATGTTTTAGAATATGCACGAAAAGCGCATCATAGCAATTAGCGCTCGGTAGCAGTGCTAGCACCTTAAATTCTCCTCACCCGCATCTACTAAGTACCTACAAACACCAAGGCAAATAGCTATAGCTAGCTACGTATATTTGTAATATAATAATTTAATATTCATGCAACCGCTCATGCGCCCTTCTCTTTCAACTCGAAAGTTATAAATAATATAATATAACTCGGGACTGTCTACATACTCTACATAGTTATACATCTTATACAGTAATAAAACATTGCCCATTCGAATGAATCCATAATATAAACGAATGGACGGAATCTAATAAAAAGAAGAATAACAATCCGCCTATTCTCAGGTCTTTGTATGTGTGTGTGTAAACCGTGGAAAGAGATTGAAGTACTTTTTTTACACACATACTTCCCACTAACGATGTAATTTAAGGAAGGGGCCCAAGTTGGGTGGAAATGTACACAAATGAGTAAAATTAGAAAAATATATTTTGAGTCCTAAAATTTTGATTAAAATATACATTTGCTAAGTATCAAATATCACAGATCACAGTGCATCCTTCTTGTGCAATGAGAATTTAAATTTTAATTGAACTTTTTTAGTGAAACAAAACACACTAGTGCTTACATCCTAAATAAAACTAGACTTTATGACTAGACTAACTATTATATTACAAAGTGTGTATAATATTCGGTCTTAGAATGTGTGCGTGAAGTCTACAAAATTAAAGTTGTGTATATTAATTACGGTATAATAAAGCATGCGGGGGGCGAGGGGGCGCGCCGCGCTCTCATATTCCGTATATTGATTGTGTGCGAGGGGGCCGGGGCAAGGAGGGGGCCGCGGCGTGCCCCACTCTGTTATTTTACGACACGGCTTTCTGTGTAACATAATTTTATTTAATTTTGTGAAATGTGTCGGTGTTATTTGTGAAAAATCGGGAAGTCGGAAGTGCAAATTCGAGGTAAGATACCGGTAACGCGCTGATTTGTGTCAAAAAATACGTACATGTGGAATAAAATAAAAGATATTTTATATAGCTATAAATTCTCTCGGCGGCGCGTACCTACAGTATATTACACTGTCATACCGCGTACGTATAGTGTTTTTTACGGGCATCGTTCTAAAAATAAGTTGTAATAATTATAATTTTATGTAGCGGTCGCACCAGAGTCGGTTTTCTGTCGATTATTCATCTTTCGTCGGTGGAATAAATCGTGCGTGTGGTGATTTGTCGGTGTCGTGAAGGGAGTGTTTGTGGTGTTCAGATGCAGGGGCTGGTGAGCGACAAGACGTTCCACCTCAAGTGGAACAACCACCTCCAGAACTTGAGTCAGCTGTTCACCACCATCTACTCGTCGTCGGCGCTGGCCGACGTGACGCTCTCCTGCCGGGATGGCACCCTCAAGGCGCACAAGCTCGTGCTCTCAGCATGCAGCCCCTACTTCGAACAGATCTTCAGGTAATAACAACGACAACATTCCATATTAAAAATTTATGAACGAAAAATATCGTGTTCCTTTCAACTAATTTAAATCTGTTTCATTTGTTCACAATGACATCATTATTTTTTCCAGCATACAGTGGCTTGCCAGTAACATGCCAATTAAATATAATTTTGTAAACTCATTCTAATCTTGCAAGATGTTTAGTTCATTTATTTTTACGTCATATTTATTTTTAGAAAATGTGTTGGAGATTTTTGTTACATAAATGTTGGACTAAATATCTTTATGCATGTAAAGTGACTTTTATCTAAGATAAGAAATAAAATAATTATTTTGCCAAGTAATGTGGTGATAATATAAAACATGAATTGCCTTTTAAGAAAAACAACATTTAATGAACAAATTTTCCTTATTGATTTTATACTTGTATTTTTTAAATATGGTATTTTTCTCATAGGGACAACCCGTGTCAGCATCCAATCGTCATTCTCAAAGGCATTCCATTCTCCGAAATCAATCTTCTGGTGGAATTCATGTACAAAGGTTCTGTGGACGTCCAGGAGTTGGACCTGCAGTCTCTCATGCACACAGCATCAGAGCTGGAAATCAGAGGGCTTGCGTATGAAGCACGGGATAATGCTGCGCAGCTGTTGAACGTCAACTTGGAGTACCCTACGTACACACAGACACAGGTGTCACAGTCCCAGACACAGGCGTTCCCGCAGGCCCGCACTGATGTTGAACGGTTGAAACAGGTAAGATCTTTTTTACTCCACCAGTATGAAAATTCGAATGTTACCTATCTTTTATTTATACTTATTAATTGTTGGTCCTAGCTGATATAATATCAACTTGCCTTTTATAAGCAAAGAAACTGGAATTTAAACTTAAGATTCATCTTGTAGTGTACATACTAAGAACTGACTTTCTTACATTCCCGCAGGATAAGGACCTATCAAAATTTATTTTTCGATATATGTTTTTTATATTTATATGAAATCTAACAGTTTTCAACAAAAACAAAAATTACTGGTGGAACATCTATATTTTATATTACACTTGGATTTTTTATGATAGCGGCTGGAAGCAATGAATACAACTAAAATTATAGTCTACACATGTACTAAATGCTGAAAAAACCCTGATAAATTTGAGGTGAGGTATAGGTTTGGTGTGAAATGTAATTAATTTCTAAAGTTTGAATTACAATCTCAAGGGGCTCTTATCACTCATTTCTTGTATTGCTCTCCATTTTCATTAAACAAAAAAGACATACAATAACCTTGACATTAGCAGCCAAAATCATAACCATAGGAGACAAGAAGTCAAACAATACATACTTGTAAAAATAGAAGTGAGTAAATTATGTGAGACAAAGATAGTATTTTATCACATATTTGAAACGGACTCTACCTACTGCATTTAGAACATAGTGCATAATAGTTAAATGTATTAATATCTACTATGTAAGCAATAAGTTAATAAGACTGGAGACTTACTGAAGACACACCATCAAAGCTATAATATTTATTTATTTGGTTTTAATCATATCCATCTATCTGCTCTATTTTAGACCACATTTACTACCAGATGTAAGTGTGGTCAAATATTATTATAGACATATAGTAAAGTAATAGTTGTTGTGGACATTTAGGACACTTTGTTACAAGATTGATATAAGTATTTGAAAATTGCACGTTATTTTTAGGCTGTAGGTAATTATTTTAAAATTAATTTGTAATTGTTTTTCTAATTGTTAGTAAGTATCAATTTTCAGGCAACATCGTTAAAACAAAAAAAAAACTTTTTTGCTGTAAAGAAATAACATTAATAACTATTTGAATACTTAAATTAAATTACGTCAATTAGACAACATATTTTTAATGAATATTTTAATTATGGTAATGCAGTTATAACAACTGAGATTTTATCGCGGGAATTGTACCGAATTACTCATAAGATTACTCAGATGTTTATACTGCTGTACGTATCTTTGCTCTGATTGGATCATCACCTTAGCTTTTCGTCTAAGTAGCTTATACATATTACAAACTTGTCTTTCGGAAGTACACACTGCATAAGTGACAGCGAGAGATAGAGCTACCACACGTCACAAATCTCGACCGTGAAGTGATTGCTGCGTTCAACAGACAATTTTAACTTGGACCTGTCCCTCGTCGGCATTATTTGGAGTCAGAGGGAAAGGGCCAAGTTATAATTGTCTCTTGAGCACAGCAATCACTTCACCGTCGAGATTCGTCAGGAGAATCACTTCCGTGGCCAACGCTGGTGGCTAAGAGCCGGCGGAGATGAGGGGAATGGTAGCTATTCAAAAGTAGTTTTATGGACAAGTCGGTCGCTAATCGCCGCGTGTTAAGTACTAACTGGCTGTTGCCGGCGACTTTGTCTGCGTCGGAAACTTTGAAATTTTGGAGAGAAAGTATGATTTGTCAATGAAGTATGGTGCTTTCTTTAGTGATTGTTTTTTTTAATGGTTTGGTAGTTCCAGAGATAAGATTAGATTATGTCGGGGTATCTCTGAAACTGAATGGATTAGAAAATCTTTCACTAGTAAATAGCTACTATCTCTGATTAGCATATACTATTTTTCAATCTGGGAAAATGTAAAATTCCCACAAGACGTGAACTTAGTTGCGCGCAACAGTTAGTAGTATATGTATGTGTGTCGAACTATTTAAGGTTGAAATTGAAAAAGCGTGTTTAATTTAATAATTTACGTTAATCATTGAACATAATTGCATCAAGAAAAATGGCGGTCTATAGGTAATTAGTAATTATTGCTGCATCTCTATTTTAACTAAACAAATAAATAATAAATTTAATACCAATACCTGAATCAACAAAGTATGGCTACTTTTTTATGCAGCGATGTTTCAAGCGAGCGATTATCTCGCTTGATTAAAAACAGAAATAACGAAGACAATTAAGTTATTGTAATGTGAGAAAAAAAAGTTACCCAGTCATGCATGAGTTGAACAAGTAATCGGAATTAATTAACTTGATAAATAATTATTTAATATGTAATTGACTGGTCGAGTGTAATACTTTAATGAGCGTCGGAACAATATTTTATTAATAATTATAGAATACTAACTATATTCGTACTTAAATTCTATAATTGAATTGAGTCATTCATGGAAATCATAATAGTGTTTCTTTGAAAAACAAGGTTGTTTTCGTAGGTGGAAAAATGAAAAACATATGACAGACATGTTATTGTCATTATCATTACCATTACCGTTACGAATGGCTATCAGTGATTTTCGGATTTTGTATGGTTATTGAACTAAAATAGACTTTCAAAAGGTTGCATCTTTTGACCACATGAACTTAGAAACTCATTTTTTACGGCTGCATGAGAGTATATTCTACTTTATCGGATATTTATATCCAGCTAGACGACGTCTACGTTTTTTTTCACTGTTTGTAACGCTGGGCCACATATACCCTGCTAACTCTCTACTCCGCGACAGTATGTGTGAAACTGCTAGGTCTAATCGAGACGTAGATATATATATGTTTATATAATTTATTTCACATTTGTAACTCTTCTACGAATCTATCTACCTAGTATTCATTTTCGTGTCCAAATAATAAACTACATATTGTATCATAAATTCTAAAATGATTATAATCTGTAATATTCCGTGACTTCATTTATTTTCAACCACTTGCAAATGAGTTAAGTACACAGAGGTATATAAGTAGCACTTATAAAAAAGTAGCATTCAGATTAAATGTTAAAAAGTTGTTAAAAATATGAATATTTTATCAACGCGTACCCAGCGCGTACCTGTTTGTTTAAAAATACTTTATCTGAAAGGTCTCGATTAAAAGGGCAAACATATAAAAATATAAATGTGGCCTTGTGCGGAAATACTTATCTTAGATTTTGAATTCAATGCATCTAGTACGTAAGAACGTAGGTTTTTAACCGACTGCAAAAAAAAAATTGTCTTTTTTTTTGTATAATAAGCGGTTTTAATATTTTTTGTGTCCATGAATGGTGGCACTCTGTTCGGTCACGTTTTTTTAATTTAGGACCCATTTCGCATAATAATCCTTTAAATTGTCATACAAGGTGACAGTTATTTAACCTCAAATGGGTCTTAAATTTAAGAATGTGACTACTTCACCATCAGATGACCCATTTGCTCGTTATCCCTCCTTGTCATGTAAAAATTGTGTTTTTGACTGCATTAAATATTTAAGTCACGATGAAATATTACCTAGGTAGATAATATATGATATTTAGAGTAATACAAAAGCCAAGGCAACATAAGTGTGAGTAATTATTGCACGGCACGACACGTTTACTAAGATTATGTGAACAAGTACACGATCATAAGTTAATTCGTAGACTTTGTTTCGAAATAAATCTGGAATCACCAGCTTTTTGGGTTAGTTTGACCAAACACAACTGAAAAAGTTTTAATTTGTTTAATTTGTGGTTGACAAAATGCTTCCATAAATGTATGGGAATAAGGTCGGTGTTCAAAGTGACGTCAAAGGAATGAGGGTGCGACCACACCGCCGCTTAAAAAACGGTGACGTTACGGAATCGCAACATAATGTATGAAGAAACCAACCAAGAAACCAAACCGCCGCGTAAACGCAGCGACGTGTCGTATGCGTCACGTTTTCTCACCGTTTCTTCATACATTTTGTTGCGATTCCGTAACGTCACCATTTTTTAAGCGGCGGTGTGGTCGCACCCTAATTGTAAATTAAAATTACGGTTAAAAATCTTTACTGGAGTGCTGAAATAGACTAATCCAGCCATCTGCTGAAATATTCCTTTTAAAAAAAAATGACGTTGTATATTATTGTGACTTGTGTTGTGACTTTTTAGTCCGACTCCCACTTAATCCTTTAAGATAAATTTTGAGTTGTATTTTAAATTAAATCATATGTGAATATGAATTTTAGGTGTAAATAAATGTTACCGTTTCACGCACGAATACGAATGTATTAACGTACAACGATATTTTTTTTTTTGTGAAAAATTAATACGTATTATTTGAGATTATTTGTCATAGACAGTACAGTACAGGCAAGGCAACCAATTAGGTCTCCTAAGAGTCATGTCGCATTAGCAAATAGTGTGAAAAGTCATTTGACATTTATTATGAAAAGGTTGTACAGCCTATAAATCAAATTAATTTACGGCACGTGCGTGTGGAGCATGTCAGTGAACGTTCACCTTTAATTTATGGAAAATGACGTCATAAAGTACTTAGTATTTTTTACACTCCTCTAGACAAATGACGTGGGCATAATTCTTAGAATTGAATGTTTTTTTACTAAGATCATTGCGGAAATTTAGTTATAAAAAGGTCTCTTTTATTTGCTTAAGCTGTGAAGGACACGAAAATTAATTAGACAGCAAGGTTATTTTTTCTGATGTTAAATTGAAATAAAGTACTTTTTTTTGTTTTATCCGAGTAAAAAAAATCTCGTAAATCACCATTATGTTAATTTATAAGCGAACCTGCAAATAATATTAACAATATGAGACTTGTTTTCACGCTCACATACGTCAATTAACTGTAATGAATTCTAAACTAGTTTTATTTTCCAATGCTTATATGATTTAATGGTAATGATTAAATAAATAATTAACGTCTCGGAGTACAGCACTTATTGTTATTCAAGTCGGTTTATAGTAGGTAAATAAATTTATGATACTTAGGCACAGTACCTATTATCATATGAAATATTTTCAACAAATTATTAAATACAAGATAAATATGGTATTGCGATAAGACTGATATTAAAATCTAAAAAAATATGTTTAAAAACAAATACTCTTGGCAACATTTTGTGGTACAATGTCTGCGTACATTTTTTTTCGGAGGTAGCCTAAAAGCGGCTTCGTTGGTGTACAGAACACCAGCAGCTGATGGTACCACATAGATAACTTTATTTTTCTTTGATACATTTATTTAAGCTATATCACGCTTTTTAATGTTTGCGTTACGTCATCTTAATATCTTTCTCTGGTGTATTTGAAAGTATTTTTATGATGGCAGCGGTCGTTAAATTCAATGAACAACTGACGATCGATATAACCAGCTACTGAGAACTCGAGGGCCATCGTTTATTTAAATTTGCTTGTTAAGTGATGCTTAGGTTAGTTCAACGAGTGAATATGTACACCTATACAAGACATGTATGTTACCTACACACGTAAACACAGTACCAACATAGGTAATAATTCGTTTTGTAAATATGAGCTATAGAAAGTTTTTCTTTTTTTGTAAAATTTGTAACTAGGTACTTGGTGTTACTCGCGAGCTTCTTGCGATTTCGTCTGCACTGTCTTTTAGCTATCCCAATGGAAATCTGTTATTTTCGCCGTTCGTAAGTATGTAGCCTATTTCATACCACAATTTATAAACTTTCTCTTTGCCAAATTGGTACAGCAGTTGTACCGTGAAGAGATAGCAGCCAATGGCTTCCCGCTATCATTACCAGATCGTTCTTTCATCACCATTCCTCATCGTTATATAATTACGAATAAATATAGAAATATTACAAGAATATGGCGCTGTTTTATAAAACAAAAGAATTCGCAAACGGCTAAGCTAGACTGGTGAAATTACGCCTCGCTGTGTGCATACCGTCACACACACACGTGCAAGCAAACTCGTTGAGCTGCGCACACGCGGTCGGGACAAGGCGTAGTTTTGCGCGGCCTCGTTTTGTTGTTAACAAGATTTTTAACTTGACTTTTTAATTGGTCTGAGCTTGTACGTTACCAGGAGTATACGCGTATAGCTAGGCCTTTTTTCTTGCAGTTTTTTTACATATATTAAATTATGATAGTGATTGTCAAATGTACTGAATAACACTTTAATGGGTACTGGTTACATTTTGCAGTCGTGTAATAATTAAATTTAATTTTAAATAAACATTTAACGATACAGCATGTAGTAGGGCTGATGTAATAAAATTAAATATGTACTTAAGTACTTGCAAGCTTGCAACATTTGACGATATTGTTGCAATTTTGCAATTAAAAATAGTGCTAGTTAGTCATTGGTTAAAACTTTAGTAGATTCGTTAAATAATTGTAATTGGCATCAATCCTTATTAATATTATTATTACACAAGAACTAGATACGTTCGATGAAACTGAATTACGTACCTCTGTAGAACCTTTTGATGTATGGAAAGTTATTATGACAATTGCAGTGACAAGGTTCCACAGTGATACACAATTAAGTTTCTTTCACTGTACCTATAACATCAGCTGCTGAAAAGCATGCTGTCAGAACAGGTCTCAAAGTCGCTTTGAGACCTGTTTTCAGCACAGTCACTCGTGGGCTAACAGTAGATACGACAATAGTAGGTACCTATATCAAAAATAATAAAAAAAATTGGAAATGTAAGTATCTACAGTACAAATCATTGAATTCAATAAGATACAATACACAATACAAATAAATACTCTTTATTGAACACCACAAATCAGTACAAAACAATACAGAAACAAAGAACAAAGTATACAATAGGCGGAATAGATACCTATGCACAACTTGATAAAAATTCAACAGTTCAGTTTACTATTCCTGTTGTACGGAACTCTATAAAAATCAACACTAACAGCTTTTCATGTCAACGCGTAATAAATTAAATTATAAGTTATGACATATCTCTTTCAAACTAAATGGGAAGGGCCGACCGTGGGAGGATTAGAAAATTACATAGTATTATATTAGTTGCTTTGTTCACTTGTACAGCAGAATAGAATAGTACATTACACCCCGAGGGTGGTTAAAGAAAGAGTGTCTCAGATAGCAGGAACTTGTCGCACGAGCCAAAGGCGAGGGCGATAAACTTGCGATCTGAGGCTTTCTTTATCGCATAGCGGGCGGTAAATTGCTACTTGCGGCCCGGGGCGACGTAAATAGATAAACAGCTTTAGAGCTCTATAAGACTTACACGCACCTTCTTATTACCTTGGCCACAGAGATGATAATAGCCGATTTCTACAGCTTAAAATGTCTAAGACTATTTTCACTTTCAAGTCAAAATGATAACATAGTTAGGGTCAACTTGCACGTATTCCTGAAAGATGAAAGAAGACGCGATGTACTTCTCACTCTTGCGCATAACCGCATTCCTCGTGACTTAACTAAACATGCAAGATCTAGAGTAACTTAAGGAAACTTTACAATTGAATTGACCCGTACGATCAGTAAATATCTAGAAGAACAGTGATTTTTTCATCGCACGATAGGCTGAACACCACGCTACAATACGCCATTGGTTCACAGACCACTGTAAGAATGTGGTCTCAACCATAAACTTTGTCAACAGATCCACATGTACCAGCAGTCCATGATGCGTGCGGAAGAGATCCGACGCCGTCGCCGCGACGACACTCCCGGTACGCACACCGCCGTCAACAACATACTGGCCGCGGCTGCTCGCGAGATGGAGGAGGCGCGGCACGCGTCCCGCGGAGACCGCGTCGTGGCCAGCATACAGACGGAGCTCGACCAGGGTGAGTGACAGGGATACGACACATGTGGCTGACACACGACACAGCCACACTGGCCGCGGCTGCTCGCGAGATGGAGGAGGCGCGGCACGCGTCCCGCGGAGACCGCGTCGTGGCCAGCATACAGACGGAGCTCGACCAGGGTGAGTGACAGGGATACGACACATGTGGCTGACACACGACACAGCCACACTGGCCGCGGCTGCTCGCGAGATGGAGGAGGCGCGGCACGCGTCCCGCGGAGACCGCGTCGTGGCCAGCATACAGACGGAGCTCGACCAGAGTGAGTGACAGGGATACGACACATGTGGCTGACTCACGACACAGCCACACTGGCCGCGGCTGCTCCACAAGATCAAATTAGGCGATGGAATCATTTATCGTATAGGTAAAATACTATTCCAATTCCTAACTCGTTGATTTTTATCATAATAAAACGTATAACATGGGGCCTCCTAATCCGGACTTAAGACCTTACTGTGCAGCTTCATCGATTTCTCACATTTCCGTTTCCTCAGCTGCCGCTGCTGCCGCTGCCGCAACGTCTACGCCAGAACTAAAGATGGACGAGGAGCGGCCCAAGAAGAGGTCGTCCATCCTAACACCAGATGACGACAAGTTGCGCGCTAAGAAGAAGATGACGGTCCGCTTCCAAGACGACAAGACTGATGAACGCCCTAACAAGGTTAATTCGCCTGGTGAGTCGTTACACACGCATCACAATACCCTATTAATAATATTAAGTGTCTTTTTGTGAATGTTTCACGCTGTTACGGTTTTGGAACAAATTTAGTAGATACCTGTGTTTATGGCCTGAATTTACACTGGCTGCACGAATTTGGGTGGAATTTGGCATGTCGATAGCGGGGTCTCTAGATTGACTACTTTTTGTCCCGATATTTTCAGGAAAACGTGATTTACGCATGCGAAATCTCGGAAGTTTCGCAAAAGTCGGGGCATGAAAATTTTCACGAGTGTTCTTCGTTCAACGGAAATGATGAGTTTTGGGATCCCATGCATTTTTAAGTCTTCTGGAGGAAGTCTTTAAAATCTTGGAATTTCGACTGTTTTTAACTGAAACTAATTTTGAAAATACTGATCGATTAATTGTCTAAAAAGCTTAGGTAAATGAATAAGTGCCCCTTGACCACAGTCATGCTCAACGTGGTCTTGTTACCTTAGGCTCTCTCTACCCCGTGAGGCATAAAGACGTGATATATGTATGTATAAGTGCAACTTTGAATTGCCTCAATCATCATGGGTCGTGATCTACACTTTGAGCAACATTGATCTACACCACGGCACTGGAGTGAAGCGTGCTTTTTATGCTTATGACGTTCGTCACACACTCATTTACATTACCTAACTCATTTTAAATCGATAATAGACATAATTGACAGATAAGTAAGCAAACTCGACAGATATTGTAAAAAATTAAGTTGAAGTAAGTAATAAAGTAATATTTTATTCTAGCAGAAAAAACTAGTCTTTGTATAACACTTTATTTTTACCTGTTTTCTTTAAATTTCTAAAATGAATGCTTCGGTTGAAGGACAGGCAAAAAACGACATATGTTTTCTACTAGTTTTTTTAAAATATTATTTAGCTAAAACGCGAGCTTATCTCCACGGAAAAAGTCGGTAAACTAGGTTGTTTATCAAGCAACATAAATGCCGAAGCTAAATGCAAAAATAAAATAAAGTAAATACAGAAAACGATATAAAAAGCATTTATCTCGAAATGGTTTTCGATTTACCATACATTGTAAAAAAATAGACTATCCCAATTTGTATTCTGAGTATGCTAACAAAAAAAAGTACGCAACACAGTATACATTTATTTTCCAACACTATCCTTTTCATTGCAAAAATTAACACTCAGTCACGCCTTTGCGATCAAGCGTGTTGTTTTTCAGCCGTAGCTACAATAACAACATCCAATTTATAAACATGATAGATTCTGTTATTATTTAATTAATCCTCAGGCAATGTATAGATAAAGTATTTCAGTTAGTTTATCAATTATTTTAAAACTCTTACACTCACTATTATAAAACTGAACGAATTTAATCTTTTTAAGGTCCTTAAAAATAAAATACATGATCAGTTTATAAACTAATTTCAAATAACGCTTAATTCTTGCTGAGAAAATGCGTTTGGATTCCGATACCCATTAGCGCATCATAAACATGTTAAATTTACGTTTGCTTTTGGCTAAAGTGCAAATAATACGTATACTTTAAATATTTATCTTTGACGTATGCAAAATGTGCGAATAAACAATGTTAACTTTATATTTTATTATAGTGTATCGTGTATGTGTAGGCAAAGATCTCGATTTTTCGATGCTCCATGTAAATAAGGAAAATCAAACGTTCTAGATCATCATGATCATGACTCTCATTGAGTTTAATGCACAAAATTAACAACTTATTACACTGAAACAGTTAATAACAGTTTTAATTCTTTATTTATTTAAGTTACTTATATCCTTTTAAAAGTTGTAAACTTTCGTTCTGCCGTTTTGAACATTATGTCCGCTCGCCGACATTAAAAATTTAAATGTATTAATGAATTTGGTAAAAAATCATCGACCTCAAGTAAACCGGCCGCAATCAAATCGTTAAAATATATTTTTATTGGTTAAAAATATATTTTGAAACTTTTTGTAGGTACTTTTTGTGCAATCTTATGAATGTTTATGACGGTTCTGAAGTTTATTTAAAATTCGATATCTTTAGGTACTTTATATGATATTGAATTTTAGTATAAATACCACCGAGGTAAAAAATAAATACAAACACAATGACATAGGTAATATAGATTTGGGTCCTACGAACCCATCTTAATGGGTTACATGACATTTATATAACATAACGTTTTAGAGTAAATGTTATTTACCAAACGAATCATTGTAACACCTTAGTCGTAGTTTATTCTCTTAACTTCAAAAGTTATTAGTTATTATTAGGGATATTGTCAAATTGGATATCCCCACATATTTTTGCTTTTGAATTATAAAGCGTTTATTAACTTGGCACAGATTTTCTTTAACTTTGTTCTTTTTAATTTTATTTATTTACGTTAAGTACTAGGTACCATACCTACTTAAGCAATGTCAAACTGAGCTAGGTAAATGTATACATATTTATTTTCGAAAAATAGCTATAACGTTATAAAATCCGTTGAAGAGAGCTATTTACAGTCAACTTTTTACTTAAAGTACAAAAGGAATGGAAGGTTGTCTATGTTTAAAACTAAGTCCGAAAGATACTTTTACTTGTATACCCAAATATTAATTTTTACTTGCTAACCGATTTTATTAAAATTTTACGGTATTGGTATTCGATGCATATTCATTCTCTTGTTTTTATTTTATCTGTCAGAAAATATTTTCATTGATCATTTAAATTATGAAAAAGCAATAGTAACATCGAAGCAATTCAATGGTGTGTGTGAAGTTCCCAATCTGCACTGGGCCCGCGTGGGAACCAAAGAGAATATAATCACTACGTTTTAAGAGACGGGACTGCCATACAAAAAGCGTGAACTTGGCGTGAACTCGTATTAGTATGAAACGCAGGGAAACAATCTGGCCAATTATGAAGACGCAAATAATTGTCAGTCATTCATGACATAAAGTGATAATGCCAACATGAAGAACAAAATAGGGATGTCACAGCCATTTATCACACAAATTATCGAATTATCGATATCGGTTTAAAAAAAAAGAATATGATGAGCACCTAAATAAATGAATAAAAAAATAAAAAGAAATGTTATTAGCGTAGTAGTGACCCACGCGATCATTGTTTTAATGATAATTAAATAACAAAATTGTTTGCAAAGAATTTTATTTCGTTCAAACTTTGACTGGCTTGCTTAAACATAGACGAAAAAAGGCCGCTTCTTCACTACAGGCTGTGCTCCAGGTGGGAAGTTCTGCAACACATAATATTGTCTAAACAGAAAATAACAGTAAAAATGTATCTGTTTGAACGTAAAGAAGTAACAAATACACACACACACACACTCACTCAAACTTTCGCCTTTATACCTACCTAATATTAGTTTGATTGGAGATACTTTGTTCAATTATTTATAACAGTTCCTATTGTTAGTGATAGTAATGTCTTATCCTCTCATCTGAAGCGGCTTTAACATTTGAGAGGATACGCTAAGCAAAAAACATTTATTTTTCAAGTGCACCCTTTTGTATACACATACCTACTAGGCTTTTGCTTGAAGAACGATATTTCGTATTAACCCAGGTATTTTTCACTTCAAGTGAAAATTATCGATAAAACTTACAAACAGCACTATTGTTTACATGCAAATACGGGTATGTATTATTTTACCCAAAAAACCGAGTTTTCAACGAAAATTATGTTTAACATAGTTATATCACGCGGTAATAAATTATATTCTGTACTTACCGATCTTCGTGAAGTGGAAATCTTGCCATGAATATAATCTTTTTTCACCGTCCATTCGACACGTTCTTATTGAACATATTTGACACTTTGTCCTTTTCAATCCACACATTTTTGTTTTTGTGATTGTCTTTTGTACCTTTTAGACGACCACCACACCCAAAAATACAGCAAATACACACAAAATATAGCAAATAAGTATTTGTGAAAAGAGCACAGAACCTTGACAGAACCAGACTGTCCAGACTACACAACACAAGAAAAACGTCAAACGTCAACTAACATGGCATGGCGGATAAAGATGGCGGTACAACCCGCTTAAATTCGAATGCCGTCAATTATCTACTGCTTTGTAGGTTTCGACGTTCTTCAAACTTAGATAGGTAAAAATTCGCGTTTGTTTCATACGATCGTTTTTCACCTTAAGAGTTGCGCGAGGCTGGTGGGAACTATAGCCCAAGCCCTCTCATTCTGAGAGGAGGCCTGTGCCCAGCAGTGGGACGTGTATAGGCTGGTGATGATGATGATGAATAGTAACATACATCATCATTGTGTAAAAGCAATAAAAAAAATACTATGTTGAAGTGGGTTTTTAATGTAAAAAATATATTTGCTGATTAGTATACATACATAAATCACGTCTCTATCCCTTACGGTGTAGACAGAGCCAAGGGTGACTTAGTATGATTGTGGGCGCATAGGTGGAAGAGGAGAGGGGAATCAAAATGGTGATGGGCTAAGATTTTCGCCCATTCCCGTGGGCTTTTACCATCTGCGCGGGAAGAGAAGCAGCCGGTACATTCTATGTTTTAACTTTCTATGATTAGAATACCTGCGTCATTAAAGTATCCAATAATCATTACTACCATAAAGACAATGTTTCAAAATGTAAAAGCGATGTTCATTTTCAAAACAACAAAACCTACGCCCCGAAATTAATATTCATAGCAATACAAATTCCAATTACAATTCGTACGCTCGTGTTATTTTTCTCTTTTACAACAATAAACAGGCCGCATAGTCACAATATAAAGAGTTTAAACAAATAAACAGCTATGGTTAATACAATGCTTGGTTGTGTAAATCTCCGAAGGAAATTACGCGAAATTATATTGTCTGGCGCGCCCATTGTTGCTTAAATTGATGGTTGCGTTCAGATGAAATGTATTATTTTACATAAGAGTTTAAACGTGGTTGTCGGGGGGGAAATTATTGCGAAATTTTCCATAGTAATGCGGGTTTAATTACGCTTATGAAGGACGGTTTGTTTACGTTAAATATGTTGTTTGTGCTCTGCCTAATTATTTGTGATATTGATATTTAACCATGTTATTATCATGTATATCGAACTCGAAAGGTAATGAAAATAAAGTACCTACAACGACACTCATAAATATTGGAGTAAGCGACGCTCCGGAATTTATCGGGTATTGATTTGTCACAAATATTTTGAATGAAAATCTGTACGTGTATGAAGAGTTTAGCTTACGTCCGCGTTTTCGCTCTGGTGGTAGAATAATAATAATTATAAAATTTTCTTGGGACAAAGCTTGTAATATGTTTCCTAGACAATGGATAAACAGATATACAGAATACATTCATACTTAAATATGTAACATAAAAGATTCGAGAACAAAGTTTTTTTTTTTCTTTTTTTCATATAATCTGCCCCTCAAACTTCATAGTCGGGTTCTTTAGCCACTAGGCTATCCGGTCGTCAAAAACTCTATTATGTGGCAATTTCGAAAATTCGAGAAATTTCGGGATTCCGAGGGTCTCCAAGAGTTCATGCTGGGCATTGAAAGTGTATCGTCGGCATACTATTTTCCAACTGATTCTAATTATATGTGCTTTTGTTAGTACATACATATAACGTAAAGTATAGACCGATGCTTAAATGAGTCCTGGCCCGCGCTGCAAAGGGCCGCGGGGTAGGACGACTAAGGGGTTCTCTCTCGGCCCCCGCGCGTCTGCACTGCAAGGGTCACTCATTTAAGCTGTCGTTCTGTAGATTGAGTGACTTATTTTATTGATTATTGTCTTAGGTGCTGCTAACGAGTACAAAGGCGAGGGTGACCCGAAGCCGGGAGGCATAAAGGTGGTGCAGCTCTCCGCGCTGCAGAGACCATCCAACAACGAGCACGATGACTCCGACGGTGAGTCCTAGTCTTCTTATATATTGTTAAAGAAGCCAGACAAACGAATTAGTGGGTCACCTGATGTTAAATGATCACCACTTATTTACATGGTATCCGATCATTTGACCGACAAACGTTTGACAAATGTATCGTTTGACAAACATTTCATTTGACAACCCTTTAGTATCTGATAAACTGTAAACTTTTATAAAAATCGAAAACTAGGTGTGGCTTACGAGGTTCGGTTTTATAAATTTCTAAGTTTTCTAAATTTTCAATTTTTTTATAAGTTTTATAAGTTTTCTATTTTAGTAGACAATAAAAGGTCAAATGAAGTGTTTGTCAAACGATGCTGAGAAATGTTGTTTAGCAAATGATTTACCTATTTACATATACATATATCCACACTAATATTGTAAAGTGGTAAAGTTTGTGAGTTTGTAGGGGGTAATCTCTTGATCTATCGAACCGATTTTGAAAATTCTTTTACCAATAGAAAGCCACATTAATTGGGAATGGATGATTATTTTAAAAGTGCTTGGTGATATTTCTATTGATGGGAATAACCATCGTTAGCTACAGAAAAAAGTTAAGGGATAAAGGTGTGATTTGTGTATGTGTATATGTATATTCCGTATTGCAGAGAAAGCTAAGCAGATGGATGACGACGAGGAGACAGACTCCAGCGGCTCCATGTCTGACTCCGCGGCCAACGACTGCGACGAGGGCCGGCGCCCGCACGTCTGCGACGTCTGCGATCTCAGGTACTTGCTATTGACAACCATTTTTCACATATGCCCTTTTAGAATGAGCAGCTCTTAAAATGGCTTTTTTGCGCTGAAATGAAGACTTGGAGGAAAAAAAAAAAAATAAGTAAAGTTAAAAATGTTTTCTTTCTAGATGTAACAAAAAAAATTATGGCTTAAAAATTTGAAATGTTGACAATTATATGGATTGGTATCAATGAGGGTTTTGTGGCAGACAAAATAGCACTAGTGGTAGTAGGTGGCATTGGTAATAGGTCCGTTTGACATGCTGTCACGTTAGGACTTGGCTGGTAGTGTTATAAGTTTATAACTAAACAATTGTTACAGCCGATACCGAACGTTACAGGAATGTCAACCGGATCTTTCGATCTTGATATTTTCCACAGAGAATTATAGAGATATATTGTTTGTCCGAAAGCCCTTATTGATTGGCATACTATTGGTGTGAGCTGTCTAAACGCGATTCCTTCATAGATTATGCGGGTAAATACATGAAAATCTTTTTCATACATTTTTTTCACGCAATGTTTGAGAACAGCACTATTGTATGTATGAAGCTGGGCGGAACGGCTGCCTAATACGTATATGTGAAGGCCTCGCGTGCGCTCGGGCGTCCATCGCATACTCGTCCGTAAACCACGTTGCTATAGCGTTTGTGTGTTTCAGGTTCCAGCGCTCGTCGCACCTGTCTCGACACCGGCTGACGCATACAGGGGAGAGGCCGTTCACTTGCGGCGGTTGCGGGCGCTCCTTCGCGCGCTCCGACAAGCTGCGCGTGCACACCAAGATCTGCGAGCGGGTGAGCACGCACACACACCGGGTCCCTTTTTGTCCCATAATTTTCCTTGGTCATAATAATCGTTAGTCATAATTTTTTTTGTCATAACACACATGAAATCGTGCATTTTGCAGGAATAATTTTGGAATAGCCATCAGAATTCAGTAGGTTAGGTTAGGAGGTTACTAACAATTCTGAAAAAAATATTTACTGTTTCAGAAATAAAACGCTTTATGACTAACGAAAATTATGGAGAACCGTACATTCGGAACTTCAATTTTATGGGACAAAATATAGCTACCAGTGGCGTGGCGTCCATAGAACTCGATTCCCACCGGCTTGCCTATTTTAAGGCAGTTGGGCAAATTATTGTGCAGAATTAGAGGAAAAGGCTAGTTAAGTTCCCTTCGGCTTGCCTTCTGATATACTTGACGCCCCGCCACTGATAGCTACATATATGAACTGTCTTAGAAGACGAGATTCAACTTTAAGGGCCTGTCTCAGCACTCCTTAACTGTCAGCTATCTATGATGATGTCTCTGTCTGTTTCGTAGTAATGAATAGAGACGGAATCATAGATAACGGACTGTTAAGGAGTGCTGAGACAGGGCCTTAAAGTTGAATCTCGTCTTCTAAGACAGTTAAAAGGATTTGTTTGTGACATTGGTCCTAAATTAAGGTTGTGCCCTTACCAGCAGTCAACACACTGGCCGAACACTGAGCCGTGTTATATGTAACTTGGAACAAATACCGTAACTACATATACCGTCGAGGGCCCAGAACCCACGATCCTCTGATCCTCTGACCATGGCTTCCTATACACTAGTAATTAACCTCCAAGCACGTGGCTGAACACCAACCATCTATTACAGGAGGACCCAACAGTCGACATGGCCAACGAAGCGACAGCGGCCAAACGCGAGAACAACTCAGAAGTCATGTCCGGAATGGTACGCACCACCCACCGGGAGTCCGGCCATCTTGTTTTTACGCCCAGCGGTGACGTCATGCTTCCACCGCGCGCCGCTAACCCCGTCGTCCTCAACTCAACCCTGGAGCCTGTGAAGAATGAGCTCCAACAAGGAGACCTGATTGACCCGCCCCGCAGAGGCAGAGGAAGACCTAGGAAGACCCCGTTACCTCTAACACCCAAGATTAAGAAGAAGAGGGGACGGCCTCCGAAGACCTCGCTCGGTAAGTTTAAGTGGAAGTTTTTAGAACGCTTAGTGTTTTCTGTTGCAACGTACGTCTCGAACGTGTGTCAAATACTAAAATGTATGTATGAAATTAGTTTAGTTGTTTGTAATTACAAAATTTTGACAATGTTTGTTTACGCTAATCTTGGAAACTTCTTAGCCGATTTTCGTGCGTTTTACAGCTCTATTAAACTTAGTCTGGTGCAACATTGTAGGCTTTAGTTTATCCAAAGCGGATGTCGAGGACAAAATATTAAAAGTAAAAAGTCACTATTCTAGTTTAGACATAAACTGAGGATAAGGCTGCGGTTTTTTTTCTGTTTTTTTTTTTATTATTTTCATTACTTTGAATTATTTAATTAATTAACAAGCCACTTTGTTACATTATCTAATTGGCTCACTAATTCCTTTATACATTTTAATTTTACTTTTTATTTTTGTTTGCTTCCGTTCGCACCGTGCTTCTCTTTTGTTCCAGTACTGGAAACTGTACCTAAATTGCCCATTGATTTTCTCGTCAGACTTGGAAGGCTGCGTACTTACCAGCGGGACTGTGATGGGTCTGAGCCAAGTGCCGATGTCCCCGAGCGGTCAGCAGCTGCTGCTGAAGAGGAAACGCGGCCGCCCGCCGAAGAACTACCTCATGCCGAATAGATCAGGTGCGTGGAACAACTTTAGGCCACAAGATTGGCCCAAGATTGGCACAAGGCCGACTGTATTAAAGCCCATGAACTTGCAAGAAAAGTTCTGCAAGTTCCATTACGTTATTAAACGGATTAAGGAATCGTCGAACTAGCGCCGCAGTGTAAAGGTGCGACCACACCGCCGCTTAAAAAACGGTGACGTTACGGAATCGCAACATAATCTATGAAGAAACGGTGAGAAAACGTGACGCTTACGACACGTCACTGCGTATACGCGGCGGTGTGGTCGCACCCTTATGCGACTTGCACTAGTCCAAGTGTATACTTAACTTAAGGCCCATTTAGACACATGCAAGAATCGCATGGAAGTTTCATTACATTGCGGGTTGCCGGGGTAAACCGAATTCAACCGATCTGTCAAACTTCGCGATGTAATACTGCAATATTAGCATACAATTCTTGCATGTGTCTAAATGGGCCTTTAGTCTCAGTTAGTTTCTTCATGGAGGTAATTAGAACTGATGTACAAAAACCCCGGTCCATACATTAAATGTCTAGTAAAAATCATTTCTTTGGTTTCGCCATAGACGCGCATGTTAACTATTTGAATGGGAAGGCTGTATTTTTTTTGAAATTGAAAACTTTAGGTGTAGACTTCTACATAAACATAATAGTGGGAATTTAATAAGGGCGCCACTCCCTACGTAGCTGTAAAAACCTTGAGTAGGGCAATAATTTTGTATAGTACTATGTCGTCGAGTCTCTTACTATGGTAGTCTAGCAATTTTTGCCTCGCATATATTTTGTAGCACTGAGTCTGTAAATGTCTGCAGATGAGATAAGAGTGCTTGGGCCTTTTAAGTAATATAAAAAAGCATACATTACAAATCAAAAATCCTAGATGGATTTGTTTACCAACTTCTTGAAAGGAGCGGAGGAGAGGAAATTGTTCCTCTGGTCCAAAATGTTTCAACGAGGTTTTACGATTAAGAAATATACTTTTAAAACAGATGCCTACATTTTGGTAGCATTCTTTTATATAATCGAGTTTATTAATTATCATTAAATGCTATTGCTAATTGGTTTAGGCTTTAGCTAGTTTAATAATTGTTAGAACAGTGACCGTTTGCGCTCTAAATGTGTAGTTCAAATAAAAAGCTAGACAAAATTATCACGAGTCAAAGGCACTGACTCATTAAACAGTAAATGTTTTTACGCAGTGACTAAGCGTCTATTAGATCATGTTCGTGTGGACTTCCCAGTTTTTTTGTGTGCGTGTGTATATGTGTGTGTGTGTGTGCAAACCGCGCATGCGTTTTTTTGTCTTTTCGCATTGCTTTTGTTTCGTTTCGTCTGGCTTTGCACTTATTGTTATCTTTGAATAAAATCATTATTTGTGTAGAATAGTTTTATTGTCTGCAGGCTATTAAAGTTTGTGATGTGCTGTTGATTTCTATGGGCCAGTTTTTACATAATTTTCTTGTCGAAATGCTCGAATATAATTAATTTTCGACTTTTTGTTTTTAAAATTATTTTCATAACTTGTTAATTATAATAAAGTGAAGAAATGTCACTGTGGCGCACTTGAACGGTTTACTTTTATATTTTAAATTATAAAAATCAACGAAACTGACTTCAGGAGTCTAATTAATATTCATAAAGTGGAAATGAAAATGCTTGGAAATTCTATTTGAATTCGTGTCATGTCGTTCCCACTCACTTTGACATGACAATTATACACACGTGCAAAAATAAATGGCGCACTTTTCATACAACTTTGTATGGAAAGCGATCCGTTATTTTTGCTCGTGACTATAGTATGTCCGGAAAGGCGTGATACGAACGAACTGCGGAGTAAACACCAGCGAGCTACTTCAATATTCGAAGTTCGTACGATAACGTCTACCACTCCCCCGGTAATTATTGGTGTGAGCGAGACAGCATGATTTGTACTTCAAATTCCGAATTTGGGAGTAAAGACCTGGACCTCGGCACATTTGTTGTTTATGGATTGGTAGGGAAGTGTAGGTGAAAAACTTAACTGACTGCCTCTAGTATAAGTTTTCACACGAACAAACGTCTCGAACACGTTCACGTAAACGTCTCAATTACTATGGAACATTTGGCAGCGCCACTTGCGGATCGATACGGCAACAAACTGTTCTACTATCTATCTATCTATTTGACATTTTAACGCAAACGCTTTCGAGACGGTGTTCTGTGACCGAATATTTACACTAAGCATACTGTTGTATGCGTGAGTAAAGTGTGCGAATAGACAAATTGACGTTCCAAATTAGAAAATGACTCAAGTCCCATATCAGTTCTGTACACTACATACAACAGGACATTTACTTAAGTTTTTCATTTATAAGAGGCTATTTTCACACAGAAAAAAAAAGTACTAACGAACAATTTGTTTCCTGAACTGGAACCCTTTCACATGAAATGTCATAGTGACGTTACGAATTGACAGTGAAAATAATCTTTGACGTTTACTTTGACAACGTTTTACGGTGGGTCAGGAATCAATTGGTTCGACTGTACGCCGAGACTTGAAAACGATTTGAATGACACACGTGTCGTTACGCTAAATTAATGAACAATGCTTATAGCTTAATTATTGCCCGTGCGTGACGCGCTTTTGTAATCAAGGTGAAATTGTACGCATAAAGCCGAATTTACATTATGCAAGTACTTTCGTGCAACTAGCATTACATTGCTCGGCCGATAACCTAACGCTTCAAAAGTGATTAATCAAACGCCGCAGTGTAATGCTAGGCTAGTTGCACGAAATTAGTTGCATAATGTAAAGTCGGCTTAAGAAATGGCCAAAGTAACATACCCACTACATGGTAGTATTTCAATCAATCCTTAAATGTTTTAACATGTTGGCTGCCCACAATGCTTCTACTATACTTCATTTAATTTAGGATGAGAAACTACAATAATGTTATATTGCGGCTCGTGAACTGTAATCTCTTTACGATTTGTACTAAAGTAACAATTGACGCCACGCAAATATAGTGGCATTAAAACAATTTTATTTTGCGGCTGCCAAACTATTGCACTGTGTTTGCTAGGTAAGAAATAGTTGACCAGCCGCAATATAATGTTATTGTGGTTTCTCATTCTAAATTAAATGAAGTATAGTGTTGCTCCCACACCCCATACAACTGATCCCCCACCAGTGATGCTCGCAGCATCGCCCTATTACTGAGGTGCCGATACGATCAACACTGAAAAAAATATTTTGATCCCACCGGTGATGGTCATGACCACACATATTTAGAGTTTTGACGTCGTCTTTCTTTCGTCAGTACCCTTTAAGTGCCGAATAATAAAAGACTACCAATGCTGAGTCTAGTGTGTTCGAAATCGTTGGGGGACTTGTTCTATTGTGGTAATAATCTGAGGGCAATGATCTAATGTCGTTTGACACGCGCCGTTAAAACGCTCGAATCTTCATTTGTTGTTTTAGTACTGATATTTTTTTTCCTGTATTGTTCAAACTTGTTGGCCATTTCTTTTCAATTTTTTTTTATTGCATAAACCCTGAACATTGTGTGTTCTTGCCCTAATCGCCAGTCTGTCCCTAGGTACCGAATTACCGATGCAGTATGGAATACAAATGGACTTAAACAAGTTTTGTTAGTATTTACAAGTTTTAGCATGGCATGGACCTAACACGAGCGCTTCGTAACCGTAAACATAAGTCGGAGTTAATCTCGTTAATTTTTGGCTTCCCTGAGATTACTAGTCGTGAAAAAATCCGAGTTAGTAGTTTGACCCATAGGTCATAGCCTAAAGAAGAGGATCGCGGGTTCCAATCCGGGCGTTCTTGGGACCAATCTGCTTTTTTGGGATTTAGGTGTAGAACTACAGCGGGCTGGAAATTAATTTAAAATGTTTCAAAATTTACTCCCGCCCTTGGCCTCACTTTGTATATCGATCTATGTATGGAAACATTTGTCGACTATTTTTCAAAAATCCTGAAAACATTTACATCAAAATCATGTCAACCGAAAGACATCCACTGCTGGACATAGGCCTCCCCCGCGGCTCTCCACTCGGACCGGTCCTGTGCCTTCCGCATCCACCGCGATCCCGCGATCGTGATCAGGGCCCTATTTTATAAAGCTACAATTTACAAGCGGAAGTCTCTTTCTGACCCTATGTGTTAGACAGAGACTTCCGCTTGTAAATTGTTACTTGTAGCTTTATAAAATAGGGCCCTGGTCGTCGCTCCATCTTGTTGGAGGCCTACCGACAGCTCGTCTCCCGGTCCGCGGAAGCCATTTTAGAACCTTCTGACCCCATCGGCCATCGGTCCTGCGAGCAAACATTTACATACAGGGCTTTTAGTCAACGTAGCCCAACCACTTGCTGATTTCCTGGAACAATTTTAAGAGCCTGTATTAGACTGGAGATGATCAATACAGAGTCGTGAATAAGCTTTTAATAAAGCAAGTAATATTCGAATAGTTGCGTATATTATTTATAATTCAAAATATCGGTGGAGTATATAATTAAATGGAACAGTAGTAAAGTTACTTGCAGTGAGTTGTACCTCCCTGTAACGCTATCTCGTCTGCACCATTGGTTACTTTACTTATCCCTGGAATTTACTTATTTCCAACCTACTAGAATTTTGAGGTAGGTATTGATGGCACGAGCCAAAGGCGAGCGTTACGTAATCTCAGTTAGCCAAAATAAATAGTTATACTAATAATAACGACATCTTTGTACAAGCTCTCATGGGAAAGGCGGTACTAATCGGTATTTCTGTTACATTTAATATTTTGTCTATCTGTTTTATAAGCCATAACTGGTAAGTCAGCTTCACTTTACTAACCCGCTTGCTTTGCTTGTAATTTTATGCTAATATAGTAGGTAGGCGAAATTTAGTCGTAGATTGTCTTTCCAGGACCACATCTATCTAAAAGATCCTATTTTGTATAACAAACGGCTAGTACAGTTGCTGAAATTTTAATTATAATTAACCATTCAGTGTGTAATAAAACTATAACCCACATATTCGTAAGCGCCCTGTAGGCTTCTGCTAAGTTAGCAATCGTTTGTCCTTATCTGTCACTTTGACATTTACCTTTCACAGATAAGGACGAACGATTGCTAAGTTAGCAAGCCTATAGAGCGTTTATGAATAACGGGTTAAGTATTTAAGCACGCTTGTGATAAAAGTTCTGGACGGAATTTTGATAAAATGACTGAATTTACGTCGAAATTCTGTAACTACTGAGTGCCAGATAAGAAAAATGGAAAACTTATGTTTACTATTTTGTGTATTATAAAATGGTCAAGTGTAGCAGGAGCGCATATGGTGAATTTTGCGAATCAGATTTGTAAAGCGGGCGACAGAATGTAGATATTTTTCGACATAAATATGCTGAAGACGTGTTTAAAATTGACACGCTTGGATCACTTACATTTCTGTTTCTGTTTGCTTACGTCTTTCACTTCAATATAGGTCTGACTTACAATTCAAGTAGCCAAATGTTAACAAATCGTAGAATCAGCCATTTTATTAAATAATAATCTCAATCTCGACAACTCGTTCATTTCCAGACGGACGCCCGAACGAAAACTACAACGCGACAAACTTACCCTTCGGCGATTTCTCCTACTTAACCGAGATGATGTACAATCCGGCGCTTGCGGCGTACGGCTACGGGGTCACCAGCGTGGACCCCGACCGCAACGTGGACGCAGATCAGACCGCCACTACAGACACCTCCCACGACCGCACCATAGACGTCTCCGACTCCTCATCCGAAGACGACGACAGCACGCGCGTCGAGCCCGAAGAGAACGTGCCCCCTGTCGCCATAGAAACGCAAATCATGACCGTCGGCGACTGCCAGATTGTCAAACTCCCGCCTAACAACGAGGAGAAAGAGGACAAAGTCGAACAGGTACAAGACGCCGCCGCGCCCCCGGCTTCCACGCCCAGCTCTGTCACGATAACCCCCATAACGACTGTAGGGGACTGCACCATCAGACCCGTTGAGAACAACACTTAGGTGTCCACGTCTGCCTCGTACACTTAGATCTTCAAACGAAGCTTACTGTTCACTAGCTGTTAATGTTTTGAGGTTGGCAGCTGAGGGATAGACGTAGATTATTGTGGTAGCATTGCAACTGCCTCGGTTTTGTAACGAGCCATGCTTCACCTTCGTAAAGCTTATTGCAGTCCAGTCGCATGCCATTCGGCCGGGACGCGGTTGACTAAGTTACGTTTACTAGCTATATAATTTGTGGTAACTACAATCTCGATCATTAGCATCGTAGCTAAAGTTAAATTGTTTAGCTCGCTCTAGCGTATCGCCGCGTTTCTTTCCTGTGGTCGCGCGCGGACTGGCTGGCCTAAGAGGTGCGATAGAATTTTCGTGTAAAAGTCTTCCCACATCACAATATGTACGACACGTTTCCCGTGATGCTACCACAATGACGGAGTTAATTTAAGCAAAATGACTGTCGTAATCTGCATTTAGATTGGTGGTGAATAAATTAATTTATTTTACTGAAATTAAAACCCGCCGCCGGTCGTCCGGTGCGCTTGAGTGAGGATAGCGCGGTCGTGTGCGCGTCCCGGCGAGGCTCGGCCGGCGGGATAGATTTACCGTAACGGCATAAGCTTTACATTATAACGTGATACTCAACTAGAATCAGCCCGTATACCTGAACAAATGAAACGTCACAATCGCAGCAATGTTCTACATGACAATTACGATTGTGCCTCGTACTCTACTGTTAAAGGAACATGGGACAATTAGTTCGTAGAATTATTAGAGCTCTTAGTTTCCACATGTATGGCGTGTAACCGCTTCAAAACAGTCTCGTTTATCTTGCCGATAGTTAACAACTATGACGATTTTGTAACACATTTTTGTTCTCGTTCTCATGGCATGATGCGACTGTCGCTGTTTGACGAACCCTGACAAAGTAGTCGTAGCATGTCGTGCTAGCCGCGTAAAGCACCGGTTGTAGCATGATTGCAAACTACAACCAATTATGTATGTTGTTAATTATAGACCAGATGATACGAGGTCGTGAAATAACAGAACTATCAAATAGAAGTCTTATTTTTCTAAATTGAGCATGATATATTCACATCACAATGTTAGTTCTGATGAATGGGAAACGTGGTTTTATTGATAGAAATGCAATACATAAGTATTAAGACTAGATTAAATTGTAGGCCTACCTCGATCCATGTCACTTATGAATCTTAACAGTGTTATATAGCCCACCGCAATAATTATATATTAGGTACCTTACATGGCTAATGAATATTCATGTAGAACATTGTACACAAGCAAAGTTATGTACAGAATATTTTGCGAATATCTACATAGAGGCAGCATATTTACTACATATATGTTATTGAAAGTATATACCTAATAATAATATACAAAATGTGCACTATAAAGTTGCCTTCGATGTTTTTTCCCTTTTCCGTTGCACTGCTCGACAGAAGCGCGTGCTAGTGTCACTATACAATACAATCTTCCAATAATGTGGGTAGTCTGAAGCGAGCAGTGTTGTGAAAACTCAACTTCCCAACTTACCATTTATTGTGGTAGCCCTGTACTATTTTTTACCTCTACATTACCGATCAGGTAAAGAAATAACTTCCTACGCTTATGTGTATTTTCCTAGTGGGATGTTTTTGTTGGACAGCAGCGCTGTTGTCCCGGGCGGTTGTCCGCCCGCCACTCTCTTTAACGTAAGCGACGCGACTCCGGTCCGTCTCGCCTTCCCTTGCTGTATCATCTGTGAATACTAGTACCGTAGCGAGTAGTGTCTTAGATAAAACTTATTCTAAATATTAACTGAACAACACCACACGAACAAGTGATACGATGTTAAGCTTAATTCTAGCTGGACATTATTGTATTGATATGATGTAATGATAACATATATTTCTTTAATCGTTTTGCCTGTATAAGCAATGAGTAACGTATCGTAGTCGTATATGAATATAATATCGCAACTAGTGTAACCGCTGTCAGCTAGCAGCCAGGCTGTGAGACAGCCCGTTGGCCGCTCCTTGTGTTTCGTCATAGAACAAACCTATACCTTAAGTACCTTATAGTTTGGCGAGCGCGCGACGACCGCGGCAGCGAGCCGTTATCTCCGCTTTACTCTGTCAGTCGTGTTCGCATTAAATGTCGATGTCTTGAAAGTATTATGTAACTCACTACTTTGGATTTTCAAACATTATTTTCATAAATATCTGTACAGTAGAATAGTTCCTAAAGTGTAATCGCAACAAAATTATAACCCTTCAAATACTAGAGTAGTTGAGAAGTAATATTATTTGAATCAATTTTAATATTTTAGTTTTAAGTCCTAATTTTTATATTCGATCAAATTATCGTAATTATAGTAATTTACAATTAGTGATATGTCGAATTTGTTTTAAGGATCATTCGCTGATTTATTATTTACGTTTATGATGGAAGACTGCTCTATTCCGTTGTCTATTAAAGTAAATACGTTCGCGTTCGCTTCGACGGCCGACGACACCGAATCATTGGCATCGTTCGTGGGCGTCGGCGAGAGCCCGAGAGGCATTTAACTATGAGTCTCAGATGGCAAGATAACCTTATCGAGGATGATTTAATATAGGAAACTGTATTTTTATAATATACCTTAGGTAACATCTAATTTATTGTCATCAGTTACTCCCGAAATATTTTAACGTACCCCATGCCATAGTTTTAATGACGTCTGAAATTCGTATTAGCTATATTTAAAAGCCCTATTGGCTAATTTGTGTTGTCGTTAAGTTTTAAGTGTTAGCGATCGGCCTGACAGTCGCGTGTTGCGATGCAAAACGCTGTTAAATTTACGTTGAAAATACGTGCAGATTGACGCATTTCCGTGCATTCAATTTGTGTCGCACTGGCAACATTAGAGATACTACCACGAAACAATATTGCAGCTTTTATCAATTGTTTTTCCCAAGCCAACGTATCGAGGCACTGTATTTTGGGTTACACTGAATAGATTAAGAAGGTCAACAATAATGCGTATCTCTACATGTGCCAATGTGAAATTATTTTTATCTCAATACTGTTTAGTTGCTAACGGCGTATGATTTATGTTTACGTTGAATTATTTTGCTAAGACGGACGAAACTTATACTTATGAAGGTGCTTTGCTTACTAATGAATGAATTATAGCTTATAGCCCAACGTTAGTGCAGAAATCTTTGCATTTAAAACAAACCAACAACAATATTAGCACGTGAAATTTATTCATTAGCAAGTGAATATTTAGATACTAATATTTTTAGAGATTTAATGTAGTAATGGAATCACAAGCGAAATCAATATTGTTATAGTTTTATTTACGATGGCAAAATTATATGATCGCCCGTCCAGGCAAGCATCGCGGCCGGAGAGTTCTAGAGTTTCTGATGTATGGGCAAAGCTGTTTAGTTGTATGTTGATTTTTATATTCCTGTATGTGAAATGGGTTTACATTTTACGTTGTGATCATGTGAGTGCAAAATTATGGTTTTTTTTTTTAATTAGACCAGTTTTGTTGGCGTTTCGTCAATTATGGGCAGCAGACATGATGTATGCGTTTTGTTCTGCATAGTCCGAGAGCAGTATTTTTTAGATTTTAATCTTTAATTGTATGAACCTCTTTTTATTATTTTTAACAATTATGAAATTCAATCGTTAGTTACTTTCTAACAATGAAATATTTAATAAAGAAATTACAAAATTATTGGACTTTTTATTTAAGACACGACATGAGGCAGCTCATGATCATGACTGAGCCACAGTACATATAAGCACAAGCAGTAGGGAATCTACGAACAAATCGGTCGAAACGAACGCACACATAGACACGCGCTTTTACACGGCCCCTAAGCGGATCTCGCGGTGCCGTCAGTCGCGCGTGGCGCATTGAGACGAGCGGCCGTGTTCGTTTTAAACATGCCAAGAGCGTATTGCGCAGTGTACGTACGGCTGCTTGAACTCGGCTTCTTCAAAACCGGAGCTTTCGTTTTTTAAACTCCCTGCTGATGTTGAAAGGTAAGAATGATACTATATTATTAAGAAATAAAATGTATATATTATTTTTATAACGAGAAATGTCAGATGTCACTTCTCCGACAAATGCTTTTTCTGTTAAATAAAACGTTTGGCTGTTTAGATGATAAGTAAGTAGTTGCCGTATATTATAGACCCGTGTTTTGGTGAAAAAAAATTCTACGGACTTTCATTGTTATCATTTTGCATCTATAGTATATGTACTAATATATTATAGAAAACTACACTTGAAGGATAACTTGTCAAATACCTATAGGTAGAGCAAACCTTGGTTAAAAAAAACTATTCAATTTAACAAAAATTAGATCGACAACCCTAACGCTTTATTGGAGCGTAGGTACTTATTTCAAAAAGTAGGCCTATCTTCCCTACTGCTTTAGCTTATATATATACTGTGACTGAGCTTAGACAAATTAGCATATTTTTTGTGCATAAAGGCGACGCCCCACTGCTGCGCACGTTGTGCACAGACACGCTATAAATATCATCCACGTGGGTCCATTGGCGAATATGTATCCACGTGCGATCGTGCGCTGCATTAGTGCGTCGCCTTAAATCTGGTAATTACGCTCATTAATGAACCCTGAAAGCAGCCACGAAAATAAAAAAATCTAAATTCTTACCACATTAATCATATTTATTTCATATAAATATATTTTTTGGATAACCACACTTTGTATTAGAAGTTTACAGAGCTAAGTATACTAATTATTATGAGATAATTCGATAGCGAGTTACGTTCCGGGGGGAGGCGGGGGGCCGTTCAGCCACTGCGGGGGGGGGCCTGCGCAGAAGCTGCCCGCGAACAGTGGCACGCCCCCGCGGAACCCGGGCAGCAGCGGCATGCGCGCGCCCGCGCCGAACTGGAAGGCGCGACCCATGAACGGGGGGGGCGTCGCCGCGTTAAACGGCATCGGGAACATCGGGGGGGCGTTGAAGCTGAAGCCCCCCTCGTTGGGGTGGGGGGGAGGCGTCCTCGTGTCCACATTCGGCCACGGCCTGGCGAACCTGGTGAACGCGTTCGGGTTCCTTCTAGACCCAGCTGCAAATGGATTCCGACCGCGACTAGGCCCGCTGCCGAACCTGCTGCTCGATTCCGATGGTCTTTGGTTTCTGGGTTTGCGCTGCTTAGAAGTCTCACCGTCGGAGTCTTCCGGGCGTTGCTTCTGCTCTTTGCGGGCTTTGTTGGCGCGGCGCTCCTCTTCGTCGTCCGAGTACTCTACTTGGTGCGGAGGAGGCTCTATGTCGTTGAGCCACGACGCGTCTGAGCCTTTCACTCTGAAAATTACGAAGTACGCGTAAGGATAAAAATATGTTACAAATGTATTTATTAGACTTTTACACTCATCAAAAACGTCTAGGGACATTTTTTACCCCTAGACAGTTTTGAACATTTCAATATAGGCATATTACTACCGAGTCAAAACATCAAATTTGTCTAGGAATGATTATCATAAGGCTTTTTTGGTGTGTGTAGATTTAGCGGAGCAGAATATAGAAGACGGGACTGGCAACCGCTATACAAAAAGTGCGAAGTTAAGAAAAGTATCAATCAACGATTTATGAGACACTGGAGTTTTTATTCGCCTTTGTCACATATCTGGCGTAATGTTACGTTACACGCAACGTAGACTCCCTCGATAAATTAAAATTAAAAAAAATTATTAGAAAAGTTCCCAAGAACGTAGAAATACATATATCGCTTCGCTTTCTATGCCTCAAGCAATTTTAAGAACTCCATCGATTTTGAATAGTGACAGTCAGTCAGTCTTGTCTTATTATTATTTCGTCCATGATATTAGTATAAAAAAATGTCCTAATGGCGCTTCTTGAAGCTTCACTACTTGAAGTTTCAAGTTTAGTGTCAAAAAGCCACCCCCACACCTCACCTCCCTCACCCTGCCCGCACGTAAATCAAGCGATGACGAGCCACGTGGAGGGGATCTGCGCAGCCACCGATACCGTATTTTATACTTCTGTGCCAACAAGTTCATCGCTAGACTTACGTGCCGGCACTTATAGGAGCGCGGTAATAATCAGAGTACATACTTCATGAGCTCGGCTAGGAACACGTAGTTGGTGTGTTGGCTCTTCGGTGCGATGTAGACCTCCATGCCGGGCGCCACGCCGCGCTCCTTCACGTGCTCCTGCGAGTTGAAACGCACGCAGTAGTGCGGCTCTGTCACCTGCAACAAACAATTCAAACGTCAAAAAGCTTTTATTTACATGCCTAATTTTTAAGTGCTACATTACAGGAAGATCATCCGTACGAATTTTGTCATTGGAAGACCAGGAGCCTTACCATGACGTCCTAATTCCGACTCTGTTCAAGTATTATCTGTCACTTTTAGTATGAATCTGACAGCAAGCGAACCTAAACTGAATCGCATTAAGACGTCATGGAAAGGCCCCTGTTGCTGCAAACAAAACTGCATTGATGGATTTTTGGAAACATTTATACCTTAGTCACTCACTAATCAGCAATAGAGCTTGTTAATCTAATTTAAAAATATTTAACAGGCTCGATTCCCAATTAAGGAAGAATACTTTTTTGTTAAATCAATGTACGCAGTTTTGTTTGTTTATCAGACTAAAGGTACGTTTCCCTAATGTTTCCTTAGCTATTTCCAGTTTTAAAGGTAATTATTGCTGTCTATAATGCCGTTCGTTTTTACCACCCTGTATGGACTAAACTTTGGTCGCGTTCAGACGCAACTTCTGGGTCTTCAATTCAAATTGTGCATTTTCGACTCTGGACTTGAACTATGGCGACGCTAACATTGTCCTTAAACAACGGTATATCTGCAAACTCGTTAGTATTACATTTGCCGGCTCTAAATACCGAAAACAGACGACAAAATTAAGCACATAATATGATGCAACAAATCAACGAGCCCCATGAGAATACAGCATTTACTTTCCACATAAAACAATGCAAACATGGCAATAAAACAAGCGGTCCGTGTCAAGGCCGCCAGACTGTAAGCATCGCATGCTGAGGCAGCCGTGCTCTATAAATAAATTAAGCAAACCAGACATCCACTCAAGGGCGTCCTCACGAAAAAGCCTCAAGTTGGCGAAATATTGGCACGGCTATGTAATGTAATGCGTAGGTATAGGTACCTATTTCGCATTCGTTCCATTATTTTTAATACAAAACAAGCTTGCATTTCGCGTTGGTTAATGCCTGTTCACCCTAGATTTGAAAATCACAAACCATAAATAAACCATTGAATATGGAGAATCGTTTTCTGTACAGATTTATGAACTCTGGCCCTACCCGATAGTAAAATTTACACAGCACGCAAATTTGATGTCGAAGTATGTAGAGATATCGTTACGCATCGTCAAAGGCCGTTATTTAAACTGAGCGAGCCAAAGAAATCCACATAATAGCTTCTTTTACTTTCTTCATATTCGAAAAGTAGTGTTCAACTCGGGTGAAATTACCCGTTTCACCCTTCAACTATTAGCGCTCTCACTTCTTTCGAGCGCCAGAAATATCTCCGATGAAATGGGACAATTTCAACCCTTGTTTATCAATCTACTATACTTATTTGCTGACTTATTTAGTTAAAAATGTCACATTTTTGAGTGTTAGGGTACTCACGGGACCAAACACGTCGAAGACCTTGCCCAGCGCCTTCGCCCCGTTATCCAGGAAGAGAACACTGTCTAGATCCACCGCTGGCGTCTCAGGAAACGCCCTTACTATAACTGCATGCAAATACACTAACTTTAATAGAACAGTAATAAGTGGGACTGTACCACCAACTGAACAGTATCGAATGTCATCTAAGATGGTGGCCCCAGCCGTTGGTGAATTTGGGATCGAGTCCAGTTCATCCAGTACATTTGGCAGTTATTCTTACTATTTGTTTTTTATCAAAGTACGCCGGGCGCACGAGGATAGAGTATCGTTTGAGATAGTGCACCCTAGGCAACTTTATTTACAAACTTTATTTTAAAATTGTTAGCCATTGTAAAATATCTGACTGAGGGTGGTTACGTTAATACCAACACCATGGACATAATACTCGGAAGCAAAAAAAACAGTCACTTCCCGTAGAAAAGTGACTCGGTTTTTTTTGCTCCCGAGTATAGTATAGTTTAGAGAAGAGGAAGAGGCCTGTGCCCAGAACTGGGACGAATATAGGCTGGAGATGATGATAGTATGGTTCACTAATCCGACCGCTTAAGTGAGTCCTCGCCCGCGCGGCACAGGGCCGCGGGGTAGGCGACAAAGGGGGCCGAGAGAGATGCGAGCGGTAGGCGCACTACTCGCCCGCACCGCTCCGTCTCCTTTGTCATCCTACCCTGCGCCACTGTACCCGCGCGGGTTACTCAGTTAAGCGTTCGGTCTATAGAGTAGACATAGACGAAATAATTATATTAAAAGGAATATATGTCATCTATGTTAACAAGATGTGACGCTCACCGAGTCTATCGACGATGCTGGCGACTGTGCCGATGCGCGTCATGTCTTGGGCGGGCAGGCTGATGGCGAGGTCCTCGATGGGGGGCAGGTCGTCGAGCCCGAGCTCGCCCTGCACTCGCGGCACCTCGGCCTTCTGCCGCGCCGCCTCCGTCTCCTCGCTAGGAACATTAAAGCCAGCTGTTACCAGCACTGGAACTGGTGGAGGCCAAACTGATGCAAACGAGGCTGGTGCCAATTAGGTTAAGTTTATTTTGTACCGAACCAGTGAATAAACGCTATTTTTATTTTATTTATTTTACACTAATGACAACTCCTACTAATATTATAAATGCGAAAGTTTGTGAGTGAGTGTGTGTGTATGTTCGTTCTGTCTTCACGCTGAAACGACTGTACGGATTTGGATCAAAATTGGAACGGAGATAGCTGGTACCATACATCTACATTAAAACATAGGCTACTTTTTATTCCGGAAAATTTCATAGTTAGTGATGGGATTAAAAAAAATCTTTGCAGACAAAGTTGTGGGCCACAGCTAGTGTAATAATAAAGATTAGACAAAGTTATCAGAGGAATTAATCAGGAAGCAAATTACCACACAAACAATATCACAAAACAAAACCATTCCAGTAAACTATAATTTTGTATTTATATTTTTATTTTCATAAAAAAATGCAAGGACTAAACATTAACTATCAATATGTAATATACTATCTGCTTGCTCACTTCTTATGTCATGCTTTCATCCAATAGTGTAGCAATTGCTGCAGTGGTTTGGCGTAATATATTTATATGGGTGCATATTAAAGTCCATAAAGTTTAAAATGTATAATGGGTTAAAATACATAATGGTTCAAAATATATAATGCAATTTTCTCAGAAAATTGCAAATTAACAGAATTGTTATAAACTAAACCTAACCTATGCCAATCTATAGATTATGCTATAAAAAAAAATCATATACCTAATAGTTTCACAGAAAATGGCATTATATATTTTGAACTATTATGCATTTTAACCCATTATACATTTTAAACTTTATATATTCTGATCCGCTCCCATTTATACAAAATGCATCATTTGGCATGAACTTTCCATTTGTTCGTATTAATGAACTGGAACTCATTGCTTTACATTTACATCTATGAGTCTGAGATATTTTGGTTTTGAGAATAACAAGTTAAGTTGTTTCTGCTTTTTATTAAAAAACAAATGTTGAAATGAAGTTTCAACTCGCAATATTAGCTGGAATTGTGCCAAATCTGTACATTTAGATACCAAAGTGTCAACCCAGCAAAAACATGCATAACCTTTGGGAAGGAAGAACCTTGGTCACTTAAGTGATAATTTGGCACTTAATTTCAATGTCAGTCTTTGTTGTTTAAACTTAAACCCGTTTTAATTAAACAAGCCTAAAACCAATAACTTCAAAAGTTACTTTTAATAATTTGGAAAATGTTGTCCATTTTTAACCGACTTAAAAAAAGAGGAGGTTCTATGTTCGACTGTATGTATTTTGACTAGTTTGTTTGTTATTGTTCTTTGTTATATTATGCTCTGCTTTATTAATGCCCAGTTAAAGCAATTCATTAGAAATTTCAATAGCCATGTGTTTCCAAATGTGAAAACAAAAACAAATAGCAACCAGTATATTTCTACAATCAAACAGTCAAGAAAATATATGTACACAGATTATATGCCAAAACATTAGACTAGACAAGAAATGTAACTCATAACATAATATTATGCAATGTGAACAGAAAGTGAATTGTTCATTAATTAGATGACTAATTAATTTCCAAATTACTTTTTTGTGTCTAGTTCTGACGTTTCCAAAGTTGTAACATATTAAAACGTTAAACCCGAGACTTGCTGAATGAATGTGCATTGCAAATTGCAAAATGGCACTGGTTGAAAGTCACAATACGGCATTATGCATTGCTGGCAAAAGTGGCAAGCAATGTGTTAAGCAATATACAGAGGAATAGAGAGTAGTATTTTCTTGACACGGATAAAAGTTGTAATTCATGATTTGTTTGTTATCAATTTTATTCAGGCATAAAATCAAGGTAGCCATGTGGGATGTGTTGTAAGAGTGGCAACAACTATAGACCAACAATCTATTCAATTCGGCAATCTATTCTAATTTGTGCTAGCCACTAATTTTAATGGATTTTTTAAAATTTAATTTAATTTTGAATAATTGACCAATGACCACATGAATCTGTTTGAAATTGAGGAAAATCAATCAATTGACAACATTTCATATTTCTGAGCCTATAATTTTAATGGTTCTCTGTATTTTGTTTGAAAAGAGGAACATGCTGACAGTTAAATTTTTTCGCTAGGGCGCGTATTTAATTTATAATTAATTTATTAATTTGTGCTTATTCTAAAAGGGCGTAACTCCAATACTATCACAGAATGCACACTTATCCCTTTGTCTTTTCTCTATAGAAAAAGAAACTGACGTTAATTTCAAATTGTCAATGTCAGGCCCTATTCTACAATATTCGATTTTCGAGGTTCGCTTCGTGCTGTTCCGCTCATCTAATAGTCATTATCTTGGGAGTGAGAGAGAAGGTATGCAACGAACTTCGAAAATACAATTTCAGAGTTGCCCCCCTTGTACTTTGAAGTTGTCAAAAATACAAAATTATGATCGCTTATTTTTTCTCGTGAAAAAAGTAAAGGCGTTTCACCTATCCTGTGGTAGTTTTGGTAAAATTAGGACATATTTTTAATAATTTTTTATTTTTTATAATAAGCGATATTAAAATTATATAAACATATTGCAGTGATCAGGAGGCAAAATGCTTTCGAACCATATATACATTTCCAGGTGTTATAAAAATGAAATGTTGTCAATTATTAATTGATATTGCAGATTACTACAGACTAGGGACCAGATACCGGTATTTCTTCATACAAAAATACCAGTATTATTGTGTTCTATTTCATTCTTTGGTTTATCATTTAATTTTTAATGGGTAAATTTAATAATACAAAGTCGTTACTGAAGTACATGATTGAGACCTACTTAAAGAGCATAAAATAATTCAATACGCTAGGCAATATTGGGGGTTTTAAAAATATTGGTTCCACAGTCCCTGCTACAGCCTATCCTTTGTAGCAATATAATTTTTTTTTTTTTTTTATATATATTTCGCATCTGCAATCAGTGCATTCACTTTTAGCAGATCTGTTCCATGCTTCTCTCATTCAGAGCGTGTCCTCCAGTGAGGACATCTACTCATAGTTCTCCACACTACAAGATGTCTTTTCTTTTAAGACGCTTTACATAGCTGGTGATTGTGAGCTGTTGTGCAAGGGTGTTGGGGTGGGTTTCTAGCCGTCCCCTGTATTTATTCTTGGCATTGGAAATTTCTTCTCTCACTGAGAGCATTTCTAGGTGTTCGTGAATCTCAGCATTGGTCACATACCAAGGGACATTACTGATTGCTTGGAGGATTTTGTTCTGTATTCTTTGCACTTGTGTGATGGAGGAGTTACAGGCACTACCCCATAGCTGAATGCCGTACATCCATACAGGTTTCAGGATCGATTTGTACACCAGTAATTTATTGTCTATAGACAGTTTGCTGTTTCGGACTAACAACCACAGGAAGTTTTTATATTTAATGTTTATTTCATCTCGTTTCTTCTTGATGTGCTCCTTCCATGTTATTCGCCTATCTAGGTGGAGACCAAGGTATCTGTAAGAGTTCTGGTAAGGGAGGGTGGCGTTTTCTAGTTTCACTGAGGGGCAATTGCCTTTCCTTAGGGTATAAGTGACCTGCACTGATTTTGAGGTACTAGGTTTAATTCGCCAGCTGCGCAGCCATTTAGTTGTCTTGTTCAAGCCTTCCTGTAGGATTCTTGAGGCTACTACTGGATCCTTATGGCTCGCCAAAATAGCGGTATCATCAGCATATGTAGCAGTTGTTATGGCATCCGAGCAATATAAAATTAAAAATAGAACTTGCAAAACATTATGCATAATGTATTGAATTTGCATTTCTTAATTTTAAACTCGACATACATATATCAGTAGTGGTGGCAATAACGGCTGTTTTGCAATAATGAATAACAGTGTTGTGTTATTCTTAAATAGCTGTTATTGTAAACTGTTGTCTGTTATATTGCTGTTTTACAAAATGATAATGAACTTATTATTAAATAATTGTTATACTTATTTCGTCGCGATCGCAGCGTAATAAAAACGTACGGGAACAAAAGCAAAACAACGCTCTGTTACCTTGTTTGTTATTGTACTGACTGACAACAAACAGCAATAGCTAATAATGATACCAAAAGTCAGTTATTTGAATTGCGATTGCGATGCGAGCTCGCGCGTATAGCGCTATCTCTCGCACACAGCTACTTGATTTGTTGCGCACTCGCTTGCGCTTCTATGCCAAGTGCGGCAACGTGCACGTATGAACGACGTTGACAACAGACAATGAATAATGATAACAGGATAGTTGACGATTCGATAATGTGTTGTCCGTTGCATGCAAATAATGCATTACGTTATCTGCTGTTGTAATAACGACCACCACTATATATCAGTATGAGGAATTTATATTAATGTTACAAATGCCACAGCAATACTCCTCAGTTTTACAAGGAAACTTTGTTTTAATACATCATGTATAGCAGCAGCACAGACAAAGAAGTCCAAAATAATTCACCATGTTCAATACCCATTGGAAATTTATTGTAGCCACTAGCTCTCCAAATGTACAGCAATTGAGTTAACCTAGCTTCAGTTTATACAAGTTTTGGGCATAAAAATAAAAACATTCCATCATAAGCATTTTACTATTGTCACTAGTTGTATATATTTAGGATGTTTACACACCATTGTTTGCAACAGCCTTCATAACAGCTGGTGCCAAATAAGCAGACAGCATGACTTGTGCCTTATGAATATGAATGAAACCAACCTACCTGCTAGACAGCTCTTCAAGGATATCCTTCACGGAATCCACATCGCTGTCACTCGAGTCACTAGACGAACTGGAGTCAGAATCACTGTCCTCACGATACTCAGTCACCTCGTATTCCACTACACCACTCTCAGAACTGTCTATGATCATATGCCGTGACTTCTCCACCTCCTCACGCGCGGAGGGCCGCGACAACGGCCCGTGAGCACAAGCATTTATAATGTTATTCTTTAACACCATTTCACTAAGTTCCGCGGCATCTGAATCGTTTCCCGTGTGATTAGATCGAGTCTCTGTGTCGTCCGAATCGGAATCGGAAGCGCCGTAAGCCGCGATCAAACTTAATGACACATTTTTATTATTGCTTTCATTGGGATTGGGATTGTCCATTGTGACGACTGGTGCGTGAATCCGCGTGCTCTAAATTAAATCTCCTACCTACACTAATTAGTTTTAAACTTAGCCTTTCTTCGATTATGCACTAAAAAAGTTATTAAGTACAACTATATAGAGATTTCTTCTAGGGATAACAGAAATAAACTCCGAAGAACACAGGAAAAATGCACGAAAATGGTGTTTAGCGAAGTGACAATTCACGTTTTTAAAAGTCAGGGGTAAGAAGACAGTGTTGCCATTTTGAAAACTAAAGTTATTTGAGTCATCATTTTAAGCGCTATCAATTGTAAGGTTCATTCGATCAATTTTCAAGTGTGTGACATTGTTGCTAATAGTTAAGGCGGAACCACATTATTAACACGCGACGCGACCCGACGCAACGAATTCATTAGTGTGGTTCTGGTCATAGAAAATAATACAATTTGATTCGACTCAACACGCGTCGCGTGTTAATAATGTGGTTCCGCCTATGTGGACTCATTACCCTCATGCGTCCACATAGGAATACCTCAATCAATACCTGTGGCCTGTTTTTCGAAGCTATAAGTTGCTATTTTACAACTCCTAACTAGTAACATTGGCCCAATAGACCTACCATGGGTTAGGTATTGATCAAAGCTGCTAAATTCTGTCTAACCAAAGCTGAACCCACTAGTTATTTGATTGGCAACATCTTAGCTTAGTGTGTCTATCTAAAGTGTCATGTTGTTTGTCAAATTGATATTTCTCTAAGAAAATTGCAGCTGTGTGAGTGATCCTGTGCTACCCGGTCATTATTTTTTGAAATTGCCGCGCTTTTACAGGTTCAGCTTTGGTTCGACGCTCTAGTTTAAAACTTGTAAAATTGTAACAGCTTCTAGAAACGGGCCAATGAAAAGCGCAATCACTACATCAACATCACCTTACTTAATTAGACCATGGTCACGATTAAGATACTGAAACACAAGGTCAACAGTTTTTGCTAATATTCTTCTAACTGGCCATGCACAGTTAGTTATTCTCGAATTATAAGTAGAATATTAAAACAAAAGAAATCACATAAACAACATTTATTTATTATCATCGCTATCGCCTTCGCCGTCTCTGGCTTTGCCGCGCCTCTTGCGCGGCGGATGTGGCAGCTTGTAATGCACGGTACGTACGTGCAAGTTCCTGCTTGTGGAATATTTGAACTTTTTGCCGCACATCGAACACTCGTATGGGGTAACGCCTGTGTGTACCTGGAACAGAATCTAGTTCTAATGGAGTCAGCAGGAGACACTTTGTAGTAGTCGTCTCCAGACGAACACAGTGCGGAACTTTAAGATGGGCCCCGAAGGAGCTACTATTTTTCTTTCCACTTAAAACAACTTGCAACTTGATTTTACCTATTTCCAGTGGAGTTGACTTGAAATTTGGTTCACGCGATAAGTAAGTTCGTCACAAGAAGAGTGTATAATTTATTTATTTTTCAAAACCCGGCTTAACTCAAACGAAACAGAAACCATAGCTTGAAAATGTCCAGTGTTAATAACCACGACCGAAACAACAATTTAAAAAAAAAACTAATTCAAAGATTAAAGGTGGAAACACATTATTAACACGCGACGCGACTCGATGCAACGAATGTATGCGCATGGCGTCGCGTCGGATGTTCATAGTGTGGTTCTGGTCATAGAAAATAAAGGTGGAAACACATTATTAACACGCGACGCGACCCGATGCAACGCGACGCGTGTTGAGTCGAATCAAATTGTATTATTTTCTATGACCAGAACCACACTATGAACATCCGACGCGACGCCATGCGCATACATTCGTTGCATCGGGTCGCGTCGCGTGTTAAAAATGTGTTTCCACCTTAATACAATTTGATTCGACTCAACACGCGTCGCGTTGCATCGGGTCGCGTCGCGTGTTAACAATGTGTTTCCACCTTAAGGGATTCCCACACGAGCGTTTTTTTTTAAATTAACTACCCGATAGTGCCGTGCCAGGTTGGCTCGCTGCTTGAACGCCCTCGGGCAGGCGTGGCAGCGGTGCGGGCGCGCGGGCGCGTGCGCGGCGGCGTGGCGCGCCAGCAGGTACTTGTCGTGGAACGCGCGCCCGCACACCGCGCACGGCAGCGCCGGCGGCGAGTGCCGCAGCAGGTGGAGACGCAGCTTTGTGGAGTTCTGCAAGTATACAAGAGTACATTACAGGCTCTCTTAAGAGGGTGCATCCCTACTGAGCTGGCGACGTCGCATTTTTGTCGCTAATGCAATAATGCTACGGCCACATTAGCGGGATTCGGCGAAGGTTCGCTTTATCGCGGCATGTGTGGACAGACAGTTCGCTTTATCGCGAATCATTCGGGCGAACTCGGACTGTGTTCGTGCTCCTGTCGGTATCTAGCGGAGATCAAAGGATTTTTCATGTCTCATACTCTGAAAGTAGGTCATTGTTTATCTGGATAACGGGTTGAAAGTGACTCATCGCGACCCTTGGGTTGAAAGTATTTTTTTTTCTAGCTAATCCAAATGAAGTACATAGCAATGGAAATATGTATACAGCCATGTAATCTATTCTATTCTTTGCGCTCTTGTTTCATTTTCCCGCCAAATTCAGAGTTGCGCGACATAGTTCGCCCGAAGTTTTTATCGCGATAATGTGGCCCGGGAGTAATAGATCGTGATGGACTTCTATTTTCGTATTAAAGGGACAAAATACTATATCTCGTTTAATAAGAAAATAAAAGTCCATCACGATCAATTATTATTGCATTAGACACATTAATACTGTTAAAATTAAAATTAAAAATAATATCTAGAATATCAGTGACATTAAATTTGAACCTTAATACTATGACGATAACGTTCGTTTTTCAGTATGAATGTTGTAGTGGCACGTGCTAACTCGGTAGCTTGCGGCTTTGCGATAATAGAAACAATGGCCTTCGTTCGAAAGACTAGGGCTCGAAGCAAAAATTCACCTGGGAAGATTCATAGTATTGAGTTTTGTGGGCCGCACCTGGAAGCCCTTCCCGCAGGCGTGGCAGACGGCGGTGACGACGGGCCGGTAGTGCGCGCGCGCGGCCGGGTGCGCGCGCGCCACGTGCCGCCAGTGCTGCGCGCGGCTGCCCACCACCACGCTGCACTGAACCACGTGCTCTATCACCCACATGGCTAGACCGTATACACGTTAAGAGGGTGCATTCCTACCGAGCTGGCAACGTCGCATTTTTAACGTAACGTAACGTAACGTCACCTTTTTTCAAGCGGTGCGGTCGCACTTTTAATGTGTCCGATGTCCAATGCGATGATTGATCGTGATGGACTTTTATTTTCATATTAAAGGGATAAAATAATATGTCTCGTTTGATAAGAAAATAAAAGTCCATCGCGATTAATCATTGCATTGGACACATTGATACACTAAAAACGAAGTGCACTACAGACGCACATTTGAAACTTTCATTCAATTTCCGTGAAATAATCGTAAAAAAACACCAAAAATGCGACGTTGCCAGCTCAGTAAGAATGCACCCACTTAACTGAGTCTTCGCCCGCGCGTCTGCGGGGCGCGGGGTAGGCGACCGCGGGGGCCTCTCTCAGTGCGGGCGTTTGGCGCACTCCCCGCCCGCACCGCTCTCCGTTCCCTTCGTCGTCCCACCCCGCGCCCTTGCACCCGCGCGTTTCATTTGTATTCCAAAATAATCTCTTAGAGGATCCTGATATCCTGGTACTTAAATTCTCCCTCCGTCTTACGCCTGACGCGAGTTTAACATTTTTTACCCATCCCAAAAAGTGCTCAACGCCGCAAAAAAAGTTTTCACTTCAAAAAACATTTCTTGTTCTTTGTCACACTCTTACATGGTCGCACTGCGTCGGATAAGAATCTCCCGGCAGACTCCAGCTGGTTTTCTTTCTCGCCCGGCCGTGCTCCGCTTTCCCGTGTTCCACCAGCTGCTTCAGCGACGGGAACTCGACGCCGCATTTGTTGCAACTGTTCTTTAGACTAGGGTCTTGTGCTAAAGAGTCACTGAAGGAACATATATTTTTCATATAAATATATTTTTGTTATGTTTTATCTACGTTTATAATTAGTCGAGGTCGCATTTAAGAGTACTCCTTTATTTGTAGTTTTTTGTGCTGTATTCTGTTCTTTTTATCTTAATCTGAGTAGTCCTATTATCAAGAATGAATTCTGTAATTCCCAATAATAAAAAAGAGTAGGTAAGTAGTAATAAAAATCACGAATATATTGTTACGCGTCAGAAAAAAATCTGACTATTTTGTATTCCGACGTCCACAGGTCCAAATAATCAAAAGACCGATTACGTTTCTGGCCACAACACGGAATTTTGGAGTTTTGATTTTTGACAAGTTCAGCATTTAGTATTATGTAGCCACATTGGCCTTTAATGAACAGCCGTTTTACTAAAATCCTCCTTACATCGTTCCGTTCAGTCTTTCATTTATTCACTAAGTTACATCACTATTTAAAATTCTCCAAAAACTGGCAACACCGAAACTGTCATTATGGGCCCCGTTTCTCGAAGTTTATTAGACTAATAATATGAGTGTTTTGTTTCATTCTTTCGTTTAATTTACGAGACAAAACACTAATATTATTAGTCTGATAAGCTTCGAGAAACGGGGCCCTGCAGGAAAAAATAATTTAATGAAATGACATGAGTCAGAGTATGATTATGAATTATCTGTCGAACTATAGGCTCGCACGAGAGCTAGCTAGGGGCCGGCACCCATCCTCACCATAAACTTTTATTTTTCTTATGTTGCTTCGAGGTCAGCAAGTGGACGCGTCGCGCACCCTCCGTCTTGAAGTTGAGATCGCACTCCTCACACCGATACTGCAGACTTTCTTCTCGATCCTGTTCAATTATGATTTATTTACAACTTGTCTTCATATTAAGAATATTTCAGCAGGTTAAATAATAATAAATAAATATTACGAACCAATTCTCACAAACTGACCTAGTCCCAAAGTAACCGCTAGTAAGGCTTGTGTTATGCGATATACATACTTATATAGAGAAGTACATAGTTAAATAGATAGAAACATCCATAACCCAGGAACAATTATTCGTCCTCATCACACAAATATAAGCCCTTGCCAGGATTCGAACCTGGGACTGCTTCGCAGGCAGGGTCACTACACTACCAACTAGGCAAAACGTGTCGTCGGAAATAATTTTAAAAGAATGTTATATAGGTCCACGCCGCGCCGGCGCGCAGCCGCCGCCGCCGCCGGGTCGTTAAAAATTTCGCGCCGACTTGGAATAAATATTTTACCCATGACCAAACCGAACAAAGCAAATAATGCGCTGTTGCCATGCTGATATGGAAAGCTTAAATAATGATATTCTGAAGTATGGGAACAAAATAAAAAAATGTTTCCTTGGCTTGCAGGATTGGCGCGGTCGCTTTTGAGCATTTCAGCTACAAGCACACTCAGTGAAAGGGTGTTTTCTGTAGCTGGGATAGTTTTAACTGTGAATACAAAACAAAAGTGAACAAAATAATTTTTATTCACGATTAACATGTGTTTTCTTTAATTACTTATTCCTCCTAAAAAATGTTCTCACGCCGGTGACGCCGCGCCGCGCCGGCTCAAAATCCCAGCGCGCCGCCGCCGGGTTTTTGCGCTGCGGCGTACGTGGACCTCAAGACTGTTGTATGCTAAACTCACAGGCTCCTCCTGGTGCACAGTAGCAGCGTGCAGCGCGAGCCCCCTTGCGCTGACAAACGCGTGTCCGCACACGACGCACACGTGCGCGGTGGCGTGCTGCGTGCGCGCGTGCGCGCCCAGCGCCGACGCGTGCGCGCTCGCGAACGGGCACCAACGGCACGAGTACACGTGACCCACGTGCCACTTGTGGTGCTTCTTTGCCACGCCGCTGAAAGCGCAATGTACACGGGCGAGTAAGTTCACGTACTTACGGCTCGACTTTACTCGCCTGTATTTTACTCTAAAAGTACGCGTACTAAAGGTGCGACCCATTGACATAAGATAAACAACCAGACTCACAATCACGCTCAAAAACTGTCGGAAGCAAAAGTCTGCACGACGCGTCTATTGTGCAGAGTTTTGGGTCAGTCGTGTTTCGACCGCGCTTCAATAACAATGTACATGTCTCTTTCGCACCGTAATCTCAAACATTACTGCCACGAAATAAGGTGTTAATTTGAACGAATTTGTTAATGATATTTGTGTGAGTTGATGTGTTGATACACACAACACAGAGACAACGCCGCTCGGACGTTTCTTGAGGCACTTTTGTTTGCGATTGAGAGTCTAGTTGTTTATCTTAAGTCAATGGTGCGACCACACCGCCGCTTAAAAAACGGTGACGTTACGGAAACGGAATCGCAACAAAATGTATGAAGAAACGGTGAGAAAACGTGACGCATACGATACGTCATTGCGTATACGCGGCCGTTTGGTCGCACCCTAAGACTGACAAAAAGTCGTCGAGCCCGTCTGTCACCCACTTTACAGGTTTAGCGCATGACTGAGTCCGTTCCTGAGCGGAGTCGGTTTCAAATCCCGTGTGCATTTTACTTGAAGCGACTAGGGGCCTTGCCATGACGTCCTAATTCCGTCCGACCCAGTTCAAGTTTTAGCTGTCACTTTTAAGGTAAGGTCCCTGGGGCCGTACCATGACGTTTTAATGCGTTTCAGTTTAGGTTCGCTCGCTGTCAAATTCATACTAAAAGCACAGCTAAAAGTGACAGCTAAAACTTGAACTGCGTCGGAGTTAGGACGTCATGGTAAGGCCCCCGTTCAGTTCAATTAACACATACTGAGGTCACACTGAAAGTTTTGCACTCCTGGCCACTCGTTAACATTTGAATTTAGAATTATGTAATTTTAAAAATATACATACATACATACCATCACGCCTCTTTCCCACAGGGGTAGGCAGAGACTACTTTGTTCTTTCGCTTCATCCACATTCATCAATCTCCTCATACTCGTTCGCACATGCTCGTCGGCTTCGGGTACTCTTGACCTGACCTTTTTCCAAAACGTTTCCAATTTGATCACGGAACGTCCGTCTAGGCCTTTCCCTCGCATTCACACTCCCCATAAAAATATGTTAAAAAATACATACAGCTCATTGTTTATCGGATTAAATAATAGTTGGCGTCCTTTTTTCTGACGCTCAAGCTCGCTCACCATCGCGATTGTAAGAGCTATAATAAAACTTACACATTACTAAAAGCCTTGGGGCAGGTCTTGCAGTGGAACTTCTTGCCGTGCGTCCGGTTAGCGTGCGACCTGGCCAGCACATCGTTTTTGAACCGAAGCTTGCACACTGCGCACTCGGCTCTGCCTCGACTCTGATAACACGATAACCAAACGAATATATAATACACTAGCTGTTGCCTGCGACTTCGTCTGCAGAGAATTCGTTTATCGCTATCCCGCGGGAATTTTCCGGAATAAAAAGTGGCCTATGTGCTATTCCACATTTTATGTGCCGAATTTTATCCAGATTCGTTGGACCGTTCTGGCGTGATTGAGTTACAAACAAACATCCATCCATCCATCCATACTTTCGCATTTATAATATTAGTTAGATTAACATTACACTCCGAGGGTGGTGAAATAAATAATGTCTCAGATCGCAGAAACTTGTCACACGAGCCACAGTCGAGAGCGATAAACATGCAACCTAAACCTTTCTTTATCACCGCCCGTGTGTACGCAATTTTACGTCTTCCCCTGGCCAGTAAGTGGAAATTTCCGCTTGCGTAGCGCGCGGTAAATTACCACTTACGGCCCGGGGCGACGTAAAATAAAAAACTATTTTCATTCATTTTTTTGTTGACTAAACTTACATGTACACAAAATATTTACCTTGCTACTCCGCTACTTACGTGCAAGATAACCAAGCTTGTGCGAAATATATACGTTTTGCATGCAAGCCCTCCCACCTCTACTGCCACACAAAACGCACACAAATCCCACAAACTTAATTAATCCTATCACCACACAAACACGACATACAAACGACGTTGGTTCGCATGTGCATGGGTTGTGCTCTAACTTTGAGAATGATCCCGTAGAGGGATCGAAACGCGCGTCAGTGTTTGTGTGGTGATAGGATTAATTAAGTTTGTGGGATTTGTGTGCGTTTTGTGTGGCAGTAGTGGTGGGAGGGCTTTCATGCAAAACGTATATATTTCGCACAAGCTTGGTTATCTTGCACGTAAGTAGCGGAGTAGCAAGGTAAATATTTTGTGTTCATTGAAATGGACCTCCGCAAAGTAACGCCTGATTCAATAAAATATTTAAACTTACATGTGTATAGGTACCAAATTTCAAGTCCAATCTGACTTAACCGAGAAAAAGTCTACATACTTCGAATATATTATCATTATCATTATTATTATTATCAAGACATGCTAAGAAAAGTGTGTAATGTTGCACAACAGAAATAAAAAAATTACTTAAATCATCATCATCATCATCAGCCTGAAGACGTCCATTGCTGAACAAAGGCCTCCCCCTTAGCACACCATAATGAACGACAAGTCGCCACCTGCATCCACCGGTTTACCGCAACTTTCACGATGTCGTCACGTCAGTCCACCTAGTGGGAGACTTGCAAATGCGTCTTCCGCATTAATTAAATAAGTAATTTACTGAAACCAAACAATTATTGCAAGAACATTTTTATCTTATACAAAAATTGTAATCTTTAACTTACTGGTTCATGCCTTAACACGTGCATTTGATAAGAATTGCGATGCGCAAACACTTTGGAACAGATCTGGCATTTAAATGTTTCATTGCTGGATTCCGTGTTTCCTTTGCTTCTGTTCCACTCTTCTATTTGTTGCTCTAACTGAGGGCATAAACAAACATACTGTTGTTCAACTAAATCAGAAGTACATTGAAGGATCATGAGATGGAAACAAACAACACCATTTTTTTACGTTTATAAAAGATTCCCACTGCAGCTCAAAACACAATTTTCCCAATAGATTATAGTTATACTAGCTGTTGCCTGCGACTTCGTCTGCAAAGAATTCGTTTATCGCTATCCCGCGTTATCAAATAACTTACTGTTAACTTCACGATGGTAAAATATTTCTCCATTTCCTCTTCATCTGGCGTCAGTCCCCGTTTACTTGATTTCGTCCTCTTTCTTGTTTTTTTATAAATTCTAATTTCCTAAAATTCAGCAGCACAAATTAATAATAATCCCTGCCCAATAATTATGTCTATTCCCATTATTAGCTTTACTTACTTCTTCCTCATCATTAATGCTAGTTAATTTCGTTTTTACTTCATCATTTACATTAAAATTTTCAATATTAACATCATGATTTGCACATTTAAATTTGTCATTCAATTTCTCATCTCTTTCATCATTCTCTTCATGAAAATTAGTATCCATTACATCATAGTCATCAATATCATCTATTTCTTCAGATTGTGTGAAATTGGTTACTTCTATTTTGGGTGTGTTTATAAAATCTTCTGCAGTTTTACTACTAGTTTCATCTTCATTTTGAGTAATATCAATATTTACAAATTCCGAATCCTCTTTGCATTCAACTTCATTTGTGTCTACTTCATAAACGCCCAATGGCGATATTAAATTAAGTTCGGTTCTATTTTTTGATCTAACGAGATCTTTTGTTATCTGAAATGAATAATTAAATACTTAATTGCACTTGCCTGCATATCTGCTCATTTTTGAGTTTTCATGGTAAGTAAATTTACAAGTCATTTTTGGAGCAGGTTAATTGTAATAGGATAAATGGGATATGTATGTATGTATGTATGTATAACTCTTTATTGTACATAAAACACATTAATTTCTATCTATATCTTGGGAGGATATGAGTTGTAATTGTTAACTGGATTATAAATCGATTTTTACTAGTCTTACTCTTACCTTCCCATTATGAGCAAATATATCAAGTAAAGTTGCCTGCGCTATCATACTCTTCTCTATTAGGTTATAGCATTTCCGTAGGTGCGCTGCACATTCATAACATACAAATTGTGGAAGGCCTTCGATGGTATAATTCTCCTGTAAATATAATGCTCTCAATAAAAATTAAAAATAATTTCACTGCCAACACTAAGGCCGGACACATACATACGGAATTTTCGTACGGTTTCCGTACGGAATGACGGTAGCGAACGCGACATCGCTATATAACAGAACGGGGCAGGGCTACGAATTGACGTCATTCCGTACGGAAACCGTATGAAAATTCCGTATGTATGTGGCCTACCTTAGAAAATATCATGGAAATGGGTAATAAGAAAAGTCGAAGGAGTTGGTTCTGATTGCTTCTACAGGTTAACGGAGGGTGTGTCGTCAGATGGGCTTCTTGGAAAGAGCAGTATTGTGCTTAGCTTACCAAAGGGAGAAAGAGTGTATGTTAGACATCACATGTTATATTGATGTCAAAACTCGACCAAGAAAAAAAAGGAAATAAAATTTTGCTTCTGCATTGTTTCCGAGTCAATAAATTATTACTTTTCATGAACAAAAACATTATTCCTCTATTTCATTAATATGGACCTTCGCAAAGTAACATCTGATTCAACAAACATTACTTTTCCCTTGCATTTGGCTTCACAGACTGTCTACATACACTCATAAGCAAAAATAACGAGTCGCTTTTCATAGACCCTTGTATGAAAAGTGACCCAACGTGCATGCATTGTGATAAGGTTGAGGATTTAATACATTTTTTGATGGAATGTTAAGTCACAAAGGATAATAGAGAGAGGTACTAGGCTGATGTGACGATGTGAGCCTGTTTAATGGATCAGTTAACACCACATTCAGTTTTCCGGCATCAGAAAATGCAGTATGAATATACAGGTTCGTGAAATACTCCTTTGCTGCCAGAGAATCTGAGGGAGTTGGGAGTGTTTGATAAATCTGACCCAAGAGACATCCAATGAGTCACACAGGTGCACTTAAGCCTCGTAAAAATTGTAGATAAAAAAAAGGTGACGCATTATTTTTGCTCCTCAATGTAGTTTAACTTACATTATATCCGACAAGTGAATCCATGTAGACCCTGTGCACTCCACTTTGGAGGCTGTGCATCTTCAGATCAGCAGCAAGGCAGAACCGACAAACTTCTACATGAGATGCCTCAAAGTTAGAGTTGGCCTGGAACAGATCGTTCCAAAGATTTTTGTGATTGTTTCAACGGTGTCGCCAAGGCGGGGCAAGGGAGTCCACATGTGCACTTAAGCCAAGGAAAAAGGTGAAAAAAAAATGATATAATGTGCTATGTGCTCTACCATAAAAAAAGGGGAAAAGGGGGTTATTATCGAGTTGTACAGGACAGGATATTCATTAAATAAAGATAGGTAATTGAAGTGAAAAAAAATCTCATACTTTTTATGTCAATTCATAATCAATATGTTAGTCAGTTAGTATAGCGCACTAGTAGACTCACGGGTAAATCTTTAACTGGAACAGCATCATCTTTGATCCGAATCCTCCGTCCGTCGTGGTTGATCTGTTCGTAGCTAAAGTGCGCGCTGCACACGCGAGCGTAGCTTGGAGGCCCCCAGTTTGGTCTGCCGATAGCTCGGACCCATTTTTGCTTCAATTCAATGTTTGTTGGAAAACTAGAAAAAGGATCAAATATACCTGCACTTTCTATACATACATTCAGTGCCAGATTTAGAAGTCTGGAGGCCTCTGGGCAACAAAGGAGTAGAGGCCCCTGGCCCCAAATTATTTTCCTGTCCAAGTTCTGTTGTTTACTAGTGTTTACTAGTCTGGATTTGTTTTTTTTCGAAGTCTATTGTGGGGGCCCATCTTTTGTGGAGGCCCCGGGGCTGTATCCCCAGTTGCCCTCCCTTAAATCCGGCCCTGCATACATTGGTGGCCATCTTTGCAGAGCTTAATTTAAATATTTAATTATTTTCGTTTTTAAACTGTTCGCTAGAAACATGCTGAAAATCGAACAAAATTTTATTGCATTTCGGCAAAAGTTTTTTTTTTGGAAACTGCGATGCAGTACTGGCTGCTTTTCTCGTTCGTCGCTTCGGTATTAAAAAAAAAATAAGTTAATACTTACGCATGAAAGGACGTGATGTCGTTGGGATCTTTCTTTTTGTTGCTGCTGTTGTTAGTGCAACCTTTTACACAGCAATACGCCACCATTATTCTGATAATACTGCCTCTGGGCAGTAATATACTATTAGCAAATTATTTCATTTGTTTTAATTACTTTAAAAACAAAGCGCATAGCAACCGACGATTCTTCAACTTAGCAATAGCATAGCAAAACAAAACAATACAATACGATACGTCAAATTAATATTGACGTTGAAACTTGACAGCCATGACCATGGAGGCATGGACGTAGCGTAGTATCCAAACGTCATGACATGACAAATCTGAAAAAGGGTTGGGATATTTTACTTTTTGTCTGTTTCTTACCGGTTGGAAACATAATTATTCTGCGTTATTTTGAAAAAAAAAAAAAACATTTAGTATACATTTTATTCAAATAATAATGAGCACAATACAGTTTATTACTACACAAAAAAACATAAAAGTAATTTCGCATAATTCTAGGTTATACTAGAGGGCCAATTTCACGAAGTGAATGTTCTCGATTCCATATTTGAGTCAACTCAAACAAGTTGAATGTATTCATAATTTTATGAATGTAGAGCTAGTGTACCGACAGACTAGTAAAAATACTTAATACTTTTTGTACCAAGTTATTACGTGGCAGTGAAAAGTACAAAAGATTGAAGAATAACGATTCCCAAACTATTTATAAACAAGGCGAACCCTCTACTTCTGACTCCAAACGGAGTAAATACGCCGCTTTATTTATTCTTCGAAAGGCAGAGCAGGCAACAGTTTTCCTTCACAGGTGCCGAAGCCAATTCTGAGGCTGCCATTGTCGCAATATCCACGCAATACGACTGTGTCCCCATCTTGCAGGAACTTGCGTTCTTCCCCATTATGAAGACGAAGCGGCTTCGTACCCTTCCATGATAACTCCAGCATGCTGCCATAGGAGTCAGTGGTCTGGAAGAAGATGAAAACACTATTAGTTACTCAATACATGGAATAAATCTGCAATATCAAATTATGTTCGATCAACTGCGGTTGTTCTAAGAAGCGATATGCAAGGAGTTTCAGGACTAAAAGGGCAGAAATGCGCTTCATTGCCATTATGAACGCAGCTCAATTAAATTGACGCGAGTGGTACTTACTTCTCCGCTGATGGTACCAGATCCGAGCAGGTCTCCTGGGTTGAGGTTGCAGCCTGTGATGGTCTGCTGTGCCAATTGCTGTTTCACTGTCCAGTACATGTGCTTGAAGTTTGAGCGGCTGATTGTTGTGTAGGCCAGGGATTTCTCCGCTGTAAATATTTAAAATAGCACCATATTATTGTTGCCTAAACAATATACTCGTAACTTCGTATTTTCGGGCGTAAAAACTGACTCACGTTTCAAATCAACTTCTAATTTGACATCGAAGTTAAACTTGTCATCATGTTTGAGATAGGGGAAGGGTGCCGGGTCTTGTGGGTAGTTGTCTACGATGAACGGCCGAAGCGCTTCCACTGTCACGATCCAGGGTGAGATGGTGGTGCCGAGATTCTTAGCCGTAAACGGACCAAGAGGGACGTACTCCCATTTTTGGATATCACGTGCTGAAAAATGAAAAAAGAAAAAGTTTAGGATAGGACTCAGTGTTCTTCAGGGCACTATCAATGAGGATTTAAGTATTTAATTTAGTTTAATAATTTTGGAAACATAATCCAGTGATTATTTTTTCCTCAAATATTACTTACCACTCCAATCATTTAATAGCACAAAACCGAAGATCCTGTCTTCAGCTTCCTTGGCAGTAACTCGCTGGCCGAGTGCAGTGGGAGGGCCTCCGACGAAGCAGCCCATTTCCAATTCGAAATCCATAAGTCGGCAGGGGCCAAAGTGTGGCGTTGCACCTGAAAATATCCTGCTTTTTGGAATATGTTCATGTTTCTCTAGACATTGTTTAACTTGCACATTTAAGATCATTTTCAGTCTGCAATAGTATCAGCTTTTGAAGGAGATAGAAAAAGAACTTAGGTATAGCTATAAGGTGGCGCCAGACTAAAGAAAGTATTCGGGAATTATATCTACCTTCAACTGGTAAAGTTTGTCCATAAGGTCTCCTGATAGGTGTTCCTGACACGACGATGGAGCTCGACCGGCCATGGTATCCGACTGGCAGGTATTTCCTTAAAAAAATAAGTTTACTTTAATAAACAAAAACATACTCCACTTTTTGCTAACTGTACTTAAGTACTTGCATCGTCACCCAATTTTCAAACATCATCAAGAATGAGAAATTTTTGTCAAACTATACAGACATATATTATAATTTCAGAAGATAAATAACTTTTATATGTATGGTACAGTGTAAATTTAAAGAAGTGTGAAGCATGATGTGCGTCGCATGTTTACATAGTCGAACTCAAGAATATATTTTTCGAGATATAAACCTAGTTACAGATTACGGCAAAATTCTTGAGCAAGAACGACGTGGAAGGGGTAAGTTGGCGCATGTACTTTTATACCAGAGACGCTAAATTCACTTCTGCGCATTCAAGGTCATGCTCAAGATGTTTGCTGTTCTGATCTGTACCTGTGTTGGACAAACGAATTAAACGATTATGATTATTATTACCAGTTAGGCATGAGTGCGTTCTCCTTGCTTCGGAACATGATGCCGACATTGGTAGCGTGTTGAATGGAAGAGTAGAAGTCCGTGTAGTCTCCAATATGCACCGGCAAGTGCATTGTAACTGACTTCCGCTCAATGAAAGGCCTGTAATGTCATTTTTATTTTGATCACCGAAAAATATCAAACCAGTAGTATCTATCTATAAAAGTACCCTACATTACCATTCATCCTAAATATATATTCTCATTGGAACTGTCTCAATATTGCTGCTAAACCATTTCGCTTAAGTAACTTAACACAAATTATACTTAATTCCTGGTTTAAATCCTACATTTTAATTTCTTATATTTATGAAGGTAATTGTACATTGCAGTTACTTTTATTCCTTCAACAAATGGACATAATGTTATGCAAATAAAGAAATTTCATTTCATTTCATTTCATTTCAAACGTACACTCGACGACTTTAATTGTTGAGCATCATGGAACGCTGTCATAGTGAAGTAATGCCATGTCGACAAACAAATTTCAATAAAAACTAAACAAAATAAACATTTACATTTTGCGATAAGGTTCTATCGCGGCTCAACAATTAAAGACCGCGAGTGTACAAAATATTTACCGTTTAACATCTGTAGCATTTTCAAAGGTTTTGTTTCGGATCAGATCCTGAATAGTCTCCCTAGCTTCGAGCCAGTGCGCCCTGGTGAGACCCATAAAGGCGTTAAGAGTGTCATGCTGAAAAAAAAGTTGAGTTACAACTTTCTGTGGTACGATACGTGTATTGTAATCTACTCCTGGAATTCCCCTTAATTGAAATTATTCACATCCCGCTTTATCTTAGCCCTCTAGGCTGGCAACGCATCTGTAATCCTCTAGTGTTGCGTGTGTCCATCACTTACCATCAGGTGAGTTTAAGACTTATAAGTTTACATTTCTTGTCGTATAAAAAACATGAGCTACCCAATTTATACCCAATAATGTAGGATGCATGGTATAAAACTGTCAAAAGTATAATGAAAATTTGGCAGTTTGCAATTTAAAAATTCGAAAGTTACAAAATGTTACATTAAGTTAATATTTTGCAAGTTTCGTGAAATAGGCCCTCTGCCTGTTATAATATAATAGCATTTTATTTTATTGCGCAATCGTAATCTATAAAACTCGGTAAACATCTTATTTGCATACTTGTAAGATACTACCTATTAACTTTGCTATTAATTTGTCATCTATTTTTATCATTGTTAGTACTTTACCTTAAAAACATGTTGTTTGTCTTTTAAAAGCGGCCCGTTAAAATAATGAGCAATGTGATTTAGATCCAAAACGAACTCTTCATAAGCTACTCCAATGTGTTTTTCTGTTTCCTGCAACAAAACATCTAGTAAAGCGACCAAATTAAGACGAACGCAAACTGAATTCAACTTCAATTGCACTGGCCGCTTTCTGATTTTAACGTGTTATACAAAAACAAAAGAAAACAATTCCAGGACAAAGGTTACATTCCAAAATCAAAATCGTTTACTTACGTTTATCGGCGATGTGAAAACACCGTATGGCAAATTTTCAATGGGAAAATCATTTGGTTTGCTCTCTCCTTCCATTTGAAATAGATTTAAAGTGATTGTGATATAATTTTATTTGTTTTGTGTGGTTAGCCGGTGGCTGTTTGCGGCGTACTGATAGGAGCAGAGTCGGTTATAAAATGGTTATAAACTTAGATAGTGGGTATGTTAATAAGGTAAAACAGCCGGTTTTGAACCCGTTGGGGGCTTGACTGCTTTTTTAAGTCAAGGTCAATGTCGGATGATGCGACTAGGATTATATTGGCCATAAAAAGAATAGAGCAGACTTATAGTATTATTTTTGGAATTTCATTTTTTCTTGATCACGCAGGTGGTAACCATACGTTAAGTACCTATTTGATTTTGACCTCTACAATTTAACAATGTCGCTAAAGCGGCTAAAGTCACATTGAATTGATACAATCTGAAATACCTATTACATAATCTTGGATCACAATTACGTTGCCGGCTTTTTACCATACCTAGTAGATATTTATGTAAATACGTATGCAAATTAAGTTGGCCGGTTCCTTTAATTAAGAACCTACCTTACGTATTTGCAAAAACAAGTAACGATAATGCAACATCACTATCACCACCATCCACATCATCACCACCATCTTACTCGCTAATCCTGCCGCTAAGCAGCAGTGCTTGCACTGCTGTGTTCCGGTGTGGAGAGTAAGACAGCCGGAGAAATTACGGGCACAAGAGGCATTTCATCTAAGTCCTCTAGGTTGGCAGCAATCCCTCCGGGGTTGCGGGTGTCTATGGGCAGTGGTGATCGCTTACCATCAGGTGACCCACTTGCTCGTTTGCCTTCTATTTCACATAAAAAAAAAGTAGATTACATATACCTACCTACCTAGCCGTAAGCCATGCCCTTGATTTGGCTGTAACTGTGTTTCTAACCATTAACCATTATACTATTTTGCAACATCTCTAGCTAAGTACCTATAAAAATAAGTACAGTATAATATCAATTTAACAAAAATATATATTTAATTGTTGCCCCCTATCTATTTTATTTTATCTTAGACCTCTATGCTGGAAACGCATCTGTTATACTCTGACGTTCCCGATGGGCAGTGATGATTGACTACGCTCCTACACACTTTCAATCAAGTTGCAAGTGTCAAACAATGACGTTTGGTAAGCGAGAAGGGGTGAGGTGAGATAGGCGAGTGTGAATTTTTGGCACTTGAAACTTGAAGGAGTGTAGTGTAGGTGTAGGAGCGGCATTAAAACAGCGGTATGAATATGAATATTTTGCATTGCATGAGTGAATTTCAAACTAAAGTGTATTTTTTTAACAGCTGGCCATGAGAAATCTTTACCAGTATTAAGCGGGAGTTGCACCATTCTACTTTAACGATAACTATTACTTTAACCAGAGATATTAACATTCTAGTAATGTAGTAGTTAACGTTGATGTTTTTAGGTGCAATTAGGACCGAGCGAAACCGAAATTAATTACGAAGTGGTGGTGTTGTCATTTTGATTTGTCAAAAAAGTGAGGTTAGTTTATTTACAATAATATAAATATTTATTATTTTTTTACGTGTTAGTGTTAGTAGTAAAACGCAACTCTCGGAGTAAATTTAATAAAATTTATTCAGAATAGGCAAGTCTCAATTTCAGTTCAGTAGCTGTTACATAAAGTTTCCATTTTAACTACGTCAAGTCGCAACACAAATAAAAGTACCGTTTACACATAGTTTTCTTCACTGAAAGATTGTTATAATTCAATAGAAAGTTCCAGCTGGATATTTCGTGTAAATAAAAGGTATTAAAGGTTAGGCGTATCCAGCATTCATTGTTTTGAAAATGAGTGTTAAATTTCGAGTGTTTTCGAGGATGTTTTCATCTAGTTCGAAAGTACCTCAAGTCTGCATAGTCGGGGCCGGCCCCGCAGGGTTCTACGCGGCGATGCACATGACCAAAAACCTCGCCAGCGTCAACGTCGACATAATCGAGAAACTTCCAGTACCATTCGGGCTGATAAGATATGGAGTCGCCCCGGACCATCCAGAGGTCAAAAACGTCATCAACCAATTCACAAAAGTAGCTCAAAAAAACAACGTTAACTTTTACGGCAATGTCACTCTCGGAAAGGACATCAGTCTAAGTCAGTTGAGACAGCATTATGATGCAGTTTTATTGACTTATGGCGCTGAGGAGGACAAAACACTTGGAATCGAAAATGAGGATGCAAGCAATGTGGTGGCGGCGCGGAACTTTGTAGGGTGGTATAATGGACTTCCTAGTGACAGCAACCTGAAATTCGACTTATCAGGGCCAACTGCCGCTATTCTTGGACAAGGCAATGTTGCTTTAGATGTAGCCCGAATTCTTCTTTCCCCTATAGATGAATTGGCGAAAACTGATATAACGGAACATGCACTAAGTGCTTTAGCTGAATCGAAAATTAAAGAGCTGTATTTAGTTGGAAGGAGAGGTCCGTTGCAAGTTGCTTTCACTATTAAAGAGCTTAGAGAACAATTGAAAATGAAGGGCTGCAGGACTATATGGAGAGAAGAAAACTTTGTCGGTGTTGCCGACATAGTTGACTCTCTAGCTCGACCCCGGAAGAGACTAACTGAGCTCATGTTAAAGTCTTTAAAAGAAAATCAGAGTGCAAAAGATGATAAAATTAGCAAACGGTTTTACCCCATATTCTACAGAAGTCCAAAGAAATTTATAGTGAATAATGAAAAGCAATTGCAAGGAATAGAGTTAACCTGTACTAAAATAGTTGGAGATAAAATTGAAGAGCAAAAGTGTGTCCCAACTGATGAGCAAGAAATATTGAATTGCAGCTTAGCTTTTAGAAGTATTGGATATAAAAGTGTCACGGTTGACAAGGAATTGAAGTTTCTTCCACAGGGAGTTGTGGCTAATGATAAAGGTAGAGTTATAGACGATCATCCAGACCTAGCAAAGATGTATGTAGCAGGATGGCTTGGAACAGGACCAGTAGGGGTAATACTACATACAATGGGTAATGCATTCCAAGTTGCCAAAACTATGTGTGAGGATATCAATAATAGTAAAAACACTTATGGTAAAGGAGGATTTGAGGAAGTAAAGAAAGTCATTAGCAATGCTGTTGTTGACTGGGATGGCTGGACAAAGATTGATAAGTATGAGATTGAACAGGGAAAAAAAACTGGCAAGCCGCGGGAGAAAATCTGTGATGTCAAAAAGATGATTGAAATTGCAAAGACATAATGCCTTTGCAATGTGGATAGAATGATGTAGGCATATTTGAATGTTTCATAGTCACAAGTTCACAAGTTAGCATGTAAGAAATTAAATGTACTTAAATAAAAATTTATTTTTTACTGTTTATGACTACATTATTTTGACGACATTTTCATCTCTCTCTCTCTATCAGCTAAGAAGTTGTAAATTTTTTTAAATATTCATCTGTTCAGAGTTCAGACTTTGAACAGCAATAATTTAAGACATATCGATACCTTTAGGTTCAATTGGCGTAAAGGACAAAATGCTACTTTTCAGGAGAAGCAAAAAACGTTTTTTTTAATTTTAAAACCTTTGTATTTTTTTTATTTGTGGACCTATTTCTTCGATCCATATGACAAAAGTGCTTAGAATTCTTCTCTCTACGCAGTAGAATGGTAACCACAACGATAAATAGCATACTTTAGAAGTTAAGTGTCCTTTACACCCCGGAAAAAAGCGTCGATAGTCCCTTACGCCCCGACCTTTTTAAAGAATTCAAAAGTTTTGAGGTTGTAAAGGTCAGTTTTTTATAAAATTATACAATTTTCGGGTGTATAGCTCACTATAATTTAGACGTTTTATGTTATTTTCCTTACATAACCGTAATTAAAGGTATCAATGACGCAAAATATTTTACTATTTGCTAAAATGTACCTTTGGAAATTATTATATTTTTATTTTATTGGTAATTTAGCATTCAAATGTCATTATGAGGCTGACAATCATTTGTGTCTTATTTGCAAAGACTTTAGACGCACGCTACGCTGCCAAAATAGTTTCTTCTATATCACTAACAGGCACTCGAACCATGTGTGTGAACAGTGGCACTGCTCATAGTCATTGAGAAAGAAGAAGAAAAGAAGAAAGAAAAGAATATTGTAAATGAAAGCACGAATTATAATAATTGTAACAAAATGTTTGATCATTATAAGTATTAAATCAGGTATCATAAACATTAATAAGTACGTCACTTCTATTTATCATTTAACGCAACCATACTCAAAACGAAATCGTTAAAAGTTAAATTTTGTATCATTTAGGTACCTATAGATTATGTATTTTGGTGTTTTTTGTTAAATATTGCTAACAAACGAATATTGCTTTCAAAATCTGTCTGATAAGGTATACCTATAGTCCACTCATTACTATCCGCTTCAATACCTAACACATAGATTGTTAAACTAACAAGACAATATCACATATCTACCTAATTTAAGAAGGTATTTTTGTGTACAATGCAATGATAGGATGGATATTTGAAGAATAAGTAAATAACCTGCTGAAAGTGAAGATTTTCATATTTCATGAAGTACGGTCACATTCTTTAATTTAGGATAAAAGTCCTGTGAATTGTCATACTTGTTGGCAATTAATGATTTCAGTTTATGTGAGCAATAACTAATGACAAATTGTACATGAAATCTTCCAATGACACTTAGTTGGATTGACTTTGGATTGACTTATATTATAAATGCGAAAGTATGGATGGATGGATGGATGGATGGATGGATAGATGGATGGATGGATGGATGTTTGTTTGTTACTCAATCACGCCAGAACGGTCAAACGGATCTGGATGAAATTTGGCACATACATAGAAAAAAGTCTGGAATAGCACATAGGCTACTTTTTATCCCGGTAAATTGCGTAGTTCCCGCAGACGAAGTCGCTAGTAACAGCTAGTAATTAATAAGTGACGTGCTTAATATTTGTGAGCTCTTAGATACTTGATTTAAGATTTATAATATTTGGACATTTTGTTACAATTATGACTATTGTGCTTTCATTTACTACACATAGTCTTACCCTGGGTAAATCTACATGTTTTATTACATAAATAATCGTTTATAAATATACCTAACTAAACTGTTTAAAATATGTATGTTAAATGCAATGCTACATAACTAATAACATACATATTATTAAGATAACGATTGCTAACGTTTAATTTTAGCTAATCTATACGACACGTATAAATACTTATAATTATAAAGAACAATACATATATAACATACATAAATCACGTTTTATCCCTTACAGCGTAGACAGAGCCTAAGGTAACAAGACCTAAAGGCCATGTTCAGCATAATTGTGGGTATAGATGGAAAGGGGCATCAGCAATTACAGTTATTTAAGAACTACTTAGTAAGTTACAGTGAACTATACACCCCAAAATTTTATAATTTTATACAAAACCGACCTTTACAACCTCAAAACTTTTGAATTCTTTAGAAAGGTCGGGGCGTAAGGGACTACCGACACTTTTTTCCACGGTGTAAAGGACACTTAACTTCTAAAATATGCTATTTTTCGTTGTGGTTACCATTCTACTGCGTAGGGGGAAGAATTCTAAGCACTTTTGTCATATACATCGAAGATATAGGTCCCCAAATAAAAAAAATATTTAGATTAAAAAAAAATATTTCACTTCTCCTGAAAAGTAGCATTTTTGTCCTTTACACCAATTTTATTGAACCTTAAAGTGTCGAATTTATAGAGATACACTTACTTTCTCATCAAAATTAGACCAAAGGATTTATGTTTGTGTCTTAATCAGGTCGTATAATCCAAGAAATAAATATCTATTTGTATATACGTCCTTTACGCCGTAGTTTTGATTTGGTATTAAAGTATAATGTATAGAAGTAAAGGTCGTAAAGGACAAATAAGTAAATTCAGTCCTATAAAAGTAGGTCTTAAAGGACAATATAGTAAATTTAGGTTTATACGTCGTTGTTTATAACTTCATGATTTCCTTTACATTCCGTGTGATTTCAGGTTTGTTACTTACACCCACAAAAAAAGCACATTTTGGTGATAAGTGATCCAAAAATATGGGGCGTAAAGGTCAAATTTTACGAGATATCAAAATTTTAAGTATACAGTTCGATAGAGCTTAAAATTCTGAACAAAACTGTATATTTAACTCATTTTCGGCATTTTGTCCTTTACGCCAATTGAACCTAAAGGTATCGATATTATTGAATAGCAATTAAAAACCAAAAACACAAAACAATATAATTATATGTATTAAAATTAAAAAAAATATATTTACAACTAAAAAACCTTAAGTTTACATTTTGGAAATGGTGTGTCGGAGGATGGGTCGAGGCCCGGAGCCGGACGCGGAGGGCTGCAATGACTGCTTACTCAGGGAGCGCCGCCGCTGCTCGGAAACTGCCTGAAAAACGGTCACCTGAAAACCTTTGTGTATCGGTCGCAAGCTTCGATATAAAACCAACAGAGGGACTCAAAGACTATTTGTAGCTAACATTATGCAATGGCCAACATAACAACACTCGCACAACAACATATAACGTACAACACATGTAACATATTACATATAACATATGTAATATATTTGTACCTTATCATCCTCGCAGATAACCAAGTTAGGTAACCAGCAGCCAAGAAGGAAGAAATTTTCTTTTTAGATAACTGGTTTTTTAACGGGAAAGATTTTTTCCTGCACGATAACCAAGCTACATAACCGGCACTGGTAAAATCAATGTAGGATGGTTAAGTTGGATTAATTTAGGTTTAGGTGTGGCGGGGGTGGCCCTTGGGCCACCCCTAAGCCGCGAACATGTTTGTTTTAATTTAGAAATAGTCTTTATTTTACCTTATAATGTCCTGGTTGTGTACGGGGAACAAATCTTTCCCGTTAAAAAACCAGTTATCTGTGAAGAAAATTTCTTCTTTCTTGGCTGCTGGTTTCTGACTTGGTTATCTGCGAGGAACAAAAGGGTTATAACTCTAGGTTGGCAGGACTGGCAAAATGCTACAGGCCCCAAATTGGCTTGGCCTAGAGCGCAGAAGGGACGATGGTGATCTTTTTAGTGAGGAAGGACCCCCATCTGACGAATTTGGAATGGGCCCCAGACGTTATAGTTTTACCAGACATGGAGAACCGGCCCCAGGGCAGTGTTGCAAAAGTGAAAATTTAAAAATCGTTGAATTTTACAGCTAAAAATCGGGAGAAATCGGGAGATTTTAGTTAAAATAAAACAACTGTATTTTACACTTATTAAGCACTTTTATTTACATATTAAATTATTATATATATATAGGTTTAGTGATTATCATTCATGTTTATACCATTTTTTGCTAGTTTTTTTTTATCTATGTTGAAATTGCAGCACGTTTGGTTGTTTTCTCCGATACCTATATCTCTTGTGTGGAGAAGACCTATAATTGATTCAGTTGAAAGTTTGTTACGCTGTTTAGTTTTCATCAAATTAATTGATGAAAATATTCTTTCAACGTTGGCAGATGAGTGTGGTAAGGTCAGAATGTTGAAAACAAAAGAACAGATATTTTACTTTTGGTGTTGTCGTCTTAAAAATACTGTTTTAATTGTTACTTTAGTTCAAAATGTAGAAATTCGGGAGACGGGGTCGCTAAATCGGGATATCGGGAGGGAAGAGGCGAAATCGGTAGATCTCCCGATAAATCGGTAACTTTTGCAACACTGCCCCAGGGTAAAGCAAGCGGAGCATGCTAATTTAAAATGCAAAATGTTTTTAAAACATTTATTATGCCTATAATTTTGGTCACAGGTGTTTTAATATCTACTGCATGTATTGATTCAACAATTGGAATACTTGATCTATTTGTGTTCAGTTAAATTCCGGCCTTGAATTTTTTTACTCTGGAAACATTCAAAACTACTAAAATATGATTTTGGTACAAGTATAAGCAGATACATTCATTTGTTACAACTCTATAATACTCAATTTAGTTATGTTAACATACAACAATTATTATAATATATCCTTAATTACATGTCTGTGTCAATTTTTGAATAAAGAAATATTCGTAATAAATTAATATTCTAATAAAATGATTGTTAAAAAAATATATGTTCAATATATCTATTAAGTTTTATACTCATTTCCAGCTTATTACTTCCCACTGCTGGGCACAGGCCTCACAATCAAAGGGCTTGGGCTATAGTTCCCACGCGGGCCCATTGCGGATTGGGAACTTCACAGTTTCACACACACCATTGAATTGCTTCGCAGTTGTGTGCAAGTTTCCTCACGCGATGTTTTCCTTCACCGAAAAGCTCGTGGTAAATTTCAAATGAGATATCGCACATAAATTCCAAAAAACTCAGAGGTGCGAGCCCGGGATTCGTAACCACGACCCTCTTCTTGAGAGGGCACAGGTCAAACCACTAGGCTACCACGGCTTTTATCGAAGTTTTATACTGTTACCACTAAATTATACTATGGATTCCAAACTGATATTTCTGGTCTTTGTTTTACTTTAATCCTCAGCATCGTCTGCCTACCCTACTGGGTCGAAAAGGGGCGCACAAAGCGAATCTCGGCCCCTATAACTCAAACAGCATTGTAGACATGAGTTATCATTAGGCACATTCTATGTGTGTATACATTAAACATTAACAATACAATTACTGAACAATAATACTAACAGTGACGAAATCTCTAATAGCGAACCCCTCTAAAAGGGTATGCAAGTTCAATCAAACAAAATGTATTGGATACTAAACTTGTGGATTTGTAGAGCTGTCACACTGACAATGAAAGGATAGCATGCGCGAAAAAAACTAGATCAAATGGTATAAAGTGCACTAACTCTGTATAATTAGCGTATCTCTTTTGTATAATACAGTGGCGCCGTTGTTTTGTATGGTTATGTCTTCTGTTCTTTAATACTTCTATCTACCCGCGTTATTTATTTTTCCCAATCGTTTAGTACGTCACTGCATCAGCTACCAAATTACGCTAGTGACTCAAGTGATTAATTCACTCTCGCTTATACTTAGTATAAAACAATACAATCTACTTAGGTTCCATAAATACACATGTACATTTACATCTAAAGCTACATTTATTTCAATAAGTCCTAGCACACTAGCTTTTGTCGCTCCCACAAACATATGGCTCTTTCTAATCAGTAAAGTGTGAAGCGGATAGTTGTGTGACTTGTGTGAAGCGAATTTTTAATTCACATCTTAGACTAAGGATGAATAGACGGCGGCTGAGCGTGTCACCGAAAGGGACAGACAATATATGTCCTTGAAAAATCAGGGTTACCCTCTCTAATGATTTTACCCCATTTTATGTGCAAGACTTGAATGACATGTCAAGAGGAAGAGTGTCCTAAAAGAAGAGAGGTGCTTTTTCAGCTGAAAGGGCTATCAGCTCAACAATGCTGTGGTACTAGCAGAGGTGGGCTTAACTAAATACTTTTGTCTTCAAGTCGAGGGTGATGCTTGAGGGTGTTTTTGATCAGGCCTAAATTTTTTGAGAAAAATAAGCAAAAATATCGAACGCCCGAATCTTGCGTGACGAAGGTCAAAGTTCAAAATGCAAAACAAGAAATAACCGGCACGCGATGAGGGACAGAAAATGACAAGCTCTGTCTTTCTTTGTCACTAGCAATTAGTAATTTTTTCTCCTTTTCTTGTGCGAGTGAGTAGAAGATATCCAGCATTCTATGGCATTCTCTTTCTACGATTCACATTAACCTATTGTGCTAGGACGCTGTGACAATGATATGTTACACCAATATATTAGGTATTATATAACTAACTCTACACCAAATCTTACCCATAATCTTGTACAACTTTCAAAAGATGTATGTAGATTGTTGATTATGCTCTTTGCAACAAATGCAAGTGACAGACAGACGCATGAACAATTAACAACAAGTTATTCCTCTAGTCTAACTTAAAATAAATTGTACAATAAATACGTAAAATGTACTACAAACAAAACGACACTGACTTATAATATAGATTTGTCTATTTTGATGGTGTATGAATGAGCGATTGATGTATGTATGTTTTGCTTATTGTTGTACTTTTTCCGTATAGTTCATTCTGTCGTTTAATTAATTCCATTGATAATTACAATATTGATACCAAATATAGCAAGAAGCTAACTTTACTTGTAGGCCATTACAGTACAGCTAACTAAATCATTGAAATGTTTCCAAATACAATTAACAATTATACAAACATTTAGGCTTAATGCTAAATACATACAATACAAACTATTTACTATGAAATTAATAAATACTTATTTATTAAAACAATAAATGCAAAACCACAACTGATAGAAAGCTGCACCTAATTTTCGAAATATGTATAAGTAACAAAACTTTCTGCTATTTCTTCGTGACAATTTAAAGCTAAAACTATATTGTTTCAGGAATTGGCAATCAATTTTATGCGTTAGAAAAGCATTATAAAACAGTCGCGTCTTGACGGTGTAAACACGACTTTAGTACACACGATAGTAGATAATATATGTACTTAAAAGGATGCCAGTCCGTTCAGATCCGGTAAACAGTGGCCATACATTTAATTTTTGAAATGGCTTAGGAAGCTATGCCAATATTCTGCACCTTCTATTTCCCGAATTTCGAAAGCCAACATAGTGGCGAAAATAATAGAGTGGCAGAATGAGCAAAATGCCACAGGCACGCTAGTCTGTCTAACGAAAGCGGAACCTGTAAAAACGCGGCAATTCAAAAAATCATGACAGGGTAACACTGGATCACTAACACAGCTGCAATTTGCTCAGAGAAATGTCAATTTGACATACAACATGACACCTCAGATAGACACACTTAGAGACAAAATGTTGCCAATCAAATAACTAGTGGGTTCAACTTTTGTTAGACAGACTCTACCTCTAGAAGGGGCCAATCTGGCTGGCCCTAAATGGGACGTTCACATCTTTAGATTAAGGAAAGGATCCCATTCGATGAATTTGCTACGAGCCTGACGTTAGGCCAGTTGTAAGTTGTAAAACGTAAATAGTAACTAACCAAAACGCGTGCATAGCGCGAGACCACGGTTATATTTCGATTAATTATCTGGCTTTTTGCAAAACGCGGCGTTTCGTAATACGCCAGTGCATTCTAAAGTCGCTGCCACACAGTGACTGCGACGTTCCGTGATAGGTCACCTCTCACCTCGAATAAGTAGAAACTTTAGAACACCTCGAGTAAGTTTGGAACTTAAGAAACTTATGTAGAAAACTAACTAACCTAGCTTTAAAAACTGTTAACAAAATATTTGAAACACAAAACGTAGGGACAATACTGGGACATTTTGCAGAACAAGCTGCATATCCATGCTTTTTCTTTAATCTGTGGTAAAACTATCTGTCATTGTCAAACCTATGGAAACCATAGACAACCTCCAGCCGTATGGCGACCTCTAATGGAACGTTAAGTGCTAAAACTACTATGTTGGAGCGACAGCGGTGTAGCCGCACTGTGTCTTAAAACGAATCTGGAATACTCTAGCAACTCTTGTAATTATTTATCAGGATTTTTTAATTACAGTTGACCACACAGTTACAGTTTTATGCCTAAAGTGCGGAGTGAAACAGACCTTACTTTACAGAGAGTGGTGAGACAGGCAGTAAGAGCGACTTGATTTTAAACTTAAAAAATCTATGAAAATAAAATACAGATGTTCTAGAAGCCAAGAAATTGCTGGAATGTTCCAGATTTGTTCTAAGACACCTCGTTTAAAAATAATAGACAAAATTCTTATCTACACAGGGTGGCGTCAATCTGGTGCAGGCTGGGGATGATCAACTTGAGCTTCCGGCGATAGGCGGGGTCCGTGGCGACCGGGTTCCGCTCCAAATATATGGTGATCAGCTTATTGTTCGCCGCTAGACGCTCTACCGCCGTCCATTCCGATATCTGATTGTCGTTTAACTGGAATTAAAAAAAAAACTTTGTTAAAAATATGTATTTACAGTCCGTGAGGTTTGTCTTGCTCTCTCACTCACTCTTATGGTATAGGTTTGATACTTGAATCGGACGAGTGAGGGAGACAGCAAGACAAACCCGATTGGCATTCTAAAAGCTCACGTCTTTATGTCTGATAGACGAGATAGTCTATGTCAGGGGTCACTAATCAGTTTTGCTCGGCGTCCGTTTTAAGAAATGAAATGACTATCGCGGTCCACATAGCATTTTATAGAAAAAATATTCAGCTCGTTTGTTAGCTCGTTGCTTCGCCCGGTCATTTTCTATTTGATATCAACAAAGGTAATAGGTACGAGAGATACATTTTTATTAAATTACGCACTCTGTAGTGCAAGTTGCTATGTTCTCGCGGTCCGCACAAAATTGGTCGGCGGTCCGGATGCGGACCGCGGTCCGCCATTTGACGACCCCTGGTCTATGTCTAAGATACCTACGCGTCGTTGTGCTGAATAACGTGTAGTTGGGAATTATAATGAGAACTTGTCACTTTAAGTGGTCAGTTAACAGTTGAGTGAATGAGAGTAAAAAATGCTCCCAATTAAATCAGTTGTAAACTACCTTCATAACAAATTTCAAGATTCTAAGTCAATGAGAAGTATCCTATAGGTTTTGGTTTGCTTAGAGAATGTATGGGAAATGCGAAATAAACGGCCATGTCTTTGTAATTAAGTAGACTTAGAGGTTTGATTTTTTTACACAGCTTTAACGCATTAGCTGCCAGCTGCCAAATCCGAGACTTCATCAGGTGCCACTGACGCACATGTGCGTTCAAAATGTGCGTTGAAATGCCTGTAAAATTATGCCACGAAACAGCATATATGCGTCGGTGGCAGCGAATGCGTTAAAGAACCGCAGACCTCAGTATTTGGTATCAATTCCAATTTTATATCTCTACGCGCTACGCGTTCCTGAGAAAAAGGGTCTTGACGGAGAGACGGACAACAAAGTGATCTTATAAGGGTTCCTTTTTTCCTTCAGAAGTGCAGTACCCCAAAAATATGCTACACAGACGAAAACAGAACCTTCCTTTTTTGAAGGCGGATAAGAAGTAAAAGGGGCGATGGCACTGCGGATAACGGCAATTAAAAAGGTCAACAAACAACCGTGAACGGACACGCAACATGTTGGTCGATTTGGCGCTCGCTATACGATTACTTAAAGTACTTAAACCAATTTATTACGACTACGCTCAATAAAAGTGGTCAATTAAGTTGATTGAAGTATCTCACAGCGTTGCACGTGATACATCTCTTCATTTAATACTATTTACTAACTACTAGCTGCTGCCAGCGACTTCGTCTGCAAAGAATTCGTTTATCGCTTTCCCGCGGGAACTACGCAATTTTCCGGGATAAAAAGTAGTCTATGTGCTATTCCAGACTTTTCTCTATCTATGTGCCGAATTTAATCCAGATCCGTTGGGCCGTTCTGGCGTGATGGAGTAACAAACAAACATCCATCCATCCGTCCATACTTTCGCATTTATAATATTAAGTTAGATCAGGGACACTAAATCCTACTAATATTGCGTGTGAAAATGTAAAAGTTTGTGGGATGTTGTCATCTTTTTTTTAATAGATCTGGGTGAAAATTGGTACAGTTAGATTATAGCCAGGTATGGCATCTACTTTTTATCCGGGAAAATAGCGTAGTTACCACGGGATATAGGTGACAAACTTAAGTAAATGCTGCTGGATGTAGTAGTGTACAGAACTGATATGGGACTTAGTCATTTTTATAATTTGGAACGTCAATTTGTCTATTCGCACACAGGCGGCACAGGGGCGGAGGGTAGGATGACAAAGGGGACCCCTCTCGGTGCGGGCGGGTAGTGCGCCTGCCGGCCGCACCTCTAACACCCCGCACCCCTGCACCGTAAGGGCGAGGACTCATTAGCCGCGTATTCACTGAGTGAGCCGCCTCGCGAGGCAGCCTCGGACGTTTGCCGCGCGAGGCAGCCTCATGCAAGAAATCCTACTGATCGAGGCTGCCTCGCGCGGCAAAGCCGAGCCGCGGTGAGGTTGAAGCAGCATTGCGCGCAAATATTTCACCACGCATCTTCTCTTAGTCCTCTATTTGTATAATCGGGACATTGCGCATCCCATAATCGTCTATATTCACCATATAGTTGCATTAATTGAAGACACCGCTCTTTAACAATTACGCTAACACGCGACGAACAAGCGAGGCAAAACACAACCGTCTTGAGTGAGCGCGGCAAAAGTGCTGAGGCGCCTTTGAGCATGGACAAAAACCGACAACGCGCGGCTCGGGTCGAGGCACGCTCGCCCGAGGCAAGACGTGCGTTTGCCTCGGACGAGGCACGTCCTGACAGGCCGAGGATTTGCCTCACGAAGCTGCCGCGCGAGGCGGCTCGCTCAGTGAATACGCGTCTATTTAAGCAGTCGGTCTGCTGCTAGACCGATAACAAAATAGCATACTACTTAGTACTTACCCAGAGCTCCTCTAACTCGATCATATGCGTCAGATTATTTATCGTAGTTAGCCTGTTCTGAGCCAAATCCAACGTCTGTAGGTTGCTCAACAACTCCAAATTTTCTATTTCGGCGATACCGTTCTCTGATAAATACAGTTGGTCAAGGTTCACCAGGGGGTCTAGATTCTCCATCTTTTTGATGCGGTTGCTTTGGAGTACCAGTATAGAGAGCTCCGTGAGAGATTCAAGCCCTTGGATCTTGGTTATCTTGTTCTTACCAAGGTAAAGTTGACGGAGTGAAACGAGACCGTTCAAATTTTTGATTTCCTGGAGAGAAAAGTTATAATAATAATAAATAAAAATAAAAGATATTTATACGCAGTTTATTGTTTCCGGATTTTTATTGCTAACTCATTTCCTGTGACATGAACTTTGACGGAAATAAATAAATAAATAAAAAGTAAAGACAGAGTTGTGTCCCAGGAATGGTGAAATTTATCAGTTCCTTTTTTGTCCCATAACTTTCGTTGGTCATAATAATAAACTTGCTGATTATTGGTGTTCAGTAACAAATATTTATATTGTATTGTACACTTACAGCCTTATTCATAAAAAATCCTTAATTGAGGTTTGATCAGTCTATTAGTTAACAGACTAATTAAGCATATTTGACAGTTGTTAAAAAGTATGATTCATAAACGCTTGCTAGCAGTCTGTTAGCTAATGAGCTGCTGATGGATGGATTAGACGCGTTATGTTGTCACCTTGACAAATCATACACCAAAAATGCCCTTTTAGTGAATTAAAAAAAAAATTGACAGCAGTGGCAGCGAATTAGCGGGAAATCAGCGAATTAACACGACAGACTAGGCAGTGTGGATCTAGTTTCCTTTACCTTTCCCGGGGGGAATAAAAACTTAAAAAAAAAAAACTATCTTGCGTATGGTTTTGCTCTTGCCAAAATCAGCTGTTCACATGTGTGGCGGCCATTTTGTGAGTTAGCAGAGAGATAAAGTAGGGTCTACGGTCCGCTAACTTTCGGAAGACTTAACAGACCCTTTAAGGACTGATTAGCGCTAATTGACGTTTATGAATCATGTTTTTTTGCATCGGTCCTATAGCGAGCTTATAGCGAGCCTCTAACTTTTTATGAATAAGGCTGTTAATATATATGTATATAATATACAAATAAAACACAATTAATGAATCATCCACTTACCCTGATACGATTATCCCCCAATTCCAGCATCTCTAATTTCTTGAGATGGTTAATGTTTTTGATTTCAGTGATCTTGTTGGAGCTTAGATACAGCTTGTTGAGTTTTGTCATGTTGTCCAAGCACGCTATCTCCGTGATACGGTTGAAAGATAGGTCCAGTAACCTTAAAAAGAAAAATTATTAGCACATCATTGGTTCTCTTCATTAAGCACTCATGGGTAGAGATCAAAACTTATGTATGAGAAGTGAAAATCAGTGAATTAGTGTTTAAAGATTTATATCACTTGCGTAAAAAAAAATAGGTTTTATTACAGTCGCCATCAGATATATCGTAGCGGGCGAGGTCCTCAAATATTTCGGAGCAGCATAAAATTTCAATAACTTCGTTACACTAGATACGGTTGAATTAACATCGGAACACGCAATCCGTCATAAATATAAAAGCAGCGACTTTTCAATAAATTCGGGACGTTCAATGAGCTAAAAATATCAGGAGGCACATATCGTCAAAGGTATCGACGCAGTCAGGGTGATCATAAATATCGGAACACATGTGGAAAATAAACCTTACGTATATAATAATAGATTCGAATTTTAAACGAAATACAAATAAGGCTCAAACGTCATGCCAAAATGAAAGATAATGTTACCTATATAGTGTACGCGTCTGCATGCATAATTCACTGTGTTAGTAACATAAAACCTTTTTCGTTGTATAAAGTGTAAATTGTTACTGGCCACTAAACTAAATTACCAAATATACTTTTATTACGAATAAATTTTTTCTTCTTCTGCTGTTATAAGTCAAAGCATGTAGTTCTATTTTATAAAACTAATTTTATTATAAACACACTGTAATTTAAACTGTTTGTCACAAAGTTAAGGTATATTTTCCAAAAATGTTCCGATCTTTATGGTCAGCCTGTCTGCATCAATACCTTTGACGATGTGTGACGTCCCGATTTTATTGAAAAGTCGCTGCTATTATATTTTTGACTAATTGCGTGTTCTGATGTTATTAACCTTATCAGTGTAACAAATTTATTGAAATATAAGGCTGCTCCGAATTATTTGAGGACCTCGCCCGTTACGATATATCTGATGGCGACTGTACAATGTTATATCTTACAATTATTTTCAAGACCATTAATGGGGCTGGCATAGTCAAACAGGTACACTGAACTGAAGCCTTGAAAAAATTAAGAAAAGAAACAAAGAACAAAAACACTTATTTTAATTTTCTCCCTTATGATAGAATATGATGACATAAAATGCAACATTTACACACTTACTCCAAATTGATGAGGTAATCAAGATTCTCCATAACGGTTATCTGGTTGTCGTAAAGTTCAAGCTCCACAAGTGTGTGCAGGGTGCTTAGGCCCTCAATCTTCTTAATTAGGTTCCATCGCAGGTACAATCTAAATAAAACAATAGAAATAAAAAGTCAAATTGAGTGTCTAATTATTTTTATAGAAGTTTCATTTAGGTATTTGACTTCAAAAATGATGTGATTCATTTCTAAAGCCTACTTTTTCATTAACAGTTTTCTTGTTCAAGATACTGTTTTGTGATGGAAAAGTTTACTACCTATGTTGAGATGAGTCATTCAAAACGAGTTTTAGATACACAACAATTTCATAAGAAAGGAATGAGATTACGGTACCGTTCCAATCGTTGGAGATTGTCAAGGTTCTCAATCTTTCCGATTCTGCCGTGATTCAGATCCAATTCCTTAGTATGTTCGTTTACGACGATGATTTCTTGAGTGTCGCCTTCTGGAGCTTCTGGGGTCTCTGGCGGCTGCGGAGAGTCCGCAATCCTTTCTTTATTATCTTCTTGCTCTCGCGGAGCGTCTTTCTCCTTCTTTGGACTTTCTGCATGTTTGTCTATAAAAACCATAAGCCGATATTATATTTGAAAAAATAAGCGAACCAATTTGTTTGATACTACGTAAAAAAACCATACCTGACATTGTTCTTAGGATGTAGTGTGCTCCTCTTACAGTTTATTTATACACAAAATCAATAGTCGATACGAGAACTAATTATACATCGGCACGGAATATGCACAAGGCGTAAATTGAAATTTCCATGCAAAACGTCGAATACGTCGTCGGAAATGTCATGTCAAACTGGGTCGAAGTCGAAGTGTTTCACTGGGGTGTAGAACAGAACACTATATATTTACAGAAGAAGCCATTTTAAACGAGACTCTAACAGTTCGGTTTAGTTGTATAGCCCTCTAGCTTTTAACTTTGAGTGCACAATTAAAAAAAAGGATTTGACGTGCCTGTTGAGTGTTGACTGCAATCTGTCATGTCCCCATTCTGTCACTGTCACTGTTGTTATGTATGTAGGTTAGCCTTATCTTATTTCCCGCGAAAAATCTTTGGGCAATAATAAATAATTCATTTTTAAAGAAAAATTTACTCTCGTCTCGTGATTTTTATGGGTTTTGTTACCTTGCTATTTGCTATATTATAACAGTGCACAAGAATAACATAAATTATGTCTGAAATCGACGAATTGGCGGAGTTGGATGAATTGTTACGAGCAGATTTAGCTGACGAAGATGAATCTGCCCAAAAGGAAAAATTTCGGGATGTGGATATATTTCAAGCGAGCTCTAGTAACGTGGAGGACCCCGTGGAGAATACTGTGAAGTCTTCAGAGATACATAATGGAGACACTGACTCATCGGACGACGAAGAGAAGCGAAATTACACCGAGCGCAAGTATGACGACTATGGCTCACACATAAAAAAGATGTTAGACAATAAAGAACAAGAACACATAGAAAAACAGTTAGACTTTGCAACTAGACTGCGACAAGCTAATATTGACGTTAAGACAGGCAAAACTAAACCTAAAGAAACTCAACAAGATATAAGACATGTATTGTGTGCACCAGCCCCTAAAAATAACACTGTTTCCGATATTTACACTGATCCTGTATTTGGTATTAGGATAACAAAGCCTCTTATATCTAGTTCAGCACTGTTAGAACGCATGCAAGGACGAGAAGCTGTGAACATGCTAAGTGTCAAAAGACATGTAGAAAACGAGGACTTGTCCAAAGACTGGGTTACGGCTGGAGTCATTGTTAGAAAAAGTGCCGCTAAAAAGTCCCAGAAGGGCAACCAATTTCAAATTTGGACTTTGAGTGACCTGAGGGATGATCTTAAAACGGTCTCCATGTTTTTATTTCGTAAAGCTTATAATGATTTATGGAAAACACAAGAGGGCACTGTTGTTGCAGTACTGAATCCCAATGTGTTAGAAAAATCACAAAATAGTGCTGACCAGGCCTGTCTAAGTGTTGAGAATTCAGACAGAGTCATGATATTAGGACAGTCCAAAGATTTAGGTATTTGTAAGAGTAAGAAAAAGAACGGAGAGCCTTGCACTGCATTTGTGAACAAAACTCAATGTGAACATTGTATTTATCATGTGAAGCAGGAGTATAATAAGTTTTCCAAGAGATCAGAGCTCCAATCCTCAACAATGGGCAAGGGCCTTGTCAACTTGCAAAAAAAAGTATTAGGGAAAGACACTGTGATATATGGTGGTAGGGCATACACAGCTCCCACCTCTGGTAATCATAAGGTTGTTAAGGAAAGGGACCAAAATAGACTGATGTCACTGAGCGACTATAACAAGTTAGAGGGTGACAAATTGATGATGAACAAAGCACCCTATGGAGCTGGGTCTTTGAAAAACAACTCTGCAATATTACACAGTCCATCCACACAGAGAAAAAGTGATGCAGAAAGACTGAATAGATTAACTGGTTCTTCTAATCAGTGTAATGGAGCCTCAAGCTTGGCAGAAAGGGTTGCAAGTTCAAAGTTAGGCAAAGGATTTGGGTTGAAAGGAAGTGGAGTTGTCGATTTAAATATTTCTTATGGAGAAAAAGCTGCAGAAAGAGCTAAAGCTAATGCTTTGAGACTTATTAAAAAAAATGGAGGTATAGAGAAACTGGATCCAAATAATTTGAGAGGTACAGAAACAGGAAAGAAAAGGGCTTTGGAAAAACTGAATGGCAGCGGTGAGAATGACTGTAAAAAATTAAAACCAAATGAAGAAACCATTAAAATAAATGGTATTAAATCTGAGAGATTTAAGAAGATTCTAGAAGCAACATCAGCCCACCAGAACCTGATCCAAGAACATGATGATAATGAACAGGATAAATACTTTAACAAACTGGAAAAGAAAGAAGCAATGGAAGAGAAGATGTTGAACACATTTAAATTACCATGCAAGGCAGTTAGATGTGCCAAATGCAAATACACGGCATTCTCTGCAGCACAACTGTGTAAGGATGAAAGGCATCCTCTGAAGGTCCTTGACACTTTTAAGAGGTTTTTCAAATGCTTGGATTGTAATAATAGAACTGTATCATTGGAGCTTATTCCTATGAACTCTTGTTCTAATTGCAAGAGTTCTAGGTGGGAAAAGGCACCGATGATGCGAGAGAAGAAAGTGACTACGCTTTCTGAAGGTCTTTCTGTGAGGGGTGAGGAAGAGAGTTACATAGGCGGGCAAGTAACCACTGGAAAAAACATTAATTTGTTGGTACCAGACAGCTAGCCTTTTATAAGTCATAATCAACTAAAATTTGTCCTGAGTTTTCATAATTTTTATAAGGTATTTATTGAGACATGTAATTTTAAAATAAAACTCATTGTGAAAATAAAGCATAATATAATTTTATTATGAAATCTCCAGTCAATAACACTGAACCATTCCATAAAACAATTTGTTTATCGATTTTATACACGACCCAGTATATAATCATGTCGAGCAGAACATTAAGGGCTTTTTAATATTTTTTACACAGCCTTTTACAATAAATTACTACAAGTTACAAAACTGATCAGTGGAGCTAACAATAACCATGACATTGTGTCTAACATTACACCAATGTATTTACAAAACTTTAAACTTGGGCAGTGGTCCGTGACGGAGTGACATGCTTTAATCCATTATAAAACTGAAATAAAATCAACAGATATCAATATCTAGATTAAATAAAACAAAAGATCACCGGGCCGACAAAATAAATAACTACAATCACACAGATATAAACAACTGCATACTTAATATAATTAACTTTCAAAAATTGCTTTTAATTCGTTCACAATTGTTACAATATAAACCGAACCCATTGAATGGTCCAAATTAGTGGGCGAAAAATTATTGGGAATCAAAACATCCAACATTACGCGAACTGGATATTTTAGACGGACTACCGATTTTGATTATAAGTATTTATTCATTTATTTATTTCATTGCAGTAAAGCGTGTATTGATTCGCAAGGAAGAATTACACTCATTGTTATTAATTATTACCATCCATCGAATTTGGGCATGCAATTTGTGATCAAAACGTAATGTCAATTAATTAGATTAAAATGTCAATGATTTCACGGCCTAATTTAGCTCTAAAATTGCACGCCCGAACGCATTGCATGGTCATATTACAAGACTTGATGAGATCATCACTATCTGTATCTATTCCAATTAGGCACTTATTTGCATTATTATAAAAAAATAATAAAAACCAGGACACCGAGCATAGCTTAATCATTAACAACATGAACACAATTGACTGCGATTACGTTATTATATACATAGTTGTAGTCAAGTATGGATACTAAACAAAACCGTGAACAAATCCACCACAGTAACCAAGTTGAAATGCGTGTCAAGCAACCAAGTTGTAATTTGAGTGCCGAAAGAATCAGAAGTGGGATTGGGGTCGGCGGCTACGGAGTAACGTCAAGTGGGGACCACTGCCCCGCGGGTGCGTTGGCGACGAGTAGAAACGTTAGGGTCGGGCGATCATTCCCACTCGGTAGTCCCCGGCGGCTTAGCGGTCAGATCGTAAAGCACGCGCGATATGCCCGGCACGCTCATCAGCTCCTTCCGCATTCTATCTACCACCTGACAAGGAAGAATATACACTGAATACTTTTGTTAGGTAATTTCGACCACTATTTCACCCAGAGGCCGCAACAGATTGACTAAACTATCGTGAGGATGGCCCATTTGGTATCTACAGCATATAAAGTAGTCTGCCTGCTTAATGTTGGTGTGTTTATCAAATACAAATTTTGAAACATTTATCATAATTCAAAAGACTATTGAAGTGAATAACAAAGGTTTTTTTTTAGTCAACTAAAGCTAATTTAAACAATTGTACGTACGTCTTGTGGCATGGCATCAGAGCCTGGTAACGCGGCGACGCCCGTCATAAAGTCCGACGTGATGAAGGGACGCAGCACGACGGAGCGCTGGCAAGACGGCGCGCGCGTCGCCGCGTCGCGGTCAAAGTGTATCGGGATGAGCACCACCGGCATCTGCGCGATGCGCCCGCTCACGCCGCTCGACGTTAACACCTGCCACAGATAACAACACAAATAAAGGTAAAGGGGTCCAAACCCAGGACTAATTGTTGAGCATGCTGTCACAGTAAAAGCCGTGGTAGCCTAGTGGTTTGACCTGTGGCCTCTCAAGCAGAGGATCGTGGGTTCGAATTCCGGGCTCGCACCTCTCGAGCTTTTCGGAATTTATGTGCGATATGTCATTTGAAATTTACCATGAGCTTTTCGGTGAAGGAAAACATCGTGAGGAAACGTGCACAGACAACTGCGAAGCAATTCAATGGTGTGTGTGAAGTTCCTAATCCGCACTAGGCCCGCGTGGGAACTATAGCCCAAGCCCTCTCATTCTGAGGAGGCCTGTGCCCATCAGTGGGACGTATATAGGCTGGAGATGACAGTTAAATACTTGCTTTTTAGTGTTTATACACATGTAAAGTGTTGGTAATGTCAATATGACAGCGTTCCACGGTGGCTCAACAATAAAAGTCCTCGAGTGTCCATAACATGATGTTATTCGTTTTGAGTGTATTGTCTAATTTATTGAATCAGATAGTACTTTGCAGAGGTCCATTTTAATGTAGCTAAAAACATTTGCCTCGCTTCTCTGTTACCTCGCGTGCAGCCAGCTACGCCTGTATTAAGTATGTTTGGCTTTACATGTAAACCCATCCCCTCTACTACCAAATAAAACATACATGAATCTCACAAACCTATTTACAACTCACTCACCCTCAAAGTACGTGTACACAACTACACAGTATATTGCACACAACTATCTATACCATTTTCATTCTTACCTGTCCTATTTGGTAAACAAAATTCTAACCTCAAAACGTCTCATTTTATCGTAAATAAATTAACTGAAGATAAAATATCAGCAAAATTATGTACAAAATATCACCTCAGGTTTATTTGATAACATAATACACCTTATTCTTTACAAAAATTTACGGTTATGATTGCGGTATTGAGGTTAGAATTTTGTTTACCAAATAGGACAGGTAAGAATGAAAATGGTATAGATCTCCCCCCTTATTCATAAACGCTCTATAAGCTTCTGTTGACTCAGCAATCGTTTGTCCTTATCTGTCACTTCGACATTTACCTTTCACAGATAAGGACAAACGATGGCTAAGTTAGCAGAAAGCCTATAGAACGTTTATGAATAAGGGGGCTAGTCTCTTGTTTACACTTTCCCGAAAACCAAAATCTATTAATGTGTGTCATGCCATGTACTACGGCGACATTAGCAAATACGGCAGTGAAAGCCATTAATAAAAAAGAAAGAATAAAAGCAGGTAGGTTACCTGTGTGGCGATATCGTCAGCCTGGCGGATTGTGGAGACAACCTGCTGCGTGAGGAACGTGGGCGTAATGTCCGTCACCTGTTCTTTGATCAGCCCACCGAAGGCGTAACACACCCTACAGATAACAAATCATTAATAATATAACTCATACACACACACTCAGCGGCATATTTAGCGGAACACAAAAAAAAAGTGTAGGTAAATAGTATAAATCTTCCCAGGTGAATTTTTCGCTTCGAGCCCTAGTCTTTCAAACAAAGCCCATTGTCTGTATTATCGCAAAGCCGCAAGCTAACGCACACGCCACTAACAACATTCATATTGACAAACAGATGGTATTGTCATAGTATTAAGGTTCAAATTTAATGTCACTGATATTCTAGATATTATTTTTAATTTACAATTTACAAGCGAATAGGGCCCAGGGTACCCATTTACTGTGTAGTTTACAATAATCCATGATGAATGATGTCATAAAAATAATAAAAAAATGTTCTAACTTTAGCCACCACAAAGATGGCCTAAACGGCTTCGAGAAAATAATGCTACGTGACTTTGTTTTGCTCGAGTTGGCGGGGGTATTGCCGTGCCTCCAGTTGCTAGAATATAGCAACAATTTTGTATATATATTATTTTTGTTTTGTCAGTTTACCTGTTGACGTTGTGGCAGACCCGCGGGATGATCTTGGCGAGATAGTTCATGTCCTTCCAGTCGGGAGGGTAGCGCTCCGTGGACAGCGCCACCGCGTAACTGTAAGTGCGGGCGTCACCTGCCAAAACGCACATCAATTACAATACAAATACTCTTTATTATTTATTTTTATAAAATTCACCCCTGTGGGATAGGTAAAGGAATTATTGTCCATTCAGCCAGATTTAAATGTTTTTATATGTGCTTATATGTAGTACTTGATGGTCCCAACGGAAGACCAGCAATAGCTGTTAGGCCAGTATTATGCTGAGGTGGGACCATTTCGTGACATTTCAATGTTCTTATGTTTTTTACTTAATTTTTTTTTGTAACATGCTTGTAGTGTTATGATTTTTTTTTTCTTTCTTTATTGAACACCACAAATCAGTACAAAACAATACAAAAACAAAGAACAAAGTTAGCATATTGGTTTATTTCACTCGGGTCAAATATAACAAGCTTTTTTATTTTATTTTTTTACATAGGATGGCAGTGCCTATAGTTATCGAACACCGGAGTATTTATTAGGTTAGGTATCTTCATTTGCCCTTCAAACCGAGTAAGAAATAGGAGCACCGCGAAAGCGACCTTAAAGGTAAACTGGACCCTAAAGGACCCACCACCAGCAAATCTCATTTAACAATTTTGTAAGACAATTTTGACCATTGGGTACGCATACTTAGCACAGATGCAAGTAGTGCAAGTACCGTTAGCAAATACTTGTCAAATTAGATAAAAAAAACTTGCCTCAATAATTACATCTCTGCCAAAGCCTTAATGGAACTGTATTTTTTTTGTAATAAGTAACCAACGCACCTTGCACGCCAACAGTGCGCAAAGGCAGCAGCGTAGCGGCGATGGGCGACTTGGAGGAGATGCGTTTGAGCTCCGTCTGCTCGGCGGCCGTGCTCGCGCTCGCCACCCGCCCCAGCAGCGCGTGGGACTTTACGCACATCGACGCGTACTCCACCATTATTTTCACTATCACCTGGTAAATGTTATGTGATAGTTGATTTAATAGGGTATCCACAAGTTAGGTTATTTTGAGACTAGATGTTGCGATCTCTAGATTCTAGACGATATAATGTGTTTTTATGCAAAAAAAACACACCCTCCGCAAAGTAACGCCTGATTCAATAAAATAAAAAAAAAACACCTTCACTTTATACTCATACTGTTATTTAATCATAATAATTATACACTCCGGGACATATTTAGCGGAACACAAAAAAAGTTAGCAAAACGCATACTTAATGCTTGACCACAAAAAAAAGTAGTTACCTACACTTTTTTGTGTTCCGCTAAATATGTCCCCGAGTGTAGTTATTACGACACACAACATAACATAATTATGTCATACAGAAGTAACTATGTATTACCAATAATACACAAGGGGATCGACCGACATCAACAATTAATTGTTTTTTTATTTACAATATTTCTCCGATTTTCACAGAAATAAGAAAAGTATTTTTAGGGTACCGTACCCGAAGGGCGCAGGTATATCGCCAGAAGCTCATTTTACGTGCGTTGATTTGTATTTGTAGCGACACTAGCGCCACCTAGTTGACCTCTACATAACTACTACGACGCACGAATAGCCAGCGCCAGTTCTAATGACAGCTCTAGTGACAGCTGTCACATCGTTCTACATCCCGCTAACGAAGTTTCTCAAGTGTATGTCCATTCCAGGTATTCAACAAACGCACACAACTACAACCTTCGTTTAGGAACCAAAATTGAAAACCGGTCAAACACAATATACACTTTGCTGCTGTCAGGTGTCATTGGCAAGAGTGGTTGTTAACCATAAGCATCCGGTTGCCATATACAAAAAGTTGAAGTTGAAGTTTCTCAACACGGATGCATAAATACAACTTTCAACACTCTTCGAACTTCGGTCCCCAGGCATAACATCTGCCTGGAGAGAGATCTCTATTGTGGCACTCCCCAAACTGGTGACCCCGTCGTGACGATATTTTATAGTAGCAGATGGTACCTGGGTCTCGGAGAAGTCGCGCTCCATGCGCGGCTCGTCCTGGCAGAGCACGCGCACGGCCAGCCCGGGGCCCGGGAACGGCTGCCGCGCCACCAGCCCCGCCGGCAGGCCCAGCTCCAGCCCCAGCGCTCGCACCTACACGCACACGTTGTTACACGACACCTGTGTCGCGCGCGAGACAGACTACCCGTCATTTTGAAGTGATAACTTTTATGGAAGGGTAGACCGCTTCGTAACGTAACGCCACGTAACGCGTTACGGCGCCAGTCTGTCTGGCTTTCTGACGCATACGGCAGCGGTAGGCAGGCTCTTCCTCTCCCACTCTAACCTACAGCGCTAGTCGTATTTCGGACAGACGCTTCCCCCTCTCTCTACTCAGTGTTTAGTGTGCGATAGACATATACTGTTAGTGATTTAGATTAGTTTACGTTATCATTTCGTTCGTTCAAGAGACTGTACTCTATCTCGCGCGCTCTCGTGCTGAAACTAAATTGGGAAATTGTTCGGTTTATTGACTGCTGCTAAGTTTTACTACCGTGCCGTGCGTATAGGTGATAAACTTAAGTAAACGATCTGCTGTATGTGTGAGTAATAAATATCGTACTAATATTATAAATGCGAAAGTTTGTGACGATGTGACGATGTGATTGAGTGAGTGAGTGTGTATGTTTGTTCCTTCTTCACACGTTACGTTATATTAAAAAACGCTTTTCGGCAATATAACATTATGAAAAATAACGGTTATTAACGGTTATGGTGGCGTGTGCACCGACCTCGTCCTTGTGGAAGTCCTTGAGCGGCTCGACGACGCGGTTGCGCGCGCGCAGCGCCCGCACCAGCTCCGTGTCGTTGTGGTGCGTCTTGATGGTGGCTGCGTTGCCCGACGCCAGCGACGACGCCGACTCGATCAGGTCCGGCCGCAGCGTGCCCTGGCCCAGCAGCACCTGGTCCTCGCTGAACAGTTACATACATATGCAGTTAAATATACAGTAGGTACCTGTAGGCTTATTAAGTAACTCGCTCGCAATAGCCATCGTGTTCATTTTGACAGTTCATGTATGGGCTGACGATTGGCATCGGAATCGGCTAACTGTCACATTCATACAAGAACTGTCAAAATGAACACAATAACGATTGCAAGCGAGTTAAACATAAGCCTACTGGATGGTTTTATTTTTACATTTCATAAAAATGAAACC